>CAHIKZ030000760.1:97500-147500 GCA_903632075.3 Acanthosepion pharaonis
AAACGTTCGAAGCTCTGTCTACGTATGTGAAACTCTGTGCAAAAAACTGCGTAAGTAGTGGACTCTGTGCATTCACATTATACTGCTGGAACGTCTATGCCTATGTGCATTAAATTACAGCCGACGATTTCCCGCTTTTCAACATTTATACATTTTTTTTTAATTCCTTAACCACATTTTCAAATATATTCCTATACCGGAAATTGCCACTAATGTTAGTCGAGTAGCATGTCGAATATTGATATAACGTTTGCGTAAATGATATGTACTAGAGATGGGCTAAATATATATATATATATATATAGATAGATAGATAGATAGATAGATAGAGAGAGAGAGAGAGAGAGAGAGAGAGGGGGAGAGAAAGAGAGACGGACGGACAGACAGGGAGATACACCCTTGTACAAATTAATTGAAACAAAACGAATAATTCCGTTATTATTTACTTTTTTCATATTTTTCCAATGAAACATTCACCAGTGCACATGTTAGTATGTCCATTCCACAAAATCTTTCCTTGCAGATTAAGCACAGATTCTCGATTGGATTTAAATCAGGAGAGATTTCAGGCCAATCTCTAGTACTTGATTTAGTCACTGTTAAGGCTTGCCAGTGTGTTCGTGCAGCGTTACAATTTTCGTACGCTTCTTTGGAGTAATGTCCCTTGCAGACAATGGCCGTAGGACAACTAATCGACAGTCAAGACAATAGTGTCTTAGCGTGATAAAAGTCTGATGCAATCACGGATAACGCAATATTTTTTAAGGCCAAACAAATTTCATCATACACCCCAAAAATAGATTCATATTACTGCACACCACAGCAAATGACCTAATCTGAGAAAACATAGAAATCGATTACACCCTGTCACACCAGTGGGTCTAAAACTGACCGTATGGTAAAAGGTAACTAAAGGGGTTGTTACAAGGGTGTAGAAATCGAGAATATGTTAATATGTGTTGATTACACCATACTCGGACAAATTTAACACAAATTGTCTCCAGTCAGATACGTTAATTTATCCGGTCTAAGTAATTATTTAGAAATTTTCATGGATTTGTTTCAGATTAGAAAATAAGTTTTGATTTACTTTGTGAACTTTTATCTCCGTTTTTCATCGCTGGATTTTAATTAATTCTATAATCTTCTTCAGGCGAATGTGTTGTCGGATTGAAGGATTTCTTAAAGTTTTTCGAAATTTGGAGCAACAAGAGCCTACGCGCGAAATCACATTCGACGGGAGAAAAAAAGCAAAGAAAAGAGAAATGAAAACCAAAGAAAATACCTTTAAATCAAATGATTTCAATTTATGAAGGTAAGGGGAAAGAAAGGCAAAAAGAAAATATGAGGAAAAAGAAAAAAATTAAAGGAAGAAAGAATAAAGAGAGAATGAAGAAATAAAGAAAGAGTGAATAAAAGAAAAAACATGAATAAATGGAAGAAAAGTAGGAACAAAATAGAATAAGATAAGAAAACTAGAAAAAGAAAATGACTGATTAAAAGGAAGAAAAGATGAACTAATAAAATGGAGAAAGAAAAAAAAGAAAATAGTATAAAAATAAAGAAAGAATAAAGAGATGTGAATAAAAATGAAATACAAAAGAAGAAGAATTAATGAATAGGACAAATCCGAAAGAAAATAAGATGTCAATAAGTAATTTTAAGTCAATGAAATGAAAGAAAAAGAAAAAGAATGGAGAAAGGAAGAATAAATGAATAAAAAGAAAGAAAGAAAGAGAATGGGCGAAAGAAAGAAAAAAGAAAGAATGAATGAATAAAGAGAATGATGAAAGAAAAAAGAAAGAAAAAAAGAGTAATTATAGAGAATTGTTAAAAGAAGTAAGACAAGAAAGAAAGAAAGATTAAAAAAAAGACAATAAATGAGAGAAGAATCAAAAGAAAGGAAGACTTGAATGAATAAAGAGGACTGACGAAAGAAGAAAGAAAAGAAAGAAAAGAAAGAAAAAGGAATGAATAAATGAAGAGAGAGAATGGATAAAGAAAGAAAGAAAGAACTAAAGAAAGAAAGAAAGAAAGAAAGAACTAAAGAAAGAAAGAAAGAAAGAAAGAAAGAAAGAAAGAACTAAAGAAAGAAAGAACTAAAGAAAGAAAAAGAAAGAAAGAAAGAAAGAAAAAACTAAAGAAAGAAAGAACTAAAGAAAGAAAGAAAGAAAGAAAGAAAAAGAAAGAAAGAACTAAAGAAAGAAAGAAAGAAAGAACTAAAGAAAGAAAGAAAGAAAGAAAAAGAAAGAAAGAAAGAAAGAACTAAAGAAAGAAAGAAAGAAAGAAAAAGAAAGAAAGAAAGAACTAAAGAAAGAAAGAACTAAAGAAAGAAAGAAAGAAAGAAAAAGAAAGAAAGAAAGAACTAAAGAAAGAAAGAACTAAAGAAAGAAAGAAAGAAAGAACTAAAGAAAGAAAGAACTAAAGAAAGAACTAAAGAAAGAAAGAACTAAAGAAAGAAAGAAAGAAAGAAAGAAAAAGAAAGAAAGAAAGAACTAAAGAAAGAAAGAAAGAAAGAAAAAGAAAGAAAGCGACTAATCAACATTTTGCAGGTTATTTAAAGCCAGAAAATATTTATTATACAAGACTTACAAATAACCCATAGGTGGGGAAGAAGTGCTGACTTCATAATTTTCCTGTGAATAAAACGAAACCGACTGTAATTGAAACTCGACTCTTCGATTTTCAATTCACAGCCATTATCTATGACACCCATCGCACATCCAGCTGCAGTGCACCTGGTATTCATAAGCGTTCACCCATCTAGGTACTGATCAGGCTCAACGTTGCTTAACACCAGTGAAAATAAAGATAATAAATCAATGGAATAATAAATGAATTTAGAGAGTGAATGAACGAATGAATATAGAGAATGAAAAAAAAAAAAGAAACAAAATAAAGAGAAGGAAAGAAAGAATGAATAAAAATAATGAATGGAAAAAGAGACAAGAAGAAATAAAGAGAAGGAAAGAATAAAAAAAAATAAAAAATACGGATAATGAAAGAAAGTCTTGAGAAAAAGTCGACGAATGAATGCAGGGAATGAATAGGAAGAAAAAGAAATAAAAGAATAAAAAAAAAACTAGAAAGAAAAAAAAAGACTGAAAAAGCGACTGTCTGAAAGAAAAAGAAAACAATACAAGACAGAAAAAAAAAACAATTTTTTTCCCTTATTTATCCTGTTTAGGTAATTTTCAATGCGACTCTGCCCTTTACGACCTTTTTACCAACCCACCTCGTGTATCGTATATATATATATATATATATATATATATATATATATATATATATATATATATATATATATATATATATATGTATGTATGTATATGTATACGTTGTATCGTATTAAGTCACTTGTGCAAGCAATGGGAAGAAATAGCGATCTTCCGATTATGAAAATTTGTCTGTGGAGAAAAAAAGCTCATCTTCAAGTGTCATTGCCGCTTATGATATAAAGCAAAAGCAATCAACGTCCTGGCGGCATCGTAATGAATAGAAATGATGCAATTGATATTTTGTTGCCTGAATTGCTGGCCTTACCGAGAACAATTACAGAAGAAACGTTCTTTTATTCAGATTCATATTATCTCGGTCGTAATTTATACATTCTATATTCATTTGTTTTGGGTTTTTTATGAAAAGTCAGAATTGTTTTCAGTGATGAAGTTAAATAGATAAAAGCGCGTCCGTCGAAGATGTCATAACTAAATCGTTTCTTATCTTAATTAATTTACCTTCGAGCCTCGACAAAAGGCAATGAGATAATAAATACATTACTTACAGTATTTCTATGCTACTAGCTCTTGTCTTGTACTTATCGGATTCATATTAACTTATTCGTTGTTTGTAATGCGATAAAACGGGATTCTGTTCAGAGACGATAAGGATAGCGATAATGGTTCAGTCCAATCGAAGATAAATCTTTTAGTTCTTTCATGCATCACTTTTTTATTCCAGAACTTTAGGGTCAGGACTCTCCACGACTTCTGTTGCTCTAAGTAACTTTTCACTCTTCACGATGCCTGTTTGTCATTGTCCTGCTATAGATTCACAAAAACTCGTTAAGTGATCATGGTTCTCCACAACTTCCTATCTTTTATTCTTCTAAGTAACTTTTGACAATTCACGATGCCTCTTTGTCATTGTCCTGCCATCCATTCACACAACCTCGTTAATTAGGTGATCATGATTCTCCACAGCTTCCTATCTTTTTTCGCTCTAAGTAACTTTTGACTCTTTACGTCCTTCTTTATCACTGATTAAATTAAGTAGGTGATCATGGCGCTCCACATCTTCCTATCTTTTGTTGCTCTAAGTAACTTTTGACAATTCACGATGCCTCTTTGTCAATGTCCTGCCATTCATTCACACAACCTCGTTAATTAGGTGATCATGATTCTCCACAGCTTCCTATATTTTGTTACGCCTAGTAGCTTTGGACTCTTCACCATCCCTTTTTGTTCTTGTTCTGCCATCCATTCAAAAAAGTCGGTGATCACTATTCTCCACAACTTCCTATCTTTTTTACACTTTACCATCCTTCTTTTTTGCCATTCATTCAAACAAATTCGTTACGTTTCTCTTTACTTTGGTTTTCAGTTTGTCCTTTAGTTCTAAAACTCTTCAAGTCTTATTTCCTCATTTAAATTTCTCATACATTTCAACTGTCTCTTTCTTATTGTAAGTATACGTTTTCTTGTACTTTCTGTTTTTCTTTAAATATAATGCTTACATGTTCTCCTTTTGGTAATTTTAATATTCTTCGATAGCATCTTATCTCTGTCGTTTCAAAACGATTTTACATCTATTGGGAGATTGTCCATCATTACACAGAAACTCAGTATTCTTTTCTATGTTTCGATGAACATATTTCCTATCAGTTAATATTTCGCCTATTTTCTAGAATCTATTATTATATTCTCTGATGTTACGAATCAGCGATGACAAAATTATAGAAATTTCGATTCGTTTTTTTTGCAGTAAGTGAAGATGAATTTCAGCAAGATCTTCTTACAAAAAAAAAGGGGTATTTTGAAAACAGCGTACGGGTTTCAATTTGAATTTCAAGAATGGTTCGTACAAAAAGCAGTTAGCAAAATACCTACTGCTGGTCAAATCAAAACGTATTAAAAAAACGCGAATTTTTCATTTTTGTGAAAATAGAAATGAATCCTGCTTCTTTTTTAATTTTAAGACTAGATTGTACCAAAGAAAATTTGCCAGTTAATTACCTCCACATTGTAACTGAACACTCTCACACAGAAAAGGTTTCCCAGGAAACGGTTCTTAAGTGCTCAGAAATGATTAAATATTTGGAAGTATCGGCACAAAATGTCTACAAAGCTAAATTAAGGCAGTCACACTCGCACTCACTCACACCCTCTATTCGTCGGGACGGACAGGAATCTAGTCAATGAAAATGATGGTGGCAAGTATGATTTTCTCTTGAATTTCAAAACTGGTTCGTATATAAACGAATTTGTGTAAATACCGCCAGCTGACAACGTCGCAATGCGATTGGTGGAATATTAGCCAATCAGCATTTTAGGACTTATTTCAACGCACAAACTCCTAATTCTTTATCATACAGGGGTGGGGGGCGATTTTGGCAAGTGTATGAATGAGACTTACACCAGAACTGTATTTATTTTTTTATTTTTTTACCAGGATTTGGCTTTATAAGACGAGGTTGACGGAAAAGAAAATTACAACAGCTTGAAGATATTTTAAATTTCCTCAAAAAAGTAAATACGTTTGAACACCAACTAGGACTCAATTTTCACTTTTGACCTCATATATATATATATATATATATATATATATATATATATAGGATTAGTCTCAGAATGTAACATACTCCACATGCCACGATCTGTTTTTACAAGATTATATGACAGAATTCAAAAGTGTTTGATTAATTATATTCCAACCTACGGCACAGGTGAAAATTTAGTTGTACTATTAGAACTGTTATCCATCTTCATTGCCATATTCATAACATTTCGGTCGTTGTACGCTTCGCCTTCTTCTCTTTCAGCTGATTAGAATTTCAAACCTAACTGGGGTAAATTGTTCTAGTTCCACGGACTATCCCTCTTCTCTTTAATTCAACTCTCGAAGTTTTGGTCCACCGCTACTGCGGCCCGCTATTGAACCTACAACTCTTTGGGTCTAGTCACGGAATCTAACCAACTTTTTTATTCATTTGGCTATTAGCCCTTGCATGAATTTTTGAGACTTATAAACCTAATGTCTCGGCCCTCATTTTTTTACCAGTACTCATATTGAAAATTTACTAGCCACACGCTACTCTATCGCTGTTTCCATCGCAAATTTTCAGGTTAGCGATATTGCATATTTCCATCGAGACCTTCACAGCTAAGACCCACCGTGCCACATACACAGGGTTAAATCATCCTCATTCTTTTCGTAATCTGTTGGTTAGGCGGAAGATCACTTGAGACTTCTTCTTCTCAAGAACCGATACTTTGTGAAACAGAATCCTGAAATTATAATTTCTCAATCAGTACGACATTAACCTTTTTCAAGTTTAGGGTTCAGTCATTATCTATCCTACATATCCTTATAATCTTCAGTCTTTATTTCCTCATTTTACGTCCATTCAACAAATTAATTCAGTAGTCTTCTATCTTAAGCGGCTCTTGGGCCTTTTCATTGTGTAAAAAATATTATAATAAATGTATCTGGATTACAATAAAAGATCACATATATAGTTTCCGAAAAGTGTGTATCAAGAGTGCTCAAACCCCATGTTAAGGCACTGTATATATTTTATGGTGACCTATTTACATCAGAATGAACTTTTCCTCCTTTATAAATACTAACCTGCGAGACTTCCTAAGTCGAACTCTCTGCTTTGACAGAGAGGAACCCGGACGAAGCTTTGCCGAAGGGTAAAGTTTCGTGCGGGGAGGTAGACAGATCCCGAACCCGATTATGCAGGTTCTAAAGGAATTTTTTTGGCCGAGCATACGGGCTCGCAGAAACCCACGTTAAACTCGGCCTTGTGTCACATACATTCCTAGTGGGGTGACTGTTAAATATGGCAGTCGGGATTCAGTGTAACCTGTCAGTTCGGACGGACACTTCTATCTGCTAATAACACTCTTATTTTGTCTATATGTTCTTTTATTTCAATACACTTATTCAAGCTACCTTCTTCTTTCCGTGTTTTTATTTCTGGCCCCTAACAGGCAACACAAATATACTCATTGGGTTTTAATACAGACATGTGTCTTCGCATGTCTAATATCGTTCAGATTTAGAATACCATCCCGTAATAACTTATTTCATATCTCGTGTACTTGTTGACACAATACAGAAAGAATTGTAGACGGGTTAGCAGAGACAGACGTCTTCCTATCATGTTCCGTATATGTTTAACTACGTAAATGACTTTACACCTACGCTAAAGAATTTATAGAATCCATGTAGAACATGATGAGTAGCATGGGTATCAGCTAGGCAGCCGCTATGCTATTGAAACAGCATATCGCCCCACTGTTCGATAAATAGCAGCAGAAAGGGATGAAACAATTTCCTCGGGGTACATGGCGATGTCCATGGTGTCATTGGCTGTGCGCGTGTCGTGGGAGAATATATTCAAGAAAATGTAGCACCCCAGATCTATGTTGCATAGACAAACGACCGTTCTAGCCCAAAAGCAGAACCTCTTCTTCTCATTGAACATTAAAAACCTCCATGTGTGTTCTTGTTGCAGATTGATAGATTAGCTGAGGAACAAGGTTACGAGCTGATGTTGGTACGATTTCCGCAGAATGTAATATTTTTATTTTTTATACTAATAATCTCCCAATACTAGGCCCGAAGGGTTATTCAATATACAGGCCTACTGTGTGATATTGTGTGAACTTAAGAAAAAGCAAGAAGTGAAATTCATAAGGTTATGCATAAAAGATAACAGTTGGCCCGAAACTTGAAGAGTTCGAGATTATAGTGATTGGGAAAACATCCTGCCAGGAGTCTGTTCCACAAAGCAACAGTTCTTGGGTAGTAGCTATCCAATTGGAACTTACTTCTTATTATAGGAATATGAAGAGAATGGCGATGATTCACTCTTGTGTACGCAGCATGGTTGGTCCCAGATGAACCATCTGGCATATGGCATCTCCTACTGAGACAGTAACTGCCATAATGATGCTATACAAAAATGGCGACACTAACTTCTTAAACATCAAAACAGGAGTCCTCCAGGGTGATACTATTGCACCTTTTCTTTTTGTTACCACCCTTGACTACGTATTGAGAATTTCCCTGCAAAAACATCATTATCTAGGTTTTACTTTATCCCCAAGACTCGCAAGTCGATATCATGCAAAAAGTTGAGAGATATTGACTATGCAAATGACCTAGGTATCACTACAGACATCATTACCAATGCCACAGTTCTTCTACATCATCTAGAAAATGCTGCCAATGATGTTGGACTCTAAAATGCCAATGTCTCTACAACTGAATTCATAGGCTTCAACTAGCAAGGCTCGTTACGAACTGTCTCAGATGAATCAATAAAATCTATCGAATCTTTTACATACCGAAGAAGCGAGATAAATTCTACTGAGAAGGATGTAGAAATTGACATAACTAAAGACTGGACTCCCTTGAATTAAAATGGATGTAATCTGGAAATGTGATCTACTAGAGAACCTCAAACGGAGATTATTTCGAGACACCGTAGAGGTAGTTTTAATATATGGTGCCGCTGCTTAGACATTAATTAAACCTTAGAGTCTAAGCTTGACGGAACCTACACTCAGATGCCTAATATTTCTATACACTCGAACGCAGAATGCAATTTGCATGACACTGCTAGCGAGCAAAACAAGAACTCGCCAGTGATCTACTTTTCTGGACATATAGTCGAGGAACAAGACTTGTTGGTCGTCCAGCAAACACCTACACTGACCAGCTATGTTATGACACAGAATGTCTCTCTAATGACCTTCCAAACTTGATGCAGGACTATGATGAATCACCTGAAGAAGGCCGGAACGTACAACGGCCGAAACGTTGTGAATATGAAAATGAGCAAATAAAAAATAATATGGTGGTGATTTTTTAAGCATAGCTAAGACGTGGTATAAGGCCGAAAGTATAGGGTACCCAATGAGGATCGAATTAATACAACGTCATGGTTATCTCTAGTCGTTCCGAAATATTTGTTACTCACGGGGCATTTTAGAAAAATATTTTCACGCACTTTATACATAATTTGTAAATTTCAGTTATATCTGACAGTTACGGATTTTGTTACGAATTTCAGTTTATATTTTTCACATTTTGAAATATAATCTTGCTTTTTCGCGGTTCGCCTAATTTCTTCTCTGGGCAGAACATGTGCGTCGCCACGCACAGTTTGAGAAACACTGGTTGAGACGAAGAATTTTTATTATGCATTTTTTATTAGTTTTCTCCATGTTATTGCCTTTCCTCACAAGGCTGTTGGTCGAACATTCTCCGACCATTAAAAGCAAGCAGAGTGATTAGGTTGCTTCTTTATTCCAACGTTGCTTATTGTAACGGCTTGAGGATAAACGCTGAAGGTAGTTGAGCTTAAAAGCAACAGTGTCTCTGTCTCTCTCTTTCTGTCTGTCTCTGTCTCTCTCTCTCTCTCTCTATATATATATATATATATATATATATGTGTGTGTGTGTGTGTGTGTGTGTGTGTTCATATCTATCTATCTCGGTCTGTTCATATTTATCTTGGTCTGCTCATATCTATCTATTTATCTATCTGTTTATCTCTTTCTTTCTCTGCCTCTGTCTATCTCTCTCTCTCTCTCTCTATATATATATATATATATATATATATGTGTGTGTGTGTGTGTGTGTGTGTGTGTGTGTGTGTGTGTGTGTGTGTGTGAATCTATCTCTATCTATATCGGCATGTTCATATTTATCTGGGTTTGTTCATATCTATCTATCTATCTATCTAATATGTCTGTTTTGTCTGTCTATCTCTCTCTCTCTCTCTCTCTCTCTCTCTTTCTCTCTCTCTCTCTCTCTATATATATATATATATATATATAAATCTGTTCATATCTATGTATATATATATGTATCTATATCGGTCAATTGATATTTATCGTGGTCTGTTCATATCTATCTATCTCTCTTTCTATGGGTTGGTTCATAACTATGTTTCTATCACTATATATATCTTTTATCTGTCTGTCTATCTGTCTATATATCTATGTGTGGTCATATCTTTCTATTTAAATCTGTCCATATCTATCTATTTGTTCGATTGAAACGAACACTTCTGATTACATATTTTCCAATCACTTCTTTACCCGTTCTTCCTTTCTGATACCGATGTCCGCTATAATGAAGGTTCTTGTCTGTCTATCTCCTCATTTTTCTCCCTAAATATTGAGAAATAAAAGAAAAGCGCTTAATTGCTATGTCATATAAAGCCTCTTGTATAACAGTGAAAGTTAGGACAATTTCCTCACGGATGAAGAGGAAAATTATGGTGGCTGATGTGGTTCTATAGAAGCATATTGTATAATGACTTTAGGAATTTGACAGCAAAACAAGCAGATGGACATTGCGACTAGCCTACTTGTGTAAATGGATGATTGAACAGGAACTGAGAATGATAATAAGGAAAAAACAAACCATAAATTACAAAGGGTAGAAAGATGCCGAGAGCCACGATCGCCTACGCCCTAAAAGAACACGACACGACTGAAATTCTCCAGCAATGGATACTAAATCTCACTCGCCTTTCCGAGATTATGTATGGAATCACTGGTAGATTTCAGTCATTCATTGGACATGCGCACTTTCCAGCTGACATTGAGCGTTGCTCTCAGTAGTAAAGTAAATGTAACATCAAATATTATTTTCTTTTTGCCAGTGACTTTGATTGAAAAGCAACAAATGGTAAAGAAAAGTTGTCAGAATTTAAGATATCTGACAAGTTTTTTAGGTTAGATTCATATGAACAGAATCTGTATTCTTTGTAAGAAATCAGTCTGTAGATCAGGTTTCATTGCCGTAATTTTGTCAAAAAAAGGTTTTTTGTCGTGAATCAAATGTATTGCTGTAATATATTTTTTAAAAAATGTTTTGCTGGTATTTTTTTTTAAATGTATTGCTAGTAATATTTTTTTAATTGTTTGCTGTTAATATTTTTTCAGAAATGCATTACTAGTAATATTTTTGTCAAAAACGTATTTCTGGTATTTTTTTCAGAAATGAATTACTAGTAATATTTTTGTCAAAAATGTATTTCTGGTATTTTTTTCAGAAATGCATTACTAGTAATATTTTTGTCAAAAATGTATTCCTGGTAATTTTTTCAGAAATGCATTACTAGTAATATTTTTTTAAAATGTATTTTTGGTAATATTTCTTCAGAAATTTACTGCTGATATTTTTTTCAAAAATGTATTGTTGATATTTTTTTCAAAACTGCATTGGTCGTAATATTTTTAATGTATTGCAGGTAATATTTTTTCTCAAAAATGTATTGATGATAATTTTTTTCTCAAAATCGTGGTGCTAGTAATATTTTTTTCAAATATTTATTGCTGGGAATTAATTTTTTATGTATTAAAAATGTATTGCTGGTATTTTTAATCTAAATATCTATTTTTATATTTTCATAGTGTTTTGGCCCTAGTTCATGAGTTAAATATTTAACCATAGCTGGGACCCTAACAGGTCTTACTATCCAGGTTTAGGGAGGACCTGGGAACAACAGCAGTTAAGAAGTGGTTCCACGCTCCTAAAAACCTCCTTGTCAGTTGTCTTGCTACCAGATGTAATCTATCGTCATACGCAAGACAACAGAAGAATCAACGAACAGGATTCAATTTCCTTCATTATCTGTTTATTACAGATATTTCATGTTATCATATTTGAAATTATCGTATTTTTAGATTTTTTAAAACTTGCTTTCAAAAAATAGTAACCCACATTTCTTTTACACATTACATATCTACCTTTAAGTCTAGGATTTGATCTCCTCCTAATTGCTACTGTTTCCAGGGCCAGCTAGTAACACCTACTAGGTGTTACTAGCTATTGGCAAATAATGGCCCCCACAAAAAAAAAAAAAAAATCAACAGTAGTTCCATAGTAAAATTACCAACGATGCATTTTATGATCTACAATATTGATATCTAAAAAATATACCTTTACTTTGAAAGTATAAAATTATGCATAATATTTGTAGTTGAAGTCCTAAAATTACGTAAAAATGATTTAGATTTCAGCACAGAGGTAGATATACTGCCAAACAAAATCAACCAACCATATAACCAATATGAAAGAAATCTTTCATGACATTAATCCATATAATATCCTACAATTTCTTAAAGAAATTAATCTGTACTACAAAATATAACTTCAACAAAACTACAACATAAAACACACATATCACCGCCTCAAGTAATCAAGTTCAAACAAAGATGCATATACGGAAATGCTAAATAATTGTTTAGCAGACAATAGTCTACTAGACTATTATTTACCATTTAATTACTTTTTATTAATTATTTTTTAATATTAATTAATTATTATTATTAATTATTTTTTAATATTAACTATTTTTAGAGAAGTGTATTTGTGCTCTGACTTCCTCAGTTTAACCTTAGGGGTCAGATACAAGACAAAATAAAGGAAGTCAATCTTAATTGACTGAACTAGCGTGGAAATGATATATAGAGAAAAAATTTTTCGGAAAGTCGAATCTTAACCTATATACACGTGTTCTCTGTCGTGTATTTATCTGCTCCCCAGTGGGGTGAGTAAGAGTCCCCACTGGATAGTTAAAATATGTATACGTCGACATTAATATAATAGTTAAGTTCAAATTACCTTTGTTGGTGTCGTTTCATCTCTGTCCAAAACAACTAGCGATCACCGGCTGCGAGAGGGGAGAAGGCAACGTTATTATTGAATGCATCCCATCGCCCACGACCACCCCAGAACGGGGGGGTGTATACGACAAAAAGCTGAGTATCATCTACCATGCATTCAATTGTGAAAGCAGAATGACATATATCATATTTTTATTATTTCAAAGCTCGCATGAAAAGTAAATTACATCATTAAATGACCCACAAGCAGTTGATATGCCATTAAACATACAAATCAGTCAATCAATGATAGCATATGATCTAAAGTCGTTACCACTTTCAGTGACGAAAACGCATACATTTGACTAAGTATTTTTAATTATAAAAATCCATCAACGAAACAATCTCTTATTTATAACGATTACAAAAGACAAAAATGAAAATTATTATCAAAATGCAATTAATTTTTAAATTTAATGCATATCGTTTATCGACTCAAGAACTTGAACGTTGGGAAAAATTAATCATGATAACGAATTCCCGTAACCCATTAGGGTCGAAGGGGCACCACACGTACTGCAGCCGTAGCAGAAGTCGTGTTTCTAAGGCAAGATTGCTTGACGGAATCCAACCCTCTCCAAGCAGATTTGAATTCAAAGTTTACTTCTCCTAGACCGGTTGCCACCCAGTTTGTCCTGGCTGGGGGTGGAAGAAGAGGATTTATATCTTTCCCAAGGGTATAAACACGTAAGTGAATATAATGGATCCGACTGCAATTCGAACTCGGCTATCCGATTACTCAATCCGAGCAGCTATCCAGTACCGTAACATGCTTCCTTACAAAAAAAAATGGTTTTATTATATATGTCTACCAATATGAAACCGTCCTTGGTATGACGATAAACTACATCCGCGTTGAGAGTAAGACGATAAACTACGCCCAGCAGCAAGGCCTCTGATCAGGAGGTTTTGAAGAGCGTGGAACCACCTCTTAATTGCTGGTGTTCCCAGGTCCACCCTGACCTGGGGTGGTAGCACCTGTTAGGGTCCTAGCTATGGGCAAATATTTAACCCCGAAACTGAAGTAAAAAGCATTATAAAAGTGTAAAAATAGGTTTTAATACCAGAAATACTTTGTAAATAATGATTACCAAAAATAAATTTTTGAAGAATAAAACACTATTACCAGTAATATATTTTTGAAAAAAAATATTACCAGCAATACATTTTTAAGATAATATTGCCAGCTATACATTTTTGAGGAAAAAAATATTACCAGAATTAGGTTTTTGACAAAGCAAAAATATTACCAGGAAAAAATTAAACGACCCATTGAGGTTGATCAAACCAGTATGAAAATAAAATTCATACTAGTAGACATATATAATAAAACCAAATATATTTGATATCACTTTAAATCATTTTTCTTCCTGTCCTCCAGATATGGGTTAAATATCAGTATGTACTGAGCTAGAGTTGGGTGACCGCTAGTCTAGTAGAAGAAAAACTCCAGTTTAATCGGTTTGGTCACAATTGGAAACTGCGGAGAAGACAAACAAACACTACTGTCCCAAGAAGTAATGGCAATTCATGTACTAAAGAAAAGGAAGCTGTGGAGGTACCATTACCGAATATATCCTGAAAAGACGTGGCGTTAAAAACCGTCGATCTACCGCAAGTCGCTCGTCATAATCATGATATAAATCTTTGTTTAATTGTGAGATCTGCGTGCCAATGACCAAACCCTATGGTTTTAGTATATTAATATAAGCCATTTTCCTTTTTCTACATTCCCTTAGAAGTGAAGATTATTAGTGAGGGCCTAGATAGCGACTGACCTTTAAATCGAAGAGGTTAAGAATGTATTGTTCATAAAATTTTAGTGCCTCTTATGTTTGTCTCAAGGTTCTTGATAAGATCCTGAGACGGATATGCAACGTAATTGGCCCTGATCTGGCATCTCGTCTGCATTCGCTCTCTCACAGACGTGTCGTCGCCTCCCTCTGTCTTTTTTACAAATACTTTCATGGTAAGCTGGTTCCCAAACTTCATGAATTTAAGCGTTCTACTAGGCTGGCATATCGCTCACACCCTTTCACTGTCGAAACTGTTAAATGTAGCCGTCTCTTCTACTCCAATAGCTTCATGTCTCGCACTTCTCGCCTGTGGAATTCCCTCGCCATTTCTTGTTTTCCTGATAGCTATAATCTCAAACTATTCAAATGTAATGTCAATCGACGTCTTCAGATGCCTTGATCTATCCCCTATCCTTCTCTTCATCCTTTCCTCTATCACTCCTCTTTACTCTCGCTCTAACTCTTTATAACCCCTTGCGTGCCTTGCTTGAGGTGAAACGCTTAAAAATAAATAAATAAATAAAAGCATCAATGCGGGACTTTGTTCTTTATTATTTCTTAAATGGTAATGAAACTATCCTTTAACTTCACTGAATTTGACTTCTTGATAATTATCAATAAGTAATGACTGCGATCTGACAATATGTTTAGCACAGTGCCAAATAAAGTTCACGTTTTTAAGTTATTCAAAAGATGGACTTCATATGAGAGAAACTATTATATTTAATATGTAGCGATTTCTTAGATTCTCCACAGAATTTGTAAACACATGTATAATTTCCAGCCTGTCATTGAAACATGAAAACACTTTATGTATTAGCAATTGTTGTATTCCAGAGCAACATTTCAACAAGCTTTGTTAAAACCAATATTTGAATAATTTCTGCCATATTTTAGAACTTAAATTAAAAGGAAAAGATATACACATTAAGAAACAAGGCGAACTGATCATTTAATCAAGTGTAGGTATATTCCTGTAATTTTAAAAATGTTTAAATATTCTAATAATCATTCTAGTCAGAAACTGATATTGCAGTGGAGATTTCTATGTCCACACACTCTCTATCTATCTATCTATCTATCTATCTATCTATCTATTTCTTTCTTTCTTTCTTTTTATTTCGGTTCGTTCATACGTATCTATCTATCTACCTCAATATATTTATTTATTTATTTATTTTTATTACAGTATGATCATACGTATCTATCTATCTCAATATATTTTTCTTTCTTTCTTTCTTTCTTTCTTTCTTTCTTTCTTTCTTTCTTTCATTCTATTTCGGTATGTTCATACGTATCTATCTATCTATCTATCTATCTATCTATCTATCTATCTATCTATCTATCTCAATATATTTATTTATTTATTTTTATTACAGTATGTTCGCACGTATCTATCTATCTATCTAAATACATTTCTTTCTTTCTTTCTATTTCGGTATATTCATACGTTTCTATCTATCTATCTATCTATCTATCTATCTATCTATCTATCTATCTATCTATTTCTTTCTTTCTTTCTTTTTATTTCGGTACGTTCATACGTATCTATCTATCTACCTCAATATATTTATTTATTTTTATTACAGTATGATCATACGTATCTATCTATCTCAATATATTTTTCTTTCTTTCTTTCTTTCTTTCTTTCTTTCTTTCTTTCTTTCATTCTATTTCGGTATGTTCATACGTATCTATCTATCTATCTATCTATCTATCTATCTATCTATCTTCTCCTTTCTGTATCTATCTATATACCTATGTTTTTCCATATCTATCTATCTATCTATCTATCTATCTATCTATCTATCTATCTATCTATCTTTTCTTCCCCTTTTATGTATTTCAGTTACAAACAAAAAGTGCTTTATATTCCCGCATGTGTACATAAAGAATTATAGACATTATTTCATTTTTTTTTGCTTGATCTTGTACTTTTTATTGAAAAATATACACATCAGCTCTTTTACGTACCCCCGTAAGAAATAATTATCTATGTAGACGTTGTAATTCTATCCGTTTGATCAATTGAGATATATAAGTATATGTAAACATATATAATAAAAAAAATCGGAGGGTAAAAAATATAACTTGCGAACTTATTGAAAATGCCGAGCATGTAGGGCGAGGGATTTTGGTCTTATCTTTACAGACGTAAGCAAAGACAGAAGGAACATTTTGATCCGAGATAGAGAACTCCCTCTCTCTCCTATCTTTGATTCACGCACAGCGATTTCAAGTAGAGGACGTTCCGATTACGAGTATAATCGCATAAAACCTACCTAACCGCAAGAACATATGAGCTTGGCTTTGGTAAACGTGATTTCGATACATGTTGCTACTGGTTAGTTCTCATTGTAGAGCCCTTCTAAAAATTATAACCCGTTTTAATAATAGTCTTATTTCATGAGATGCTGATTGCCATTAAAAGCTTTTCATGGCAAATCATCGAAATATTACGATTGTCTGTTAAATTCTAAAGAAAATCGTGTTTCAAAACGACTCGTTTTCCGAGTATATCTACCTGCAAAGGTAGCTACGTTAACCCTGTTTCAGTTTTATTTAT
The DNA here is from genome assembly GCA_903632075.3 of Acanthosepion pharaonis. Lineage (NCBI taxonomy): Eukaryota > Metazoa > Mollusca > Cephalopoda > Sepiida > Sepiidae > Acanthosepion > Acanthosepion pharaonis. The sequence continues at coordinate 114,780 of CAHIKZ030000760.1, forward strand.
GCTTCTGCAATACGTACAAAGACAACCTGCGGTTTATACTGTAACTATACTGAGCAGACCTTGCTTAATTTCTAGGGGAGAATACATGATCATTTCTGCGCAAGGCCGGTACGCAGAAACCCTCAGTCATGATATGACTTTGTGCAAGCACAACCGTCTATAGCTTCCGTACAGGTTCTTCTATCCAGTTTCGCCGGTAAGGCTTGGTTCAACGTGTGGTATGGTTTTCAGACACTTCCCAAGTGTGACATGCGTTAGGATCGTCTCCCTCACCCGATATAATCATGAAGCCATTTTGATAAATCGGCCATATTTGATTCAAGTTCTAACCAATAAATAAAGTCCTCAACCCATTGAATTTAGTATCATGATTTTTTCTATGTGTAGGTTAGATGTGACACAAGGCCGAAAGTATGGAGCACCCCGTGAAGATCGAACTCACTATTCAGTCGTAATTGATCTAGCGAGACATGGTTGCTAAGCATTATACCAAGTCAACTTTAGCATGACTTAGGGGTCTTTTCCAAAACAATACATTCACTGTATCAGTTGCTCATCGTAATGATTTTGGTTGATTAAAAAAATGCTACATTAACTAAAAGTGAAAGCAATTTACTAAAATGAAAGTGTATAGAAAGTGTTTTAACCGTAAATTTACATCCAGTTTCGTGCATTTTCACCTTTCTTGACACATCTTCTATTATCAAAAGGTGAAAGATTTAATAAGAAAATTGATGGAAAAGAAAGAAAGAAAGGGCGAACAACAGAAAGGAAAATTTAATTATATATGAGAGCGAGAGAGAAGAGAAAGAGAAAGTTTCCAAAAGAAAGAAAGAAAGAAAGAAAGAAAGAAAGAAAGGGCGAAGAATGAAAAGGAAAATTTAATTAGACATAAGGACGAAAGTGTAGAGAAGGAGAAAGTGTTGAAAAGAAAGAAAGGGCGAAGAAGAAAAGTTGGAAACATAAATGAAAAGAAAAAGATTTAATTGAAATTGCCTAGAGTATATACCCAAACACATACTTAAAAGAAAAACAAGAAAAAAACTAAATTTAGAATTTCAGGTGCCCTCTTCTTCATACACATGTATAATGAGATAACATAAACATCACCGATGAAGTTCTAACGGGCAATACGCATCACACAAAAAAATTTTTCCTAAAATTGTTCTGGTATATAAAAATTTTATATAGTTTTTTCTTATACACACACACACACACATAAACACACTATATATATATATATATATATATATATATATATATATATATATATACCTTCAACCGGAAAGGTAAAGCCTCTCTTCTCGACCTGTGCTTTACCTCCAACCCCGAATCCTGCAGCACCTCGAAACTCTACCCTCTTGCTAACTCTGATCATGCAGTAGTATCAGTTAACATCTCCTTCAACTCCACCCACTATAAAGAACCTCCTATCACTAGAACTTCGTTCTACTCTCAACGAGCTGACTAGGACGCTTTCCGTGATTTCCTCCGCGATGTCCCCTGGGATGGAGTCTTCTTTAAGCTCCCCGTCTAAGAATGTGCTTCTGAGGTCTCTTCCTGGGTTAAAGCTGGAATCGACGCTTTCAACCCATCAAGGAAATATAGGGCCAAGTCGCGCCCCTCCCTCTAGTTCTCGGCTGGTTGCTCAGCCGCCAACGCCCATAGAAACCACTACTTCCACCTATTCCGTAGCGACATGTCTGACTGCAATAGACGTCTCTTTGCCTCCGCCAGTAACGAATGTAAGCGTGTCCTCAACGATGCTAAGTCACTATTTGCGGCTCGGATGAAGGAACGTATAGCATCTCGCAAATTTGGCTCCAAAGATTATTGGCGTCTCTGCAAGAGCGTATTGAAAAATTACAAACTCTCTATACCTCCTTTATTCAACCAGTTCGAAGTCCTGACCTTCTCTACCGACAAGGCTGAATGCTTTGCTCGGAAATTTTCATTCAACTCGACGCTCGACTCTTCCGGTGTACCCATACCCGACTTCCCTCTTAGAACTGAGGTCATATTGAGTGGGTTAAACATAACCCCATCTTTGGTACTGGCCGTTATCTCCAATTTAGACCCCAACAAGGCTAGTGGTGGAGACGGGATGCCAGCCATTGTCTTGAAGAAATGCGCGCTTGAACTGGCGGCCGCCCTTTCTAAACTATACAACTACTGCCTCAAGGAATCTTGTTTTCCTGACTGCTGGAAGTCCTCTTCGATCGTTCCTGTCTTCAAGAACTCCGGCGACCCCTCTGAAACTTCCAACTACCGTCCTATCAGTCTCCATCCCCTCTTCGGCAAAATCTTCGAAGCCCTAATCAATACAGGGGTGGTTAACCACCTCACATCCCATAATCTGTTCTCAGACAAGCAATATGGTTTTCGCTTTGCCCGATCTACAGCCGATGTGGTTACGGCCATCACTGAAACAGTCTACCGAGCTCTTCAAAATAACGGGGAAGCCCGAGCCGTGGCCCTAGACATCTCCAAAGCATTTAATAGGGTTTGGCATGCCGGCCTTCTTCGCAGACTTCAGGGTTATGGCATTACGGGTCGATTGTATAACCTAATACAATCATTCCTGTCAACCCGTGAATTGAAGGTCGTTCTCAACGGATTCTCCTCCAGCTCCTATCCCACGAACACAGGTGTTCCTCAAGGCTCCATCCTAGGCCCCACTCTATTCCTTATCTACATAAATGACCTTCCTGACGCCATAACTTCCCAAGTTGGCATCTACGCGGATGACAATTTATTCCTGCCTTAAAACAAATCTAGTCTCGCTGACAAAACTCACCTGGCCGTCCGTCTCGAAAAGGACCTCCAATCGATTGTGAACTGGGGCATGAATTGGCTGGTCAATTTCAACGCTTCGAAGACAAAACTGCTCTCTATTAATCACCACAGAGATCCTTCCCTGCCCTCCATTAGAATGTCTGACGCTGAACTTCTCGAGAGCAACTCTCTGCGGCTTCTCGGTCTCACGTTGAGTGTTGACCTGAGATGGAATAAATACATTGAGTCAATTGCCGCGCCAGGAAGTTTTTCTCCCCGGAATCGATCCTCCAGATCTACAAATCAACAATTCGCCCTTGCATGGAGTATTGCTGCCATATATGGTCTGATGCCCCTTCTGTTTGCCTCGGGGTTCTTGATAGGCTCCAGAGGCGGATATGCAATGTAGTTGGCCCTGCCCTGGCGTCTCGTCTACAGTCACTTTCTCACAGACGCGCCGTTGCCTCCCTCTGTCTGTTCTACAAATACTTTCATGGAAATTGCTCCGAGGAGCTGCATTCGCTGGTTCCCAGACGTCATGAGTTCCAGCGCCTTACGAGGCTCGCATCCCGCTCTCATCCCTTCACTGTCTAAACTCCTAAATGTAGCCGTCTCTTCTACTCTAATAGCTTCATGTCTCGCACCTCTCGCCTGTGGAACTCCCTTCCCTATTCCTGTTTCCCTGTGAGCTATAATCTCCAGCTAGTTAATCTCCGTGTGTTTGTGTGTGTGTGTGCGTGTGTGTGCTTGTGTGATGGTCGGTTTAGTATGAATATAAGATCTCATTGCAACTCTCACTTGTGATTTTCAATATCCGCTAAGCTCTTGCATGAATGTGCGTAACAAACTTCACAAGATTTGGCGTTCGAACCTTCCATCCTCCTTATAAGTCCAACCCTTTCGATCATTGATTGAACCATTCCTACTGTATGGATCAGAAACTTGGACATTATCTGCTCGTCTTGAAAGACGACTGAATGGAACATATACAAATCTTTTTGGAAAAATTCAGAACATCAGTTAGAGATCCCATGCAACGCTGAACACAATTTATGGAGACCTGAGACCAATCTCTCTTAAGCTCAAACAAAAGCGTTTGCAGTTTTCCGGCCACTGCCACTGGATGTACAGAGAGTTCGTCTCATATTAACTCCTATGGGATCCTTCAAAAGATGTCTCCTTGCGAAAGTTGACTTTCCCAGACACCATGGCTCGGGACATTAGTTGGACATTGGGGATCTGGGAACAGGCAATGCAGGACCGAGCAGTGTTAAAAAGGATTGTAAAGGGAATTCCGACTAACCAAGGGGAGGTCAAAGGAAGATAATGATGATGAGGTTGTTGATGATGATGGTGATGATATTGAGCTATTGATAATTTTTTTTTTTTTTAAATTGGAGAAAAACACTGCACTGGGTCGGTCCCACGATCTGAGTGAGAACAACATAGGCTCAAAAGAAGAACTAGACAGCATCACTGTATATCATCAATCTACAGGTGTTAGATCAGAGTTTTCCTTCTCCTGGTTGGATACTTTAACGCAGAATCCAACACTCAAAGGGACATTGCCACACACCTGAACACTAACTGCGTTTTTCTACATCCCCGCGCCTGTGCCAGATGGCCTTTAATATCATGAAAGAATTCATTCGTCTTTTGACAGGTGTTGTTTAAAATCTGCCGCACAGTGTAGACCTTACACACACACACACACACACACACACACACACATATATATATATATATATATAAGTGGTTTCCAGTCTGAGGAGTTAGGTGAATTGCGTCCTAATGTTCTTTTTCTCACAGTGAGTACCCAAATGACCCTACTATACTGAGCAGTCGTCAAAATCTAAAACAAACAACGCACAGGCGTGAAATTAAAAATTTAAAATGGCAAAAATTTATCCATAACTCTGTCTGTCTGTCTGTCTCTCTCTCTCTCTCTCTCTCTCTCTATATATATATATATATATATATATATATATATATATATATAAGATTTAAGAAACAGCAGATATTTTTATATATAGTGCTCAATATTTAAAATATTAGAATAATATAAAAAGTAGAGCGTTAATAATATTATGTTAAAATTACTTAACTTTTAAATATTAATTTTATCCCAACTTCGAAGTTTCCTGGTAAAAAATCCAGTCTTCAGGGCTTTGTGGTTTTAAATGGTATTTAAAGCCAATAAAAATATTATTTAATAAAAAAAACTATATTTTAGACATAATTATGTCGATTTGGAAAATATTTCAGAACAGCCTCGTATTCAGTCTACCAAGTGCCATACGTTGGTTTGGTTTGATTTGTTTTACGGCACATCAACACCTCATTGAGTTATTTAATGCTGACAAGATATTTATTTATGGTAATATTTTTTCTAAAAATGTATTGCTGGTAATATTTTTTTAAAAGAAAAATATTTCTGGTATTTTTTATTTTCAAAAATATATTGCTGGTAATAATTTTTTCCTCAAAAATTCATTATTAGGTTGGTGCAAAATAATGACGCAATAATGTCGTTTTTGACGTTAAAAATACGTCAAAAACGACAATATTACGTCATTATTTTTGCACCAACCTAATACTATGGCCAATTTTTACCAAAATGTATTGCTGTTATTAAAACCTACTTTTTACAGTTTCATAGTGTTTTGACCCCAGTTTGGGGGTTAACTATTTGTCCATAGCTGGGACCCTAACAGGTTCTACCACCCCGGGTTAGGGTGGACCTGGGAACACCAGCAATTAATAGGTGGTTCCACGCTCCTCAAAACCTCCTGCTCAAAGGCCTTGCTGTTGGATGTAGTTTATCGTCTTACCCAGAACACGGATGTAGTTTATCGTTATACCTAGCACGGGTGCCATACGTGATCATGTCTCTTTCAATTCCTGATTGAATAGGCAGAAGATTTTCCAGCAGTAGGTTGCCTATTCTTTCTGCTGTAGAAGGCTATAGAACTCCGTCTCCCCTGCGATTCACCCCATAAATGGAGAAGAGAAAGTTATGTGAATGCAACAAACTCGACTGCGATTCGAACTCTGTCCTCCGATTCCTTATTCCGAGCCTCATTAAGTGATTATTATTGTTATTATATAAAATCTTTTCTACAAATATTTTCATGGCAACTACTCTGACAACCTATTTTCACTGGTTCCCAAACTGCATGAATTTAAGCGTGCTACTAGGTTGGCAGCTCGGTCCCACCCTTTCACTGTCAAAACGGTTAAATGTAACTGTCTCTTCTACTCCAACAGAATCTTATCTCACACTTCCCAACAGTGGAACTCTTTTCCTCTTACTTGCTTCGCTAATAGCTATATTCAAATATTCAAATGGAATGTCAATCGACATCTGATACCTTGATCCTGAACCCCCCTCCTTCTCTATATCCTTTCCTCAAACAACCCTCTTTACTCTTACTTTCACTCTCTGTAACCCTTTGTGTGCTAGTGGCACTCCCACCTTGCTTGAGGTGAAATGCTTAAAAACATCTACTCTGCTCAAGAAATGGGATATCAGTTTGTAACTTGTTTTTGACACAGAATTGGAACCTCATATTAACCTTGAACTCTTTGAACTGTATGTTTTGGTAAGCAACTCTCAGTGCAGCTCTCGCGTTTGATATAATAGACATCCAATTGATACATTTTTTTTTAATCACATGCATATATTATCATTATTATTACTAAAAAACTTTAGTGACTACCAAGAGAGACTATAGTAACTTATATTATGAACTTTATATTTATTGACAACAGAGAAAGACTAATTTGATTAAAAATACTAGGCAATTACTACTTACATTAATATTTTTATAAGTACTTCTCTTGTTTGCGTACAGAAGAACATCTTTATAGTTTAAAGACTTTAAATCTAGTGTCCAAACGTTTGTGAGTAAATGTTTTCAACCATATTTCAAGTATGTATCAAAATCAAAGGAAAACTTAATGTTATTCATTTTCCAAATACTTTTTTTTTAAATTTTACTTATCAGAAAAACTCATTCCAGTCAATTTAAATTCCATTTTATCGTCTACAGTCACTTTCTCACAGATGTGCTGAGGCTTCCCTCTGTCTTTTCTACAAATATTTTCATGGCAACAGTTCTGACGAGCTACTTTCACTGGTTCCCAAACTGCATGAATTTAAGCGTGCTACTAGGTTGGCATCTTAGTCCCACCCTTTCACTATCGAACCGGCTAAATGTAGCCACCTCTTCTACTCCACCAGCTTCTTGAGAGCAAGAGTAAAGGCGGTTTTTTGAGGAAAGGATATAGAGAAGGACGGAGATGAGGATCAATGAATCAGAAGATGTCGATTGACATTACATTTGAATATTTGAAGATTATAACTATTAGGGGAGCAAGTAAGAGGATGGGAGTTCCACAGTCGGGAGGTGCGAGAGAAGAAACTGTTGGAGTAGAAGAGGCGGTTACATTTAACTGTTTCGTCAGTGAAAGGGTGGGACCAAGATGCCAACCTAGTAGCACGCTTAAATTCGTGCAGTTGTGGTATCAGTGAATGTAGCTCATCAGAGCACTTGCCATGAGAATATTTGTAAAAAAAGACAGAGGGAAGCCACATCACGTCTGTAAGAAAGTGAATGTAGACGAGATGCCAGATCAGGACCTATCACATTGCAGATCCGTCTTTGGATTATAAAAATGAGAATAAATGAAAGACGACAGAAGTTTTCTCTTCGAAATAAGTGTGAATCATAGTTGGTTCATTGTGGGGGAGTAAATTTTCTCACCCAATATGATATTTTTTCGCTTATTTATTTATATTTATTTTTATGTTTTACTGACAGCCGTTTCTGTCTAGTCGGTGTTTCTTTTTGGGTCCGTTGGTGCAGTGTTACTACCTATTGGGTACATTTAGCAATGATCAGGTTTTGTGGCGACGAATGCAGCTTTTTGCAAAATGTCAGAAAGTTTCACGCCTCAGCGACTAAAAATCACAAGGTTGTCATCCGACACTTGTGTCCACTGAAAAATTAGATGGTTGACATTAAAACTGATATTGTTAAGAGAAAAGAAGAAAAAAAATTAAAAGACAAAGAATAAAGTTGAAGAAAGAAAGAAAGAAAGAAAGAAAGAAAGAAAGAAAAAGAGAGATTTAATATAATTAGATATGAGGAAAAAGAGAGGGGAAAAAATAGAAATTAAAGAGAATAAATGAATGAAATTAAAAAGGGAAGAATAAAAAGAAGAGTTTTAAAAGAAAAACTGTTGAACTAGAAGAAAGAAAGAAAGAAAGAAAGAAAGAAAGAAAGAAAGAAAGAAAGAAAGAAAGCAAGAGAGGGCGAAGAATGAAAAGGAATATGAGAACGAGAGAGGAAAAAAGATAAAATGTTGAAAAGAAAGAAAGAAAGAAAGAAAGAAAGAAAGAAAGAAAGATTTAATTAAATTAAATATGAGAACGGGAGGAGAGAAAAATAAAATGTTTAAAAGAAAGAAAGAAAGAAAGAAAGAAAGAAAGAAAGAAAGAAAATGAAAAAATAATTAAATTAAATACGAGAACGAAAGTGGAGAGAATCGAGAAAGAAAGAAAGAAAGAAAGAAAGAAAGAAAGAAAGAAAGAAAGAAAGAAAAATTTAATTAGATTAAATATGAGAACGAGAGGAGAGAAAAATAAAATGTTTAAAAGAAAGAAAGAAAGAAAGAAAGAAAGAAAGAAAGAAAGGGTCGAATGAATGATTAAAATTAAACAAATTAAGAAACAAGAGAAAAAGAGAAATGAAAAAGTCATCTGAATAAAACAAAACATAAACAGTAAAGAAAGAAACAAGAAACGAATGAAGGAGAAAAAAAAACTAAGAAAAGAAAAAGAAAAATCAAAAGAAATTTCGAAAGAAAAAACGAAAGATTAAAAAAATAGAAAGATTTTCCCCATATGTCTTCTCCTTTCAAGTAGTGAATGATTATGTCTCTCCACAACGACTTTTAGTTAACTCATATAATTCTTGTCTCTTTACTTATCCTATTTGTCATGTTATTTTATTCGAATGGGCCTCTTTATTTTGTCTTCTACGGCTCATAAAACCCTCACATTGGAGCGACGGTTGGCGTGTTTCCTAGATAAATATGTCGATGTCGGACCTCATCGAATATCCAACTTCTGTGGCCTTGTACCAGAATTTACTTTGTAAATACTTCAGATGTCTGGCCTTAGTTAAGCAGCTGGCCAGGCTCATCATTACTACAAAGCAGTGAATTGGCTTCTGACCTAGTGTCTGACTATCCTAGCCTTCTATAAAACTATTATAACGTACCTATGGACTATAATGGGTATGTCCCGATCCTCATAAATACAGCGGAATATGCCGTCTGGTGGGAGTTCACCACTAGCAGTGGATTACTTACTACACGATGCTGGCGAATCTTGTATGCTGTTAATGTTATAGTGATTTTCCAAGTGTAGTTTAGATGTGGCACAAGGCCGAAATTATGGGGAACCCATTGAGGATCGAACTCACTACTCATTCGCAATTGGTCTATGAACAAACACTAACCATTACACCGTCTCGACGCGCCCTAGCTTAGATGTGGTACAAGGCAGAAAATATGGGGTACCTAGTGAAGATCGAACTCACTTTTCAGTCGTATCTGATCTGACGAGACAAGCTTGTTAACAATTACACCATGCCGAGGTGCGCATGTTGTTAATGTTATAAAGATTACCGTTCCATTTCCAACTTCCGTTTTAGTTATTCTTATTCAGTAACCTTTTTTTAGGTTACAACAAAAACTAAGTTAAATAACGCTACGATCATTAGCAAACTCATATCGCAGAACGAATCACTAGGATATTGAATTCGACCGGACTGGTTACTCTACTTCTATGGCTCACAACTAAGTTTAATAAATATTTTGGGCACCTCGCTCTAGGGTGAAGTTTATGTAGCTGGTTTCAAAAGCCATTATTATTGATTAGTGAATTCGGTCCTCATTAAATACTCTAAAATTATAACCTTGGCTGAGCTAATTAAATGAGTATAATGTGGCTTTGGTAAGCGTATCTCAATAAAAAAAGAGAATGATCTGAATTGCTCAGCTTGTGCTTACTGTTATCATTGACTCATTTACTTCACCCCAAGCAACGTGGGAGTGCCCCTAGCACGCAGGGGTTACAAGACTGTGTATAGAGGGAATTGATGAAAAGAACGAGGATCAAGGCAACAGAAGATGGTGATTGATGTTGCATTTAAAAATTTTAGTTATTGGGGAAGTAAGAGGAAGGGAGTTCAACTGTCGGGAAGTACGAGAAAAGAACCTGTTGGAGTAGAAGTGGTGGTTGCATTTAACTATTTCAACAGTAAAAAGTTGGGAGCTAGTTGACAATCTACTAGCCCGTTTAAATTCATGCGGTCAGGGAATCAGTGAAGATAGAGCATCAGAACAATTTCCATGAAAATATTTGTAAAAAAGGCAGAGAGAAGCCACATCACGTCTATGAGAAAGTGACTGAAGTCGAGATGTCAAATATGGACCGATTAAATTGCGTATCTTTCTTTGGATTTTGTCAAGTACTTCGACATGAATAGCAGGGGCACCAGACCAGATATGGCAACATTAAACAATGCACGGACGAATGGTAGATTTGTAGATGTGTAAGATGTGTAAAACATTCTGACACGACACATTTAAACCATATTCCCTTGCAGAAGATGCAGCTATTGATTCAAAGTCGTTGTTCCAACTCAAGTCATTGGAAAACTTGAGGCCAAGAAATCGCAGTGAATCACTCTCACGGAGTCGAGCATCTACCCTGCTGATGGCGGGCAGGGAAATGTGGTTTTTAAATGAGAGTCATTTATTGTGAAGAAACTAGGTTTTATTGAAAGGCAGTTGAACTTATCATTTCTTGCAGGGAAACATTAAGTCGGTTCAACAAATATTTACGCTAATCTTAAACAATCTGCAATCATAGTAAACGTGTTCTACAATAATTCAAATTATTCTGTACTAATGTAAAAACGATGATATTAAACAGTAACGTTTCCCTCGCATTTAGATGGCAGGGATGTTTGCAAATTTGTAGCCCAAATTGGAAAAAACAAATGATTTAATCTATGTCGGTTGTTGTTATGTCGATTTTCTAGTGTAGCTTCGATGTGTCACGTCCGAAAGTATGGCGTACCCGGTGAGGATCGAACTCACTATTCAGTCGTAATTTATCTAACAAGGCAAGCTTGTTAATCATTACATCACGTCGAAAGTTACTTATCGAATGCTGTTATGAAACATTGCTTACACGATATGTCGCCGAGCTGCGCTCCGATTTTCCTTTGCACGCAATTCAGCGGCCATCTTCGTCGCCTCAGAGGACATTCTTTTTAACCAAGCCCTAACTACCAGAGCTTGATCCTTCTTGATAAGCAAGGAGGACAACTCTGCCTTAGCTAAGACTATTTCCCCACTATTACGGGATTTCACTCCCCGATCAACTTTTTGTTCTAAAGCCATAATATGTTGGTAAAATTTTCAGGATATCCAATGAGTTTCATTTTATATACTGAGTTTCAAATTATAAGCCACTTGTTGTTTTATCGGCATATAAAATTAATATTTATGGGTATCTAAAGGTGTACTTGCTGAATGATAGCAACGTCAATCTGCGCAGTTAAAACGAAAACAGTTTAATTCTGCACGGATATCGACAAACGACAGCCATTTGTATGAAAGGTCCTGATTGCTGTATCCTAAATTAATGTTTTGAATTGGATGTTTTGAAATATATTGTAACGCTGCTTTGATGTATGAAGAGATGTGTTTAATAACTTCAGAAGTGAAACAAAAGAACACTGTAAAATTGAAAAAAAATGATCGACAAATACCAAATGAATCGTAATGAGGTTCTTGGACGACTCCATGATAAAGGCAAGTTGAGGACATTATTTTTCCAACCTTTTTCCAGTAGAAATAAGTTAGAAACATCCGTCTTTTTTATATAATAATGTTCCTCCAATACAAGGCCCAAGTGCTACTCAAGGTAGTGGGTTACTTGTGAAGGAGAAAAAATTCTGCTGGGAGTGAGTGTCACAAAGTAGCAGTTCGTGGGAAGAAGCTGTCCGACTGGGACTTACTTCTTAGTAATGGAATAAGAATGAAATAGACATGATTTATCCTTATGTATATGGCATGAGGGATCCCATTTGCAAAGGTCAGGGTTGGTGGGACCAAGTGTTGAAAACAAATTCATCATCTACAAGGCCGTGTAGATGCATTTGAACTCTGTCAAGACAGGTAAGTGGGGACTGTGCAGTTCAAGCACAGATATGGCAACAATACTCCAATTTGGTTTGATCTGGCTTTATAGGCAAGATGAATTCACAAGGGTCAAGGGACTGATAGTAAATGACGTCAGTTTGTGGGGTGACTAACCCCAATTGCTATGTAGAACGTTAAAAAGACAGACATCATCATCAGCCCACAGCACTTGAGCAAACAAAGAAAAACACATGGTCCTACCAAGAGATATGGAGGCAATGGCCTGTCGTCTTTCCCTTCGGGTAATATTATAATTAAGACACTCTCGCCTTTTTCCATTCATAATGCTTGTTGTATTCACATGTGTTATAATTTCTCTGTTGGGGTCAAGTAATGACAGGTAGAGTCATATTTGTATAGAATATCTTGTATGACAGCGGTATATAAATTTTTGTGGGAGAATCACGCATATTTGCAATTCATTTCTTTTAACTATTTAGCTGCTCCCCTCTGTTTTATTAATGTTTTATTATATCACAGAGCCACTGGAAATATCCCCACTTTCCTAGCATCCATATATGGTAATAAAGGAAAAACGTCCTTTGAAGGCACCGTTTTATTATGTATTTTTTTATTTTATTTTATTTCTTTAATAATTATATTAAATTATTTACATTATTCGGACTATTGTCCTCCTCTTTGTCGCGATATGTATTACAACGTTTCGGCCCTTCAGTATCTGTCCATATTTCTGAGATGAGGTATTATGTACATTATTTAAATTATTCGGACTATTGTCCTCAACTTTGTCGCCATATTTATTACAACGTTTCGATCTTTCCGTATCTGTCTATATTTCTGAGATGAGGTATTATGTACATTATTTACATTATTCGGACTATTGTCCTCATCTTTGTCGCCATATTTATTACAACGTTTCGATCCATTAAAACATGGCACGTGGAACTAGAACAGTCTAACCCAGTGAACGAAATAAAGGGTTCAGTTCGATATTCCAACCACCTGAAGAAGGCCGGAGCGTACAACGGCTGAAACGTTGTAATAAATATGGCGACAAAGACGAGGACAATAGTCAGAATAATGTAAATAAGGTACATAATACCTCATCTCAGAAATATAGACAGATATTAAATTATTTATATATTTTTGCCTGGTCCAAAGTTCAATTTTGCTAATAATTCTATTTGATGGCATATATAGCCACGCCATTTGCATTTAATATTACAATATCATGGACTTAAGCGGGATAAAAGTACTTCAAAATCTTTGGCGTCTGGGTAAATATTAGCTTACGAGGTACTTCAGTTTTGCATATAAGACACATGAGATACTTTATCCGCCATTTTGGTGTCTGTGAAAAACCTGATTTATATGTCATCAAATACAGTATGTGTTTCAGATAAACGGGAATAATCAAATCTGCCTCGAGGGGATGAACGAGGGGAGAAAAAAATTAAAAAATGATCGTCTAGGAAGATAAGCCACCATTTTGTAAAGAAACTGCTGCAATGCTTTTCGATGTGTTTACAAACTTGCTCGGGCGTCATAAACCTTTTCGTGAATACGTCGCAGTATATTTAGAAAGGAAGTGTTTGGAATGATGAACGCGGATAAACATTAACGGAAAAGAGAGAAAAAAAACCTGTTGACTCCTTTACTGGATCAGTCGAGATAAAACGAATTGCAAACTCAGCCAAACAAAACCGTCTTCGTATTGACTTCTCACCTTGGCTTCTTGACTGCTCACAGCAAACAAGCATTAGATACACTTCCCTGATTTCTCTAGCTTTCTTTGCTTTCATTCCGAATCATTTAGACTCGTTGCTCTCGTTGGATTCTGAAGAAAGAATAACGGTTTCTGGCAATGGACAAATCTTTTAGCTTGTTTATACAAAGCAGATACAATGAGCAAGAACAACCGAAAATGAAACTTCGAACTCATATCGAGAATATTTATCATTGAAAAACATAAGGAAAAAATTAATCATTTTTAATAATATATGGAAATCTCCGCCTTTTACCTGAAGACGGTCACGAGACTAGAAACACGTGTAGTAAAATTATGGAAAATAAAGCATAATATTTAAAAAAAATCCACATTACAACGAAAAAAGTTTGCGGAATCTCTCTTCTGTTCTTTTTTTAATATACATACTTTTCTCTCGTTGGAACCACTATAAACTCTTTCTTTCATATATATATATATATATATATATATATATATATATATATATATATATATATATATATTTGTTAATATATATTTGTCAGCAGTCAATATACCACATAACACCCTTGAGCGCTTAGCCTTGTAGCGGGTAGAATGGAGATCAACGTGTTTTAGTGGACCCAGCAATTTTCCATCTGGTTGTCTGAATCATCTTCAAGAAGCGAGAGCAAGATCGAAAAGGTCAGCCAATCTAACAGTGATCTCATCTCACAATCCTCACACTTGCTCCATATGTGGCCTCTTTTGTAAATCACTAGCGGGTCTTAAATGCCCTTTTAAGATTATCGCACAAAAAGTTCATAACTGAATCAACTAAGCTGTCAGATCCTCATACGTCAAAACCGACGGAGAGTTCATCATCATTATTATTATTAGTAGTAGTATATATATATATATATATATATATATATATATATATATATATATATGTGTGTGTGTGTGTGTGTGTATATATATATATATATATATATATTATGAAATGGAAAGAGTCGGACAATTATTTTAAGACATTTTTATTTTTATACATTCTTTTTATAGATACAAATATATATAGGATATATGTATTGTCGTGAAATTATGTAAAACAAAGTATAATATTTTTTCTCAATAAATCCACATTACAACCAAAAACGTTTGCGGCACCCCTCTTCTTTTAATATACATACTTTTCTCTGTTGGAACCACTACAACATATTTTTTTTTATATATATATATATATATATATATATATATATATATATATATATATATATCCTGACGTGCCTTTAACCGTTTTGGCTACAGAAGAGCGTTCGGTTAGCAAAGTCGAATTTGCTTCCTTTAAACTTCAATGTTCTATGAATCTCTCACGTACATACATATCTGCTCATGGCGTATCCAAATGTAAACAAATTACGTCCCACGTTATGAAATGGACAAAGTCCGACAATTATTTTAAGACATTTTTATGTTTATACATTCTTTTTATAGATACAAATATATATAGGATATATATACCCTGTATATATTTGTATTTATTTGCATTACAAAATTGACACTGTTCCATAATTCATTTTATCTAAAATGCCTTGTGATTCATAAATCTACAATGTGTCGTGACATTTTAACACAAAACGATGAGGATTTTATTAAAAATATGCAAAAACAGTACAAACAGAAGCGTTACTGTTATTAAAAGTAGAATAGAAAATAATAACGTAAAAGCGATTACCAAAAGGATGCTTCCCCGTCACTACAACCACAACCTGTTCAAGTTGAGGGTTAACCGTTTATCTTTCCCTCCTATCTGACAGACTGCATCCTTACGTAGCACTCTACCTTGAGTGGCTTCCGAACCATATACAGGTTGAACCTTACTGTAAAGAACCCCCCCCCCCAAGAAAAACTCAGTAAGCCTCTTTCTGATCGCCTTTAGTACATGAATGTATTGAATATCGGTTAATATTCTTCCTCGGCCGATTGTATTAGAAGATGGCAGTTTTCAGAGAAAATAAAAACAAGACAAAAACTCAGAAACGAAGGCACACTGAAATGCTTTCAGTTGAACTAAGAAGACCCTGAAAAAGAATCATTTGATTTGATTCTGGAATCTTTTTTGGTATATATACCTTTTAATAGTTGATCCAGCCTAGGTTCAATCTGCTTTAATCTATTAAAAAATTAAGCTTGTCACAACGCTATGAAAGTAATCCCATCGTCTTTTACCATACTACAAATATATATATATATATATATATATATATATAATGAGAGATAGCAAATAGACGAACATGGCTAAAAGCTACAAAATGGCGGGAAGTTGTGGAGTACCATGATCGCCAAATCTCCGAAAAAACATGGCACATAGAAGAAGATAGAACGAATCTGTCTACTTATTTGACTCAAGTATAAAAGAAAATTACGTCTCAATTTTTATTCTTTTTTTTTCCTCAATAGGAGTAGATAGGTTCGCCTATCATCCGGTTCATACCCCTTCCCGGCCTTTTCAACTGGAGTGGAGGTTTATTCCTGGTTTCCGGTTTAGGATTGAGTTTCCGGTTTATGCCAATGTATTTTCATTCTCTTTCACTCCCTTGCATCTTAGTGGCATTATCGCCTTGTTTAGAATGAATTGATTAAAAAAATACATGGTACCTCAATAATCCTAATGTCTTACTGAGCTCATGACTGATTATTTGAATGCTCGAATCAATACATCATAGGGTTACTAGTTATTAAGCGTCATTTTGATAGCAAATAACCATTCGATCGCTTTACATGCATCACAACAGGCCACTGAACCTAAACAAACGTACTACTGATAAAATTCAACGACCACTCAACATGATAGAATCTAAAGCCAAGTTAGGCTTATACGCAATTTAAAGGGACCTTTCTATATCGACAAGATTCTAATAACTTACTCTCGTATCAGATTAAATATCTACTCAGGAATAACACGGATATCTCTGCTCCCTTCGATTGGTCATATGAGAACATAACATATACATTCATCCCGTCTTCTCAAATTCAAAAAATAAATATAACTTTTCCTCTTCTTTTACTTTTAAATCTTGGTTGTAAGAATTCAACTCCCAAGGGTCTCGTCTTATAGCTAAAATGGAGGATAAGATATCGGTGCTCAGAAATATGGTGTACAAATTTCTCATACAGGTCAATTCCCTGAAAAATATGATCCAGCCTTCCCTGGCATCTGTTGTTCTATTCAAAATAGCTGAAAAGAGTAACCTATGATAAGAAGACGTCCTTTGTTGGGCGTACTTATCTCGGGTTTGTCTACAAAAAAATAATTTAGGGGTCGTATCCCTGTGAAGGTCGGGTTTCAAATATTAATTTTTTTTTAATTATTTCACCCCAATGAAGGTGATAATGCCACTAAGAGGTAAGTGTCTACGGCGAGAGAAAGGAAATTAAAAAATCTTGAGAAGGAACCGGAAACCCAATCCTAAACAGGAAACAAAGGATAAACATTAAAAAAAAAGGGGGAGTCGGATGTAGTCAGGATCATCGAGTCAATGCGAACAAGCCTTTCCTTTAGTTGCATAGTATGCGCTTCTCCAGGGCTACATACATTTTTGAATTCGGAGTTTTCCTTCTCCTAGACCGGTTGTCATCCAAGGCTATAGAACCCAGTCTATCCTACTATTTAGCCATAATTGGGGAGAGAAGTGTTGGATTCATATCTTTCCCAAGGGTATTAGCACGTAAGTGTATCCAATGAAATCGACTGGAATTGGAGCTCCTCCACTGTTCTGTTATACTGGAACACACCTATTCTATAGTTAATAAACTCTCCCACCTATAATAAGTAGGAGTAGTAGGAGTCGCTAAGTGGCTCAGCGAGTTGGTCAGTCAGTCGATGTCGGACGACCGTTAGTCGGATATTAAAGTATCAGCCACCACAACTAGATTGCTGCGTCATTAACTCTTATATCAAGTTCCTAACGTTTTGTACGTCGAACCTATTTTAGGACTGACTTAGTGAAATACAAGCCTCCACTGTGAAACTACTCTATAACATGTTCAAAACTAAAGAAGGACTTTAAACCGGGCGATAGACGAACCTATCTACTCCTATTTAATTTATTTTAAACTGCGTAATAGTATCTGGAGGCACCAAAATATTTCTAATTTAGACAGAATAGGACAGTCTTTTAAAATATTTTTTACTCACCTGTATCAATGGTCGCTAAAAGATTAGAGACTCTTCTTCCTTTATTCCGCCAATTGTACGGAGGGCCATTGTCAAAGTATACTGAAGAGATTTCAAACATCCCATTTAAATTATAGCCCTATCATTTAGTTCTTAATTTTCTTCTTAGATATTTCCTTAAGTGTTCTTCTTGGTTTTTATAGAGTTTTTTTTTATGATTACACTCCAATGGGCGCGCACGATCGCCTCATCAGTGATGTTATGACTTGGGGGTTATGACAAGTTTCGGGTCTTTCAACATCATACCTGTTCACCCAAGAGACCCTACCGGAACAATACCTATTCCGGCAGGCAATTCGGAAGCAAATCTCCACCAAGCACACAACAATGAACCTATAAAGAACTGCCACTGCTGACTTTGACCAATCAGAAACGTCCTACGTCACTTCCTGCTTAGCCAAAACGAGAACAAACTGAATGTTCGTCTTTTCCCACTTAGGTCCAAACGCGGAAAGACCCCACACTCTTAATGACATAACAGGTAAGTAATTTCTACTTGTCACCAGTATATATCAATCTATTATTGAAACACATTAAAATATCTAAGCACATTAAAAAATCTAAACACATTAAAAAACTAAACACATTAAAAACTTTAAACATCAATAAATATAAACACATTAAAAACAGACTTTTTAAAATCACTGTAAGATGAAATATTTGCTTTAGAATTTATTTATATATAAATTATTAGTAATATATTATCTAAACACATTAAAACATCTAAGTGTATTAAAAAACTAAACACATTAAATTATGGTGTTAGAAAAAGCAGTGGGTGGTTGAATAGAAAGCTGTTGAGAATATGAAAAAAAAAATCCTGTTGAATTTGTGTGAAAGTTTGCCACTTGCTTTTGTCGAGCATATATTCCTTTGGGGAATAATACTACCAATAAAAAGATTGACACTTCAAAAATCCCATTATCACATGGTTAAGCCTTTCACTGTAAGCGCCTGCCTGCTATACAATGTAGAAGGACAACTTGTACACTTCTCTCCGTTGTTAGCAGTGGAAACGCACAATTATGGCAGCATCCCATAAGGATTTGTAATGCAATCATTTCGAAATGGAGTACAAAGGATGGAGTGAACAAGAAGAGAAAAGAAGGAAGCATGAAGAAAAAGACGAAGAAATTTTAGATGCGGTATTATAACTATTTATACTATTTACATTGTTCAAACTATTGTAATCATTTTTATTATCATATTCATGACGTTTCAGCCGTTGTACACTCCGGCCTTCTTCATACGTTAGAATTTCGATCCGAACCTCGTGCATAAAAGCATTGGTTGAATTAATCCAGTAATTTGATCCAAAGAGTTGGGATTTCAATACCTGGCCACAGCAAGAGGAGAACAAAACGTGGAGAGCTGGGTTACTAAAAAGAAATAGCTGAAACTGTGATATCTAGAAAAAGGCATGGCATGTGGAACTAGAACAATCTACCCCCGTATACTAAATAAAGGGTTCGGTTCGAAATTCTAACGTATATCACCTGAAGAAGGCCGGAGCGTACAACGGCCAAAAAGTCGTTAATATAACAATAAAGATGAGGACAATAGTCCAAACAATGTAAATAGTGTAAATCTTATCCTCTTCAGGTGCTTTTTTTTTTTTTACATTGCTGACAATGAACTAGAAAGTTACTAAGATCTTTGCATACGTTTCTGCCGCAAATAGTGATTGATTGGTCAGTTTTTACGGCTTATCAAACTTTGCAGGTTATTTAAAGCCAGAAAATAGTTTTAGATTGTAAGTTTTCATTTTAGATTATAATGGTTTAATGATACCAGTCTTACAAATTAACTCATAGATGGAGGAGAAGAGGTGGATTCATACCTAATCAGTATATGATAAACAAACAAGAAATTTAATATGGATATAAAGTGGGGGGTCAGTTCAATATTAAAATTAATATGTGAACTGATCCCTCACTTTGTGACCAAAGTTTCTTTACATTTATATTCTATTTATATTCAACCCTTAAAGCCAGAATATATTTATAGATTGTAAGAGTTTTCTTTTTAGATAATAATGGTTTAGTGACACAAGACTTACTAATTTATCCATAGCTTGGGGAAAGTCATGGATTCATACTTTTCTCAAGGGACTATAACGATTCCAACCGCTATAGGAACTCGGCTCTCCGGTTAACAAGTCCTAATCATTATCCATTATACGACCCCCACATCCACGCTTACAGCACCTGGTACTGGCAAGCGGTCGCCCATCTTGGTACTGGCAAAACCCGACGTTGCCTAACTTACGAGAACCGTCATATCGCAATTACAATAGGGGATTTTTTTTTTGGCAGAAGTATACATAAATAGCCATGAAAATCTGCTTTCCACTCGCTGACTAATAACGAGAAACATTTTGTATGGTGTTCAAACGCCCCCCATGGTATTAAGGGAGCTCCAAAGAAGTTAGTTTCGTACTGTCTTGGAGTATGGAACGCGCGAGTTGTGTAATAGCTAGCAGCTCGGAATGAGAAGTTGGAGAGCCGAGTTCGAATTACGGTCGGGTGTGTTACATTCATTTACGCGAAAAAAATCATGGAAAGTTTTTGAATTTATATCCCCCAGCTATGGGTTAAATATCAGTACATGGCAAAATCATCTCCCCAGCTATGGGTTAAATAATAGTATCTGGAAAAATCATTATTATTGTAAAGAAAGTTGTTGATGCAATACCATTCTTAATCTAAAAAAGGGTAATACAATATTCACTCACAAGAAAGAATTATTCTTGTAATCACAAAAATATACTTCGACATAGTCTTCAAAAAGTTTCATAAGCCATTAAAACCAAATCAATCAATAATCTTTTAACATTTTCACACATACATACACACACACATATATATATATATATATATATATATATATATATATATATACTTAAACGTTATTTTTAGTGGATACTCGTCTTTGAGTAGACGTTCCGTTTACTTTTACTTATTAGACAGAAAAATATACGCTCTCCGGCAGTACAGGTTCAAATCCTGTTGAAGAACAAATATATATTTTTCTCTAGTAAGATTTCTCGAATATCAGGCCAGTAAACTAAAATCAATAAATATACCGTTTAATAAGAATGTCTATTCCACTAAAAATAACGTTTCAGATTGTCTTTATATATATATATATATATATATATATATATATATATATATATATATATATATATATGAATATTGTCCATGAGCCTCCATGAAGGAAAATGTGGATTCATGCCCTTCCCAGAGGAATTTGTGCAAAATAGAAATAAATAATCCTAGCCGAAATTCATTATACCTTCCCTGCTTTTTTATTTACTGATAGTTCACCCAGTATAAAACCTAAGAGCCACTCAAGATAGAGGATTAGTGAGTGAAATTGTAAAGGTGTTGGTAAGTAACAGAATATAATGAGAACGAGTTTGATAGATATTGGGTGACCTTGGACTTAATGAGACCAATATTTTAATTTTCAGCAAAAATTCTCCGGGAAGCTTATTCCCCAAAGCAACAGAAGAAGTTATCTGAGGATCTTTACTTGACTCCCACGGGGTCAGGTTGTGACACAAGGTCGGTTTAACGTGGGAGACCCGAGTGTTTCCACTCAAGGGCCACTGGTCAGAGCTTAGTCAAAGCTGGTCATGGCTTGTCCTAGCAGGTCCAGGCCGGAGCCAGTCCAAGCTAGTCGTAGCCGTGATCGAATCTCAGCCAAAGGCCGAGAACCGATCCAAATTTGTCAAAACTCGACGAAATTCGCCGAGTGAATAAGTTATCTGAGTGACCCGAGAAATAGACGCGTCTTCTTAAATTTCTCAAGAATGAACGAATCTGCAAAACTTGAAAATTAATCATTGGTCAGTCGTGTCACAAATCAAGTAAAGCAAAGAAATAAATGAGCGCGATTTTTTTAACTTTTAAGCCACGTTTTTGCCCAATAGCTAATGTTAAGGAAATCGAATTCATAACTAGTTTTACATTTCACATATTCAGCCATTTTACACCCTTAAGTGAAAAGTAAGGGAGAAAAAAAAACTTTTAAAAACACTTTACAGATATTACTGCACTGCTGCTCTGCTATGGTGCCTAGCAATTCTCAACATGGATGCGCCATTAATAACATATTTTTGCTCTGATAAAAACTATTAGAGTTAATTACTTAGACGTTAATTACCTAATCCATTTTGGCGCTGTGATATTTATGATCTTGATATATGTTGCATTCTGTGTTAGCGGTGTATTCCAGACGTCGAATTATGAAAATTATGCAATTACTTGATGAAAAGAAATCATCAAATAGTTTTGCGAAAGAAATATGGGAGTATCAAGGAATTGGGTTTCAAAGATACATTGAGTTATATCAGAAAATGTTGAAGATGAATCGGTGAGAGTTTGTTTCTCTTTAAAAGAGAAAGAACGGCGTGAATTCACTGAAACCCGGGTGAACATGAAGAATGGTGATGCGTTTCTCGACAAAACAAAGTGTTTGCAAAATTATTAAGGCATTTCAAACGCATTTTAATGTTTTATAGCATCTTTACTCGAAGGTGTATTTCATGCTAGCATTTAAAGACTATTTATGATTCCACAGTATTATTGATATTACTATATACCGTAAGACTAATAAAATGTAAAGCTGGTTTTAAAATTGAATAACTTTCGTAAAAATAAAGATATATCAACGCTAATAATTGAGTGTTACTTAAGTATGTGTTCTACGTGACTGATTATTCTTAAATATATGATCTGCCTTATAGAAAATTACCCACATGCGCAACTTTACTTAAATAACGCCTAAATAGCGCACAGTGAATTAAGGCTTCCGGTGGGTTTTGTATATAAACATTGCTGGAAAATTATGCGATCCAATGCCCAAAATTTATTTATTGCATTTCTGAATGACGTTTAAAAATGTTTACAAACTGTGACAGTATTAGTTAAAATAATAATTTTTTTTTTACTTTCTTATATGGCGCTATTCGTTTAATATATTATTATAGTATATTAAATAAAGACTACTTCGTTTTTTGTGTTCTTCTGTATATATCTATTTCTAATGTATATTTTAATATAGAGAATTTTCTCAACTCGTAGATCATATACTTTGAGCATTTCGATGTGCTGTTGTGCTTAGAAAGCTTGATCGCTAGAACAATTACGATTGGGTAGTGAGTTCGATTTTCACTGGGTGTCCCATATTTTCGGCCTTGTACCTCACCTAAGCTACTCTTAGAAAATCATGGTAGACCACATACTTTAGTGACACTTTCGTTTGCTAGTTCCTACTCGGAAGATAGATCACGTGATGAAGTAGGACTCTAAATTGTATGGTCACCTAAAAAAACTTTAAGATTTAACGTTGCAGTCGTCAGCTGCTCATCATATTCACCACTTCTCGTATTTATGACTTTAGTATCCTCCTTTACGGCAGTGAATGTTGGACGGTCTCCTCAAAGATGAAGAAGAGACTCGAGGCGGCGGAGATATGGCTCTACAGAAGGATGCTAAGGATATCATGGATCGAGCGTGTGAGCAACGATGAGGTTTTGGAGATGATGCAAACAAGGAGGAAGCTTATACTTAACACAGGAAAAGGCGGCTGATAGTTCTGGGACACATAATGAGAAAGGGGGGCTTGGAGAATCTGATACTTACAGGGTTAATAGAGGGAAAGAGAGACAAGGGAAAGCAATGTATGACATATCTGGCGGGCTTAATCAAGTTAATTTTATTTAACAGATCATACCATTATATTTCTTGAACAGACTTTTTTTTTAAATATCTTAAAATCAGTTGTGAGAAGACAATTGTCAGTCAAAGGAATACGAGCAAAAATTTAAATATCTAGGAAGTGTTTTAAGAGACGATGGAAAATACAACACCGAAAACTTTTTTTTTTCTTTCTTCTTTTAAATCTCACTTTTTCTATTTAATTTAATTCATTCAGACATTCTTTCTTTTTCTTCATTTATTTGCTATTTTTTTCTTTCATCTTTTTTTCTGTTTTTTCTTTTTAATTTTATTTATGCAAACATTATTTCATTTCCTAAGTTTTTTTTTATTCCCCCCCACCTTTATTTTTCATTCATTTTTTCTCGCTTTTTCTTTTTGATTTTATTCATTCAAACATTCTTTCGTTTTCTTTGTTTCTTTATTTCTCCGCCCCCTTTATTTTTCATTCATTTTCCCGCTTTTTTTAAAATTGTATTCATTCAATCATTCTTCTGTTTTCTTTGTTTCTTTAACCCCCCCTTTATTTTTCATTCATTTTTTTCTCGCTTTTTCTTTGCTTCTTCATTCCCCCCTATTTATTTTTTATTCATTTTTTTCTCATTTTTTCTTTTTAATTTTATTCATTCAGACACTTTTTCTCTTCCTATCTTTATTTTTCTTTTTTCTCTTTTTTTTCTTCATCTCTATTTTTTTAGTTCAGCTATAATTCTTGTTCTTCTCTTAATTTTCTTCTTTTCTTTTCAGTTTTTAATTTATATTTTTTTTTAAATTGATCATTGTTCCTTTTCTTCAGTTTCTTTTTTTTATTACCTAGTAGCAAATGAATAAAACTTATTGAGAGCTGCAAGAGATGGGGAAAATGGAGAGTCAGGATCGTCCATGTCCCGAAGGGACACAGCACATAAAACGAAACGAAAGTCTGACAGCACTAATCCCTGCAACATTTGTTCACAACTGATCACTGGAATCGATCCTAACTGAATCTATCTGAGAATTCTCGCGTAAGTGAATGTAACACACCCGACCGTAATTCGAACTCGGCTCTCCAACTGCTAGCCGACTATTCTTCTACGTCGTTGTTGTTCGAAAAAAATATATTTGAGTAGTCAATATAGTTTGACTCCAGATTGGACAATTCTTTATCAGTTCTTCACAATTTGTCCTTTATAGTCAATTTCATCTGATCCTTTTAGTGATGCATTGGACAAACTCAAAAATTGTGACCAAGTATGCCTGTCTACTTGAGTGGCTAATAAATCCCTATTGCAGTCGCTTGCTCAGTCATATTTGTGTTTATTCAACGCCCACGGAACTCATCTGTGGTTTATACTACAACTACGCTGAGCGGACCTTAGTTATAGTTTCTGCTTGAGAGCGCATTACCTGCCGTAATCAACAGTCTGAACAAGGTCAGTACGCTCATACCCTCGGTCACGATGACTTGTGACTTCGTAATAGGCTCAAACATCGACGACAAACATTTTCATAAAGTGCCGCACGCTGGGATCCCTTCCCCCATAAGAAGTCAACTTCCTGAAAAATCGAACGTCATGGTCGGAAAGCGTGCTTTCTAAGCACTCGGTCAGGTGCCCATATCAGGTTGGTGTAATGGCCAGCAAAAAGCGATTTAGACGTGGACTAAGGTTACTGAATCATAATGGGTCACTTGTAATTTTAGTTAACAGATCCTAGCATTATATTTCCTGAACAGACATTTTTAAATATCTCAAAAATCAATTGTAAGAAGACATAATGTAATGGTTGTCAGTAAAAGGAAAAGTCAGAGATACGAGCAAAAATTTAAATATCTAGGAAGGTTTTTAAGTGACGACGGAAAATAGAACACCGAAAACTTTTTTTTTCTTTCTTCTTTTAAATCTCACTTTTTCTATTTAATTTAATTCATTCAGATATTCTTTCTTTTTCTTCATTTATTTCCTATATTTTTTCTTTCATCTTTTTTCTGTATTTTTTTTCTTTTTAATTTTATTTATACGCATATTATTTCATTTTTTTGTTGATTTTCTCCCTTTATTTTTCATTCATTTTTTTCACGATTTTTCTTTTTAATTTTATACATTCAAACATTCTTTCGTTTTTTTTTTTGCTTCTTCATTCCACACCATTTATTTTTTATTCATTTTTCTCGCCTTTTCTTTTTGATTTTATTTATTCAGACACTCTTTCTTTTCCTATCTTCATTTTTTTTCTTTCTTCTCTTTTTTTTCTTCATCTCTATTTTTTAGTTCAGCTATAATTTTTGTTCTCTTATTTTTCTTAATTTCTTTTCAGGTTTTAATTTCTTTTTTTTCCTTTTTAAATTCATCATTGTTCATTTTCTGCAGTTTCTTTTTTTTTTATTGCTATAGTCATGTTTTAACAATATCAGTTTTAATGTCAGCAATCTATTCTTTCGGAGAACACACATTTCAAATGCCAACTTCGTGTTTTGATCTTTTTCTCTCTCCATTGCACTCATTTCGAAATTTTCTTCCTAGTCTCCCAAATTATTCTTTCTTTACATGCTTCCTTTTCTTTCTCTCAGTATTTTGATAGCTAAATAGCTATTCAATAAGCCTAGCTTAGTCTGGCAAACGGTCATAATAATGGAGCAACGTAGCGACACTTGCAAAGTTGTTATATACATATTGCACAGTATGACGAAAAATACAGAAAAAACAAACAAAAATCTTAATATACAATTATGCTGTATTAATGTTAATATAAAGTCGACGTCGGACGTTTCGGTCTATTTAAGACCATCTTCATGGACATTTTCATTTAAACATAATTAACATTAACATTAAAATTTTTGTTTGTTTTTTCTGTATTTTTCTTCATACTGTCGGATCTATATCCATATATTTGCTTACATATTGCACAGTATATGTCATCTATAGAGATGTTGATATGAACTACGCTTAAGTAAATCTGCCATAAGTTTTTTCTGGTACCGAGCCAAATCCATGTAAGGGACACCTTTCGATATTTAAACGCGGTATTACATGAGGTCCTTAATCATTACATTACAGCAAAGTGCAGGCTAAATTTATACACATGAAACGGAGAAATATCCCACTCGTCCTCATCAGCCCAGGGCCTCTTTTGCTCCATTGTAGATCTGAACACGAGCTTATTCCCAACAAGTGCAGTTAATCTGAGTTTAGATACGAGTGTGGCGAGCGTGGCGAGTGTCTTAGACATGGGGCTTTGCAGCATTCAAGCGCTTTGGTAACTTCACAGTAGTGAGGCCACATCGCGTTGAAACACCGGCTACCGTACGATCACAGAAGTTAAGCAACGTCGCGCCTGGTCAGTACCTAGATGGGTAACCGCTTGGGAATAACAGGCGCTGTAAGCATTTATGTACGGGTGGTATAAAAGACTTACGGCTATATCATATCGAAACACCGGTTACCGTACGATCACGGAAGTTAAGCAACGTCACACCTGATCAGTACCTAGATGGGTAACCGCCAGATGCTGTAAGCTTTTATGCACAGGTGGTATAAAAGACTTACGGCAACATAATATTGAAACATCGGTTCCCGTACGATCACCGAGGTTAAGCAACGTTGCGCCTGGTCAGTACCAATACGGGAGGCCGCTTGAGAATACCAGGAGCTGTAAGCATTTATGTACGGGTGGTATAAAAAGGCTTACGGCCATATCATATTGAAACACAGGTTACAGTACGATCACCGAAGTTATGGAAAGTCCCGCCTGGTCAGTTCCTAGATGGGTGACAGCTTGGAAATACCAGATGCTGTAAACCTTTATGTGCGGATGGTATAAAGGACTTACAGCTATATAATATTGAAACACCGGTGCTGTAAGCTTGGATGTGCCGCTCGTTTAACGGATAATGAATCGGAATTGTTAATCGGAGAGCCGAGTTCCAATTCCAGTTGAGTTTGTCATATTCACTTACACGCAAACATCCCTTGAAAATGCATGATTCCACCTCTTCTCCCCAGCTATGGGTTAATTAGTAAGACCTGCATCACTAAATCCTTATTATCTCAAAACAATTCTTACAATCTAAAAATATTTACTGACTGTAAATAACCTACAAAGGGTTGATAAACCGTAAAAAACGTATCAGTCAAACCAAACAGTAGTGCGATTTCAAGCAGTTGGCTTAATGACCAAACATGCTTTTATCGCGTAGAGATCTTACATTGCATACATCCTGTATGTCACGTTCTCGGAGTTTACAAGGAGCCATTGACGAGTTCCTGAGCGCATTCATGTTGCTATATGGTTACCTTTGTGTTGGAATTGTGAACTCGGATTGTGAAGGTGAAACTCTCTGTATAGTTCAAGAAGTAACTGACCGTGTTCATTCATTTTATCTGGTCCTTATCTCCCCAGACAATTCCAGGTTCCCCAGTCGCATCAAACCTAGCATTAAAATCCCATTGATTCGATCTAGTTGCTCCACATCTCATTGCTAAAACGTGAATATTAAGATATCCGCAATACCTGTGCTGAGAATTTTAGTCATGTTCAGCAATGCAACGGCTCACGACAAACAACTCTAATAATCCCAGAGACTGACATATGCGAGATATCCCGGCTACCATGGAAGCGAGTATCATATCAGGGTTTTCCATCTTATCAGATGCTATGGGTCCATCACCCCCAGTGGGTTAACAGTACGCCTTCACACACACACACACACACACACACGTGTGTGTGTGCCTGTGTATGTATGTATATTTATGTGAAAAGTGTGTGTATATGGATATACATGAATATGTGTATGTGTAGATGTGTGAGTATATTTTTATATGTGTGTACATGGGTATATATATATGTGTGTATGTGGGTACACGCCTATGTGTATATACGTGTATATGTTATTGTGTATGTGTGTATTCGCATGTGTTTTTGAACATAAAAATATAGGTCCTTGCTGGATTAGATAATCGTTATATTTATTTTTATGTGTTTATATTTGATTTGTAACCCGTAGTCGATATTAAATTTGTCAAATTTTCGCAATTACAAAGCGGCACGCCGTTCAATTTTACTTTCCGTCGTCCCATCTCTCTCCCCCACCTCGTCTTTTCCTCCCTCTTAATCTAACATTGTCTATGGTGTATGTCACCACGAAATGTATCTTTATGCATTAGACATCCGACAACATTCATTTTTCTCTAACTTAAACCCCTTCCACCCATCTCTCCTAAAATTCTCTCTGTTAAGTTTTAATCTCCCTCCTCCTCATACTTACACTCTCTCTAAATTCTGTTTTTATTTCCGGAGTTGTTTTTTCTGTTTTCTTTTTGAATTTTGTAGGTCTGATGAATTGGATCGTATTTACGATTCCAATGGAATAAATTATGACCATGGAATATTAATGTTTAAGCCTTTTTATTATATCGTTACTCTGTCCTAGACATTGAGTTCTACCTGATTCTTCCTCTTGGAATTTTTATTCTAAAAATATACATGTGGTATTTATATATTTTGCATATGTGTATATTTTCCACTAATATTATCTCTCTCTCTCTCTCTATATATATATATATATATATATATATATATATATTAGAG
Source organism: Acanthosepion pharaonis (assembly GCA_903632075.3). Classification (NCBI taxonomy): domain Eukaryota; kingdom Metazoa; phylum Mollusca; class Cephalopoda; order Sepiida; family Sepiidae; genus Acanthosepion; species Acanthosepion pharaonis. The sequence continues at coordinate 144,034 of CAHIKZ030000760.1, forward strand.
TTAAAATGTCGGCATAAAAAACAAATTCAAATTTACATCATATAAATTTTATTTAATTAGCTACTGTATTTCCATATTATTTATTTTGAGCCCCCCTCTCGTGCCTTTCGTCTGACTGAAACATTGAAGTGGATAAATTTTGTATTATTTTTTCGACGATCTTTTGGGTTTTCTTTTTCTTAGCTTTCACCGAAAAATAAACTCAGTCGATACCGGTGTTGATAAGACAAACGAGACGACCGCTATATTCGTCTGCCGAAATAGGCTATTACCCATATTGAGCACTTTGTGTGGATCAGTTTTTTTTATCTTTTATATTACTAGGATCCACTTGGATTTGATACTAACACTATATTATTAACTTTATATATATATATATATATATATATATATATATATACGAGCAGGGTTCGCTCGCTATCACTTCATGATGTAAAGATATATTCACTACTTGAAATATTTGAAGCAAAAAATTTAAATAAACACTTCATACATAAATTGCCTTGTTTAGTAAAGTTTTACAAATAGATGTTGAAGGCCAAGTAAAATGCAAATTTCAACACTTTTCTGCACAATATAAAACGATATTCCTAAACAGAACGATTTTTGATATGAAAATCAAAACAATCCTTGAATAAAAGAACAGTAATGAAAGTCAGTTAATTAATGAAATATACTTTTTTAAAAATCAATATGCAAATTAGTTAATCCTGAATAGTGACATCACTTAGAAATAGATAATATATAACACAGATATTAAGCGTTTACTGGACAGAGGGGCAACTGAGAAAATAATACTGAAGAGGTGCCCAGCCCTGGGGAACAGCTGCCCGAGGCCGCGCCCTCCCATTGCACAAGAGGGAAGGATTGGTGCTCGCACCGAGGCCAGCGCAACCGACGGTTGCGGGGACTGAGGGGAATTTTTGTCCCTACCCGGGTGTACGCGCTCGTTCCCCACATTAATCCGACCTTGTGTCACATCTCATTCTCGTGGGGGAATGAGTAAATACCGAGGCCGCGCCGTCCCATTGCACCAGAGGGAGAGATCGGTGCTCGCATCGAGGCCAGCGCAACCCACTGATTTTTGTTCCTGTCCCGGGTGTACCCCACCTAAAAATAGACCTTGTGTCACATCTCGTCCTAGTGGTTGGGGGTGGGAACAGAGTAAATACCGTGTATAAATTACAACAAAATAGATGTGTGGTTTTCTTTTAACCCCAGAATTCGTTGGATAATTATGCTCCAGTTTCGCATTTATTCATGCAGATTCCATAATATATGTTTTATTTAATAAGCTATTATGTTTATCTAACTCTTCAAATGTTGAAAATATAACTAATTTTTATTTTCCCATCTTTACAATGACACACATACACCGTACTTTATATATATATATATATTGTCATTTCGGCCCAAGCAAGGCAACAGAAACTCTAGGAAGCATGGGCTTACTACGTGCTAGAAAATATGAGAAAAACTACTATTAAGGAGAGAGAACAATAAAAGAACAAGTATTATGTAGACAGAAGATGACGACTGAGAGTGAATTCAATTTTTTGAAAATCAAACTTAACTGGGAAGCAAGAAGCCGAAAAAGATTTCTACACGCAAGAAGGACGATAGAAGAAACTATTAGCATAGAACTTACGGTTACATTCAGCCATTTCAGTTGTAAAATAATGAGACCTTTCCGCCAATTTAGTACTGACCATAAAATCATAAAATCTAGGCACCATATCAAAACGTTCATCAGAATAATTAACAGGAAATTATTTATAGAAACGGCGGTGGGAAAGAGGCTAATGTCGAGATACAAGATCAGGATAAGTAACATTTTAGATTATTCTTAGGATCTTATCAAGAATCTCTAAATATATAGCAGGAGCACCAGACCAGATGTGGCAGTAATATTGAAGGTAAGAACGAATGGTAGACTTATAGATATGTAAGATAGATTCTGGCGAGAAATATTGTCTCGCACGATACAAAGAACCAGCTTTCTCAGTTACAGACATAGTAATTGATTCAATATGATCCTTCTACGTCATGTCAACTGAAAAGGTTTGTCCAAGAAGGCGCAAGGAGGTTGGCATAAGCCATGCCGATAGAAGGCAAAAACGGTTTTCTCAGATGGTTAAAAGACAGCAGTTTCGTTTTTGAGGCGGAAAATTAACATGCCATTTCTTGCCCCATTTAACAACAGATTGTAGGTCATTTTTAGATCGGATGCCAATTTGACCTTACCGAACCGATAAAACTTGCTATCGAGACAATAGCGAGTTGAGAGCTGATGGCACCAGGAAGGTCATTTATACAAATTAGAAACAATTTAGGTCCAAGGATATAGCCCTAGGGAACGCCTGCATTTACGAAAAAAGATCTAGAAGAGTGGATATTCAAAACAACTTCCATTTCAGGAGTTGAAGAGTGAATCAGTGCAAAAAAGCGTTCAGCAATAGCATAATATTTCAAATAGGGAAGACCAGGATGCCAAACGCTATCAAATGCCTCCGAGATATCCAAAGCAACAGCATAAGCTTCACTATTCTTGTCTAATTCTTTCAGCAATAATCGTAAACACATCAGTAGTTGAGAAGCGAAAACCATATTGCTTGTCTGAGATGCTTATCCAATTCAAAGTTAATTATAGCTTCTAGTACCTTACCAAACAGAGGTAGAAGACTAATATACCTATAGTTAGAAGGCTCAGATGGTTCACCTGAGTTCTTAAAGACTGGAACTACAAAAAAGGATTTCTAACAAGGGGTAAAGTAAGAAACAGCAAGGCATTTATTGTAGAGATTAGAGAGAACGGGAGACATTTCAGGAACACAATTCTATTAAGACTATTGCAAGGATAGTATCAAGTCCACATGCTTTGTTAAGTTCCGTATTGAAAATGATAGTAGAAACCACTGACAGATTTATATGCATGTCACTTAATAGGGACAATAATAGGGACTCAATAATAGGGACTTAATAGGGGATTCTAAGTGGGAAGTCAGGCGAAGATACACCAGATGAAACACGAGTAGAATTTAAAGAGAATTTACGAGCAAAGCATCCTGCTTTATGGTAAGATATTAAAGCTCAAATTGAGTGAAGAGAGAGGGGCGAGAATACTTACTCTTATTTAACACACTAATACACATCCGCCACGTGAACCAAACTTGTTAGAAGCTATGCAGTGTATTATTCTATCTGCAAACAAAAACTTAGCCTCTTTATGGACACGTTTACAATTATTTCGAGCTGTCACAAATAGGCGACTCTTGGGACCGTTTCGTCTTATATTTTGGACTCATCAGCAGTGCGTATCCACTGCCGAGAATTGAAACCCTGACAGTTACGTTATCAGACAAATGTCATACCAACTGTTCCAACGAGCCTCGGTGACTGTACGTAACTGCCCGGGTTTCAATTCTCGGTAGTGGATGCACACTGCTGATGAGTCCCAAATATAGAAC
>CAHIKZ030000760.1:152500-162500 GCA_903632075.3 Acanthosepion pharaonis
GGAAAACTCTGAATTCAAAACCGACCTATGATGGTCAAGCAATTGACGCTCTGTCATGCCTCAACATATCCTGTAAATATTTTTTCTCTGCCTAATATGGTAGTTTGTTTTTTTTTTGTTTTATTTTATTTTGATTTTATATATATATATATATATATATATATATATATATATATATATATATATATATAGTTTATGAAAAACTAGGTAATCCGTATGGGTAAACCTAAGGAGGATAAAATCCAGAGAGCTCTCAATGTAAATCCAGAGCAAATAATTTAAATAAAAACAGACCACTTTAAGGTTCCATGTAATAAATCATTTCACCACGGCCCTTTTATATATATATATATTGCGATGTTGTTATGCTGAGTCTGATTACGATTTTATCAAGGTGTTTCTGGAGATTATTTTCAATTGATGCAAGGGCTCCAGGGGCAATTTGCAGAAAGCTGGCATGTTTATTCCACATTCTCTCAACATCTAGCCTCAACTCTGAGTAGTTCCCAATCATTTCAACGTGTTTACTTTATGGAAAATGAAACTAAAAAAGACTGAAATAATCTGAAAGAGACAAGTAAATATCCTAGTATTTAATGAGAAAAGCAGACTTGGAACATTTGACACTCACAAGCAAATATCCAATGCAAGATACAGGAGCAAAGAGCGTCTATTCTACCTAACAAGCCTGTGTAAATGGACGGTCGAGCAATTAATAGCAATGATAGCAAAAAGATAAACATTTTTAAGAGCTACAAAGGATAGAATCTTGTGGAGAACTAAGATTGCCAACGTCATGTTGAAACACGACACGTAGAAGAAGAAGAAGTTTAGCAGGAGAATATACAGTACCAACAACATTGATTTGGTTTGATAGTTTAACGACATATCGACTCTTTATGGGTCATTTAATGCGGGAATTTTATTATGTGAGCATTGGTATTCTTTTTAAAAATATATTGCTGGTATTTTTTCCGATAATGTATTGCTGGTAATATTTTATTCTTTTAGTATGAAAATGTATTGTTCGTAATTTTTTCTAATGTATTTTTATATGTTTTATGTTTTGACCCAAGTTTAGGGGGTTCACTCTTAGCTTGGATCCTAACAGGTGCTACTACCCTAGGTCAAGGTGGACCTGGGAACAATAACAATTAAGATGTGGTTTCACGCTCCTCAACACCTTCCGATCAGAAGCCATGCTGTCAGATGTAGTTTATCGTCATACCCAGAACACCTAACAACAGTGAATCAAAATTATTTTGCGGGATGTGATACGAAATGCTTAGAAATTGTTTTGTTTCATTTTTGAGATGAGGAATTATTGGGGTTCACTAATTTATTAGAACTGCTGCTGGGGATTATTAAAGGCATGACGTTTCAAGCAAGTACCCTCTGACCGCCGGATATCTCATATCAGTCGAAAAATAATCGACACCTGAAGATGACCAGTGTATATTCGGCTGAAGTTTTGTGTCTTTAACAGCATTTATAATAACCGAGAACAACAATTGGAATAAATAAAAACATAATAGGAATTCCTCATCACAGAAAGGAAATACAATTCAAAATCTGTACGAAACTGCCATAAAAATCTGATATTGAAAGCATTTTCCTAAAAAACATACAGCAGACTTTGTGCCTATAATAACATCTATAATAACCGAGACAAGAAAAATAGTTCGAATAAATTAGTGTAATTGTCTTCTTTCCTTTTACTTCCAAAATTTAGTGCGCAACTTCACGAATTTGAAGTACCTTAGAGCTTTGTGCAGACAACGTTAGGGGTTATAAGACACAATTTTTAAAAAAATAGAGAATTCCAGGGGAAAAAGCTTATTTTCACGTATAAAACGCACATTTTAAAGCAAAGAATATTAATAAAACTTGTTAAACTAAAAAGACAATTTTTTTTTTTTTTAAAATGGACATTTTGTTTAGTGTTGTAATTCGTAAGCATTACAAAAACGAGATAATACAACATTTTCTTTTGGTTTTTGCGTCTTAAATTAAATATTTTTACCTTTGAAAGATTTCCAAACTCACATAGGTTTCTAAATTTAATGAAATCCGAAAAAAGTACGAACTCATACGTTACTGAAAGAAACATTACTAAATAAATATTTCCCTTTGTTTCAATACGCCATTAGATAGCTATTAACTCTTCTGTAAACCGATAAATTCAACTTGATCCGATTTTGTCAGTTTTGAGTCGTGGAAAAATTGATGGAGTACTAAACTCAAGCATAAGAAGCAACAGAAACGATTTTGGATTTTAAAAAAAAGGCGTCTTATACACACAGGATTACAGTATATGACAATTGTTGATGTTTCGTTTCTTTACCGAAAAAGTCTTTGCCAAAATTAAACATAACTGATATTCAATCGAAATGTCTACAGATGTATGTGCGTGTTTGTTGAATATCGACTTTTTACATACGACAAAAATCGTACTGCCTGTTTTTTGTACCAAGAAACAAAACACATTTTTAAGCTAATTTGATGGCTGCTGATTCCGAAAATGACCTTAGTTTTTCATGGCGAGCTAACATTTCTGCTGTACTTAAATTTCTCATTTTTGGAGGAAAAAAAGACCAACTTACGATCTTGGCTGATCGAAATATTTAGCTAATAAAGGTCGTAGAAACTCATCAATTTTCAGGTAGGTCGAGCAATTTATGTCAAGCACTTGAAAAAAAGTTTTTTGACTCAAAAATTTTAAAATAGAAGTACCGAATTTTTCCAATTTATCACCAAAATTCAAATTAACTGAGAAACTTTATCAGTAATACACTGTAGTAAATCTGATAATTAAGGCGACATAAAAAAAATGAAACCCTAAAATCATCTGTTTGATATTCATAAATTTATCCCATCACTTTTATCCCTTCACTACGGAAGGAAACCAAGCACATTGAGAGCATTTTGTTTTCACAGTTTGAAACTAAAGACGTTCCAGTTAAATGCACCTATTCCATTGTATAGGATACCGCTGTAGTATCAAAAGGACTCAAATACTATTAAACATGACAGACAATCAAGAAAGAGAACATTTATACCATAGTTCTTAGGTTCACGAAGGTTTTATTTCTGCTGTTAGTTTATTAAATGATTTGAGGAAAATACTTGTTGGTCTTGGTATATTCAATTGTGTTATTTTTAAAGACTTAGATTCTGATTGTTATTGTAAAAATAGTATTTCTCAATAAGCAAACCAATATTTGTTGGTTTAAATACGAATTGAGTGGCTTCTATGATTTTATTTTGAGAAATATTACAATCGGTCAATATCATATATACAGAAAACAAATGAAAAAAAAATTTTTTTTAAAAAAAGAGACATTTCTGTACAGAAAAAATGGTAGCTAAACGAGAAAAATTTCAAATTCAGCGCCCTCAAATTATCTAAAAATGATGTTCGGTGTCTCGACACTATTTCAATTTTTTATATTTTTTATTTTTATTTTTGTGTTGGCCAGTGTCATTAATCTTTAATTTTACTGTTACAGTGTAACCCGGATATAAGAGACCCGGATATAAGAGAAACCCGGATATAAGAGAGTTTTTTCTGGTCCCAAATTAGAGCCTGTGTTAATGTATATATAATAGACCAAACCCGGATATAAGAGAAATCCGGATATAAGAGACTTCTTCTCCGGTCCCGACAACTCTCTTATATCCGGGTTACACTGTATATTAATTTAAAAGAAACGGTCGCTTCCACTCTTTACGCTTTGACTTGGCATAACGCTGCTTAACTTCATCATAATGTCAAAATGTTCACTCTTATTTTCGCTGCCATTAAGATAGAAAAAATGAAGAACGGTCTTCAAATCATAAAACTAAAATAGGCCGATCTCAAAAAAGAAAATCGGAGGGAGAATAAATGTTGATGGAGTTAGGAGGAGGATGTAGAAAGATGGCGGATATTAGCGCAATAATGTATTTTTTTTTCGTTTTTATTATTGCCTTAATCTTTTTAATGGCTACTGTCGGAAGCGTCTAAAAAAATTAAATATTTGCAATTAATAATGACAAAAAGTTACATGCAGCTGACAGAGTTGTTTTATTCAAGAAAGTTTCAATTACATAATGACAGGATAAACTAGAGACATAGATGAAATTTAATCAAATATCAATTCTTATTACAAAGGAAACGCGTACTTTTTTCATTTCGTGGCGAATTAACATCATCAACATGGCTATCACGACAATCATCATCATCATATTAACCATTTTCCTGCACTTTAACTACTGGACTGTGATAGCATTGTTGCTTGGATGAACTGGTCTGTCTTTTGAAAAAAAAATGCCATTTAAAGGAAATAAATGTCTATAGAGACGCTCTACGATTTATAGTGGGCACCAGATTTAATCGAATTCTCTATAGTACAGAATAATTTAAATGACCACCCCCCACCAAAACAACACCTTATATTAAAAGACACGTCATGAAACACGTCGTATTGCCTGCTATTATATGTCTACACTGGTTTGAAAATAGCATTAAGTGATGGTTAGTTTATAACACAAACGCTAAAGACCGACAAATCTATCAAACGTATATATACGCCGACAGCAGGCAATGTAAGTTTCGCTCTGGCCTGAATCCATCCTTCAAATCTACAAATCAACCATTCATCCTTGCATGGAATACTCCTGCCATATATGGTCTGGGGCCCCCGCTGTTCGTCTCAAGGTCCTCGAGAAAATCCAGAGACGGTTATGCAATGTGGTTGGTCCTGGTCTGGTATCTCGTTTACAGGCACTTTCTCTCAAACGTGCCGTCGCTTCCCTCTGTCTTTTCTACAAGTATTTTCACGGTAACTGTTCCGAACTGCATGAATTTAAACGTGCTACTAGGTTGGCATCTCAGTCCCACCCTTTCACTGTCGAAACGGTTAAATGTAGCCGTCTCTTCTACTCCAACAGCTTCATGTCTCGCACTTCCCGTCTGTGGAACTCCCTTCCTCTTACTTAGTTCCTCGATAGCTATAATCTTAAATTATTCAAATGCAATGTCAATGGACATCTCCAGATACCTTGATCTATTCCCCGTCCTTCTCTTCATCCTTTCCTCTATTACTCCTCTTTACTCTTGCTCCCACTCTCTGTGACTCCTTGCATGCTAGTGGCATCCTGCCTTGCTTGGGGTGAAATGCTTAAAAAATATGTGCGTTTACAGTAGTGGAACCGTTAATGTTATTATTATTATGGTCTCGGGGCATACGCTGAATATTTTTTTTTTATCTCAAAATACGGAAAGTGTTTTCTTTAATTAATATTATTAATTATTATCATAGTAATATTACTTCAGCTGTTCTGTCTACCATGCCTTTTTATGACCTTTCTATTCAAATTCCTATTTACATTAATTAAATACGGACTATTATCCTCATCTTTTGTTGTTGTTATCACAACGTTTCGGCCTTTTTGCTCTCCGGTTTTCATCAGGTGATTTTTGATCCCGTTAACCTATATGGAATTTCGAATTGAACCCTTTATTAAATCTACGGGGATACATTGTTCTCGTTCCGCTGCCCATCTCTATGGATATCTCGTCTAATTCTTATTTTACTCAGTCAGTTAAGTAACATACCTGATACACGCTTGGACGATTATGCCTCTTTCGATTCATGGCTAGGCAGAAGGATTTCCCGCAGTAGACTACCGTTTCTTTCTGCAGTTGACTGGTTGCCAATCAAGGATCCTGAATCCACCCTGTCCTACTAATCCTAGCTGGAGGTGGAAGAACAGATAGATTCATAACTTTCCTAAGGGTATTCGCTCGTCGGTGAATCAATGAACTTAACTGGAATTCGGACTCGGCTCTCATCCCAAGCCGCTATCCATTACACCACCGCACATCCGCATCTTAACGATACCCATATTACTAAAAATAGTGTAAGACTAAGAACTGTCATAGAGTATCGAAGAAATTTGTTGCTACTTAATCTCCATTGAAAGTCAAGTGACTCCCATCACCCTAATCCATCCAACCCCATCGCATTTGGTGCCTCAAATGGAGATGTATTTTTAGAGTCTGCTATACTTTCTACGTGATGACCATTGATTCAAGGTTAGCAAGATTTAACATGAAATTCCAATTGTAAGTACTAAGAATCGCTTTTTTTCATGATGTTGTTTGGATGTCTTTTTTTTTTAAAGACCTGTCAGGTTAATTTGTATATTTAAAAATTGTTGCCATATACACGTATATATCGTGTTTATTCGTCATATACACTTATATATCGTGTGTAATCTGGCTTAGTTCGGGTTTTGGTGACGAGTGAGAGTAAAATAATTTGCTCGATAATCGCATATTGTTTTTAATTGTGGGCAGTGGAACTTACACTCAGTTAAAACTTAAAAAGAAACTAATCATTCTATCGGCCCTTAATACAATTGTGATTAAAGTTTCGTTTTCCCTACCGCCGGAATTGTTCTGTTTGTATATAAATAATCATTGGATTGAATATAGAGGGCGATGTTGAACGATTAAAATAAAGTTCCATTTCAAATAGGTACGCCTTTTAATTATTGATTATTGACAATCCCTTTTTTTCTTTATTTTTTGAACCTACGGAATCCAGACTTAATCATCAGCTTTTGTCTACTACCACCGGAAATTTATATTTTCTTGTTAAAGAATTGGGCTGAAGCTAAACAAGAGGATAATGGAGTAGCATTCAAACGAGTGAGCAGGGTTAAGTAATGCCGAAAATGGAGGGCTGGTCACTGTAGCATCGAATAGAAGTTCCCTTCCCCAAAGTGATTCGTTTTTATTTGTTTAGCCTCCTATCCATCTAACCCAAACAACCCCATCGCATTTGGTGCCTCAAATGGAAACGTATTTTTAGAGTCTGCTACACTTTTTACTAAATGACCATTGATTCAAGGTTAGCAAGATTTAACATGAAATTCCCATTGTAAATACTAAGAATCGCTTTTTTTCATGATGTTTGGATTTTTTTTTTCAGACCTGTCAGGTTAATTTGTAAATTTAAAATTTCTTTTATCATATACGCGAATATATTGAGTGTAATCGGGCTTAGTTTGGGTTTTGATAACGAGTGTGAGTAAAATAATTGCTCCATAATCGCGTATTGTTTTAATAGTGGGCAATGGAACTCATACTAAGTTAAAACTGTGTTTTTTGATCAAACAGATTTGGGACAAGGTAACTCTCTCTCTCTCTCTCTCTCTCTATATATATATATATATATATATATATATATATATATATATATATGAAGAAATATAGTTTTAAGTTGTGCTATATTGATGGGATAAAGTGCTCAATTTCAGAGCTAGAGCGTATGTAAATAAAAATATAAAAATGAATATTGAAGTCAACACTCAGAGGCGACAGGCTGTTTCATACTGGACGCAATCGTCAGGCCACGAATTCACAAATTCCGACGTCCTGAAAGCACATGGCACATGTAAAAAAAAGAAGATGAAGAATTTAGGAAAAAAAGCAATTGTTGACGAAATAACGCCGTAAATTTTGCGCAAAGGTCATTTGATAAGAGAAACTGAATAAATGCTAAAAGCAGCCCAGGACAAACCAACTTATTCGAAAGAAGTACATTAAAAACCAAAGTAGACATCAACAAGTTTCGTCATTTAGAGAATTGGTATACCGAACCCGACTGGAATTCGAACACTACCCTCCGATTTCTTCCTTGGTATTATTCATTACGCTACAAAGCACTTGCTCAATTATTACTCGCCCCGTTTCCACTGAGTTCAAGTACTCAGCAATTGAATCCACGATTACTATGTCAACAAATTCAAGAACCAACGCAAAAGCCCCAATAAAAACAGCAGAATTGTTTTCTCTGATGCTACTGATTTCTTTGTCGAGGTTCTTGAATTTACATAGTTTCTACCTTGACACTGACGTCATTTGTTTTGTATGTTGAACTATGTAATGTATACCTTGTGTTGTTTCTCAAATTCGGCAGTATTCATTCTTTTATTTGATCAATGTCAATGCCCGACAACAGTTTCTCTTTGATAATCTTTCTACGTATGTTAGCCATTTTATTTCCTATTTTCTCTCTGGATTCTGTCTGCTCTGTTATTATCATTCTTGTTTTATTTCCTTTGGTTTCTGGTGTATATTCATTTCTTTCCGGGTCTCGACAAATGACCTAAGGTCAGAAGTGGTATCATGATATTATCCACTGAGCAATTTTGAAAAAAAATCGCATATATTTTACATAGATAAAGCCCTTCGTAAGGTGTAGGCTGTACTTGTGTGTACATTTTTTTTGTATTTCTTTGAGGCATGGGCTACTAGCGATTCCTATAATGAGTCTATTGGAATCTTTCCCAGCCAATCCGATGGCTCCAACTGAAACTGGAATTGTTGATGTTGTCATGTGCCACCTTTTTGAGATTTGAATTTCAAGGTCCTTGTATTTTGATAGTTTTTTTTTTTTTTGAAGATCTTGAAAGATACATTGCAGTCTGCAGGGACTGCCATGTCTATAAGAAGGCACATTTTGTATTTGCGGTCTCTAATAACGATGTCAGGTCGATTAGCTTTATCATTATTATTATTATTATTATTATTATTGTTATTATTATTTCTTTTCATTTCTTGTGTGTACTCATTTATTTCCGGGTCCCTCCCAGGGATCTAAAGTCCGAAATGGCATCATGACATTTTTCAATGAACACTTAAAAAAAATAAAGAAATTCATATTTTACATAGATAAAGCCCTTCGTAAGGTGCGGGCTGTATTTTTGAGTGCAATTTTTTGTATTTCTTTAAGGTATAATCTATCAGGAATCCCTTCAATGGGTCTGTTAGAATCTTTTGTAATCAATCCGAGTGCTCCAACTACAACTGGAATTGTTGATGTTCTCACGTGCCATATTTTGTTACTAATATTAAAGGGAAAAATAAAGAAGCTGAAAGCATTATATTATTATTCATGCCTTAACATGTTCACACGAAATGTCTACGGGTCGCTGATGAAGATAAACCGACAGCAAATCTCCGCAAATCTCCAGTAGAATCAAAAAAGGTACGAGTACCTTATCTGGTTGACCGACTCAAGAATTTTGCATCTAAATTTATAATCCGTAGAAAAGGAAACATTTGTCAAAAATAAACCAATGAACATATAAAAGATTTGTGCAGTCCTTGGAAAGCGAAGTGCCAGCCATGTTTATTCAACTTTAAAGAGATTCCAATTATTGTCTTGGTCTCTTCCGGCGTTAAAAGTTATATTAAAAGACGATTCCTAAACTTATTGAGGACTACAAGCATGGGGAACAGTGTGATCATTTGCGAGACTGACAGACTTAAATATTACTTTACAGCTGAACAATGGGACCGTCCTGGGTAAGACGATAAACTACATCCGGCAGCAAGGCCTCTGATCAGGAGATTTTGAGGAGCGTGGGACTACTTCTTAATTGCTGTTGTTCCCAGGTCCACTCTGACCCGAGGTTGTAGCACCTGTTAGGGTCCAAGCTATGGGCAAATTAAAATGGGGTTAAAACACTATGAAAATATAAAAATAGGTTGATCATTTTTATCATATTTTTTTTTGCATTTTGAGCAGCGAGTTTTTTGCCTAAATATATCGATTTGGAATTTTCAAAATTGAAATAATACTGTAGTAAATTATATTTTTGCTCCTCCCCTCTTTCTCTCACTCTCTCTTTCTATCTCTTTCTCACTCTCTTTTCTCTGTCTTCCTTTCTCTTTCTTTCTCTTTGTCTCTCTCCCTTTTTCTCTCTTTCTTTTACACTTTGTCTCTCTCTCCTTCTCTCTTTCTCTATCGCTTTCTCTCTTTCTCTCCCTCTATTTCTCACCCTTCATCTTCTCTTTTTTCTCCATTTTTTTCTCTTCCCTTATATCTGTTAAAATATTTTATCTATTTCAAGCCGATACAAAAAGTGCCGAAATACAATTTACACACTCACCCTACCGTTCATATATATATATATATATATATATATATATATATATATATAT
>CAHIKZ030000760.1:167500-175000 GCA_903632075.3 Acanthosepion pharaonis
ATATATATATATATATATACATGTAAACATACGCGCAGATACACACACACACATATATATATATATATATATATATATATATATATATATATATATATACATATAAATATAGATAACTAGACCTGTTTTTGAAAAAACCTCGAATTTTTGATTTGCTAATCAAATCAATCTCGAGGGAAAAAAGGTTTAAAAAAGAAAGAGCTACAAACATGAACTTCTGCCGACAAAAAATCGCACAGATGCAGGTCTGAAGCCCAAAAAAAAACCCTGATACGAGTAACAACTAACTAACAAAAGAGCTCAATACAACTGTAGAGCAGATTAGATATATTTAGGAGCCAGACAAACCTACCTAGGTTTCACCCTAAACGGATCGTCAGGAAAGTTTGTCTAGGTAGGTTTGTCTGGCTCACTAGGTGTATCTATATATATATATATATATATATATATATATATATATATATATATATATAGGTTCAAACACTAATATTCCATGGTTATAATTTATATGGAATCGTTATCGCGATCCAATTTATCAAACCGACAAAGCGCGATTACGATTCCAATGTAATAAAATTATAAACCATGGAATATTAGTGTTTAAGCCTTTCTTTATTATATATTCTTACTCTGTCCTGGACATTGAGTTCTACCTGGATTCTATCCTCATGGAAATTTTATACATATATATATATATATATATATATATATATATATATATATATATATATAGGTGTCCATAAAGTTCGTGCACTTTAAAAAAAAATTATAACTTTATTTGTGTTTTGATAGAAATAATTTGTAAAAAGGATTAGAAAGAAGTAAATCTATATTTTTCAAAGTTTTTTTGAAATTTTATTTAAGTTTCCACTTTCATTTTTTTTCTAAGTTTCCACACGTCCTCCATCATTAGCAATACAAAGGGTAATTCCGATTTTGCAGTTCACGGAAAACATTTGCGGTCACATACGTACAACTCATACACCCAATTTAAAATCAAAAATAAATTCTTTAACTAGAGTCCACCATGTCATTTTAGGACGACACTTTGTTTTTTGTATTACTTTGCAGTTGTAGAGATTGTAAAATTTATATTGACGGTGTATTCATACTCGGTTCAAAATCCGAGGAACATCTTAAAATAAGGAGACTATTTTCCATTTCCCTTGATATTGTAAATTTTACTGTGAACCTAAACAAAAGTGAATTTGGTCAACAGTTAAGTACCTATGCCATGCAGTGGATCAGGTTTATGGTAAACTATTATAGCTGAAGTGCAATCTATCGTACGAACAAAAAACAACATGGTCTTGTTATGGTTGGATTCGAAGGAAAATTCTGTAAAAAACTTTTCATTGATTATGAGTTTTCTTACTGATCTCCTTAAATAGAAGATTAAATGCACATGGAATAATAATTGTAACGATGCTCATAAGAAATCAAATCTATTTTCATTAGCAGCCCAGTCGCTCTCTCACAGACGTGCCGTCGCCTCTCTCTGTCTTTTTTACAAATGCTTTCACCGTAAGTACCCCGATGAGCTGCTTTCGCTGGTTCCCACACTTCATGAATTTAAGCGTTCATCTAGGTTGGCATCTCGCTCTCACCCTTTCACTGTCGAAACTGTTAAATATAGCCGTCGCTTCTGCACCAATAGTTTCATATCTCGCACTTCTCACCTGTGGAACTCCCACCTCTTTTCTTGTTTCCCTGATAGCTATAATCTCCAACTATTCAAATGTAATGCCAATCGACGTCTTCCGATACCTTGATCTATCCCCTAACCTTCTCTTCATTCTTTCGTCTATCACTCCTATTTGCTTTCGCTTCAACTCTCTTGCGTGCTAGTGGTTTGCTTGGGGTGAAACGCTTAAAAAAAAAAAAAAAAAAAACACTTGTTTCATCACTGAATTTTTCAAAAGAATTTAAACTGATAGCTGATGTCAGTGAAATGTTCGTGTTTTATTAGAGGGAGGTGATGAACGTAATAAACAAAAGAATGAAGCGAGTTGGCTGGCCGAAGTCAGTTGTTGTAGAAAGCTTCCCCGTAGCTGACTGTTCACGGGTTATCTAACTGCTAAAAGAAACTAGCAACTCCTGACTGAAGTTTCTGTGGGTTAAACCTAACTTCTAGCCGGTAAGCCATTTTATTTCCTTTTAGCCCAATTACTAAAAGACTAAAATTAAAATAAAATTTCTTTTATTTACTATAAAGAAATTCGTTGGTCTTCTTGTCGTTCCTTTACTTTCTTTATCTTATGTCTTTTGTCGCAATCGTGATAGTCTATGTGGCAAAGTTTAGTATTCCAAATCAGTGGGGTTAAGCAAAGTCGATGCTGGTCACTGATTAGATGGGTGATCTCTTGGAAATATCAGGGGCTGTAAGCTTATGTTTGGTGATATAATTAATAACGGCTCGGAATTGGAAATCGGTAAGCTTTTTCCAATTCCAGTCGGGTTCGTTATAAATATTTTCGAGCAAATACCCTTACGAAATGTATGAATCCACCTCTTCTCCCACCAGCTATGGGTTAATTAGTAGGACTTGTTTCAGGAAAATTATTATCTGAGAAAATATTTTTACAGTCTAAAAATATATGCTGGCTTTAAATAACCTGCAAAAGTTTGGCAATCCGTATAAAAAAATGGTCGATAAACGCTTGTTTGTGTATATTTATTTGAACATTTGTTGTATTTATTGCTTAGCTATAATAACTCCTCTAGATTAAATAAAATTCCATGGATAAAAACTTTATTAATTAGAATAAGTCCTTTCGAAGAATAAAACACGTAACATAAATTTTACATTGTCATTCAATTACCCACCATTAGTCTGACATAGTGTTGTATATAATATATTTATTTGAATATGTTTGTTTTAAGACAAACTTTATTTATTATATGGCATTTCGTTTTTACTTAACTTTTCTAAATATTCTTTTATTTTTCAATAGAATTTCTCCCTCTTGTCTGTGGTTTATTTTCAAGAGTTTTCTTCCCACAACAATCAGCACTCCAACGCTCAAACTGTTGGATACGAGGAACTGGCCATATATGAGTCATTTCCTAAATGTTTTCTTGTTCTGCAAAATATCCCAGAGGCAAATATTCAATAACAGGGCGATGCTTCAATTTTGGGTTCAGATTTTTGTCGGTCATCGTCACTTGCTTTAATTTTTTTTTCTTGCATCTGAAATTTGAAAATAAAAAAATAGCAAGAGAATGATTCTTTTATTAATTTTCTGAAAATGATTTATGTAAGAAACGTACTGTACCAATGCTTCAAATAAAATAATTTGGAATTGACTGTAGAAAGATGCTAATCAGGAGATTAAATCATTCTGAAACGACCATTGATACTGCTTGCGGGCGGGCATGTGTTTGTGTGTGGGTCGCTGTTAGTGTGAGAAAGAGAGAAAGAGAGAAGGGAGGGAGAAAAGAAATATTTGTAATTTGGGCAAATTTTGAAGAGTGGGATCATCTGAGATATTTTGCACACGTACTCAGATACATACACACACACACACACGCACAAATACACACACACATACCTGTGTGTGTGTGTGTGTGTGTGTGTGTGTGTGTGTGTGTGTGTGTGTGTGTGTGTCTGTGTGTGCAAATATATAGAAAAATAGGAAAGAACACGTTAGGTAAATAATCCGAGGTTCTTTAGTATTTCTGTTTTTAGTTTTAAAAAACAGTGCTCAATACAAAAGTAGAGCTTAAATTATAATTCAATTTATTTTTTTAATAAGAGTTGTCACGTTTCAAAAACAAAAACGAAAAACTTCAATATAATTATTAAAATTTAATTGAATTAAAGTACCAAGATCTGTTTCATCCCCAAGCGAAATTTACGCATCTTTATATTGTTGATACATATTGGACTGGTTGCTTCAGCCGTTTCCATAGTAATTTATTCTGCGAATGAACATGCTTATAAAGATGAGTAAATTTCAAGATTAATTATGCAAAAATTTCACTTGAAGATGAAACAGATCTTGGTACTTTAATTCAATTTAATTTTAGTAACTAAATTGAAGTTTTTGAATCTTGTTTTTGAAACATAAGAGTTCTCCTAACTTTCAGTTATCTGTTTGGATAAGTCTTGTTCTTATGTACATCGTCTTTGTCATGTTGTATTGATAATGTTATAATTTATGAATATGTCCTGAAGATGGTTTATTAGACCGAAACGTCCGACGTTGACATATTAACATTAAAACAGCATAATTGTATATAAGGATTTTTGTTTGTTTTTTCCGTATATATTTTTTTCATATATATATATATATATATATATATATATATATATATATGTGTGTGTGTGTGTGTGTGTGTGTGTGTGTGTGTGTATTATTTTCTATGTGCAGTATGCAGTGGAATGCGTTCAATATCAGTGATAGAGCTAACATATTCAGTTGTATGGATATGGGTTTGCACACTGGTTTTCATGCTTTTAGTGTTTTAAACACAGGTTTATTTTTTTTAATGGTTTTTTTTTAAAATTGGACCTATTTATGCTTGTTTGGCTACGGTTGTGGGAGGGGAAGTATATATATATATATATATATATATATATATATATATATATAAAATGAACTTAGAGGTAACAGTCTGTTTCATGCTAGATGCAATCGTCAGGCCATTGCGGTAACGCCCATCATACCATGTGGCTTAAGAATGCTACTACTGACCACGCAGGCATTCAAACGCTCAATTTTTCAGTCTCTCAATCCCTCACGCAGATAGTTAACTTCCCCACTCGTTTTGCCTTCAACCGGGAAGGTAAAGCCTCGATCTGTGTTTTACCTCCATCCCCGAATTCTGTAGCGCCTCGCAACTCTGCCCTCTTGGTAACTCTGATCATGCGGTAGTATCTGTTAACATCTCTTTCAACTCCACCGACTGCAAAGAACCTCCTACCACTAGAACTTTGTCCTACTATCAACGAACTGACTGGGACGCGTTCCATGATTTCCTCCGCGATGTTCCCTGGGATGTTGTCTTTACGCTCCACGTCCATGAATGTGCTTCTGAGGTCTCAAAGCTGGAATCGACGCTTTCATCCCCTCAAGGAAATATAGGGTCAAGTCGCGCTCCTCCCCCTGGTTCTCCGCTGCTTGCTCAGCCGCCATCGCCCATAGGAACCATTTCTTTCACCTATTCCGTAGCGACATGTCTGACTGCAATAGACGTCTCTTTGCCTCCGCCCGTAACGAATGTAAGCGTGTCCTCAACGATGCTAAGTCACTATTTGCTGCTCGGATGAAGGAACGTATTGCATCTCGCAAATTTGGCTCCAAAGATTATTGGCGTATCTGCAAAAGCGTATTGAACAATTGCAAACCCTCTATACCTCCTTTATTCAACCAGTTCGAAGTCCTGACCTCCTTGGCCGACAAGGTTGAATGCCTTGCTCGGAAACTTTCATTTAACTCGACGCTCGACTCTTCCGATGTACCCATACCCGACTTCCCTCTTAGAACTGAGGTCCTATTGAGTGGGTTACACATAACCCCGTCGTTGGTATTGGGCATTATTTCCAATTTAGACCCTAACAAGGCTAGTGGCGGAGATGGGATACCAGCCATTGTCTTGAAGAAATGCGCGCTTGAACTGGCGCCTGCCCTCTCTAAACTATACAACTACTGCCTCAAGGAATCTTGTTTTCCTGACTGCTGACAGTCCTCTTCGATTATTCCTGTCTTCAAGAACTCTGGCGACCCCTCTGACCCTTCTAACTACCGTCGTATCAGTCTCCTACCCCTCTTCGGCAAAGTCGTCGAAGCCCTAATCAATACCGAAGTGGTTAACCACCTTACATCCCACAATCTGCTCTCAGACAAGCAATATGGCTTCCGCTTGTCCGATCTACAGCTGATGTGCTTACGGCCATCACTGAAACTGTCTACCAAGCTCTTCAAAATAACGGGGAAGCTCGTGCCGTGGCCCTAGACATCTCCAAAGCGTTTGATAGGGTTTGGCAGGCCGGCCTTCTTCGCGAGCTCCAGGGTTATGGCATTACGGGTCGATTATTTGATCTAATACAATCATTCCTGTCAAACTGAAAATTGAAGGTCGTTCTCAACGGATTCTCCTCCAGTTCCTATCCCACGAACGCAGGTGTTCCTCAAGGCTCCATCCTAGGCCCCACTCTATTCCTTATCTACATAAATCACCTTCCTGACGCCATAAATTCCCAAGTTGGCATCTACGCGTATGACACGACAATTTATTTATACCTGCCTCAAAAACAAATCTAGTGTCACTGACCAAACTAACCTGGCCGTGCGTCTCGAAAAGGACCTCCAATCGGTTGTGAACTGGGATATGAATTGGCTGGTCAACTTTAATGCTTAAAAAACAAAACTGCTCTCTATTAATCACCACAGAGATCCTTCCCTGTCCTACATTAGAATGTCTGACGCTCAATTTCTCGAGAGCACCTCTCTGCGGCTGCTCAGTCTCACGTTGACTGCTGACGTGAGATGGAACAAATACATTGAGTCAATTGCTTCGTCCACCGCAAGGAAAGTTGGCTCCCTGTGCCGCGCCAGGAAATTTTTCTCCCCGGAATCGATCCTCCAGATCTACAAATCAACAATTCGCCCTTGCATGGAGTATTGCTGCCATATATGGTCTGGAGACCCTTCTGTTTGCCTCGGGGTTCTTGATAGGCTCAAGAGGCGGATATGTAATATAATTGGCCCTCCTCTGGCATCTCGTCTACAGTCACTTTCTCACAGACGCGCCGTCGCCTCTCTCTGTCTGTTTTACAAATACTTTCATGGCAATTGCTCCGAGGAGCTGCATTCGCTGGTTCCCAGACATCATGAGTTCCAGCGCCTTACGAGGCTGGCATCCCGCTCTCACCCTTTCACTGTCGAAACTCCTAAATGTAGCCGTCTCTTCTACTCCAATAGCTTCATGTCCCGCACCTCTCGCCTGTGGAACTCCCTTCTCTATTACAGTTTCTCTGAGAGCTATAATCTCCAGCTATTCAAATGTAATGTCAATCGACATCTCCAGTTACCTTGATCTATGCACTACCCTTCTCCTCATCCTTTCTTCTGTCACTCCTATCTGTTCTTGCTCCTAATTTTCTGTAACCCCTTGCGTCCTAGCGGATTCTCGCCTTGCTTGCCTTTACTTACTAAACACTTACCAAAAAATTCCGAATTACATAAGATAAATAATAAAACAGTTAAATTAAGCTACAGCTGCACTCGTAATTTAGAAACATTAATAAATAGACAAAACGCCAGAAATTCCAAAACTAACGTGCAGCAAAATATAGTCAACACTAGTAATTTATGCAACTGTAGAAATAAAAATAGATGTCCATTAGATTGAGCTTGTAAAACCGAAGTAACAATCTATAAAGCAGAAGTAGCAGATATTAATGGTCAGAATAAAACGTACATAGGATGAACTGAAGATACTTTCAAACGAAGATGGTACAATCATAGGTCGTCATTCAAGGTTGTAAATCTTAGG
>CAHIKZ030000760.1:180000-185000 GCA_903632075.3 Acanthosepion pharaonis
TGAAATTTTGTTTTGTAAAAAGATCTTTAACTACAACGGATAAATTTTAAACTTCTAAAATAAATATAACTATTGCGAATGTTTTTTTGAAAATCATTATCACAACGGAATGTAGATTTCATCGCATTTAGAATATGTTGTCGTTTTAATTTACCCCTGTAGATGATCTTAGAAATAGTCGAAACAACGGCGCCTTCCTTGATGAATTTCATATCAATATCAAGAAACTGATTAGACAACTGGAATGATCAGTATAAAAATAATTAGACACAATATATCTATAATATTTAATGAAACATGTTTGAATGATTATATGCTGCCTAAATATACATATGTATATATTTATAAATATAAATCACAATAGGAAAACTGTAATAGTTGCCAACGCGTTTCGTCCAATGTGGATTTTCTCAAGGCCAAAAACGAAATGAATTTATTTAAACAAATTAACTAATAGTAACAAAAGCAAAATGTCCTTAGCAACTGGAAAAATTAGAGAACGCTATTTTCATACTGTTAACGTAAATTCTTTCAATTCTCAAAAAAACGAGACACACACACACGCACACTTTTCTCTCTCTCTCTCTCTTTTTCTCTACATCCGAACACACATACGCACACACACACACAGACACATACACACACACACACACACACACACATATATATATATATATATATATATTATAAATTCACTAGCTTAAAAATATGCTTCCATCGCTACACAGGATTTACCATGTTTCAAAAACAGAAACTAAATACTTCAAATTTAAGTATGGAATTAAATTAAAATCCCTAGTACTGTTTCATTTTCAAGCGAATTTTGAAATAAGTTATTTTGAAATTTACTTAATTTTATAAGCACATACATTCTTAATATTAGTTACTAAGGATACGGGGAAATTCAATCATTTTAACACGGGGTATTAATTTTCACTGACAACTATTGTATCAAAATATGAGTTACTTTCGAAGTCAGGTTAAGTTAAGATAGTGTAGCGGTACCTGTTCAAAAATAAAAATAATTAATAAGAACACCGGATTATAAAATCTTATTGTTCTTTCTCTTTATGTTAATATATATATATATATATATATATATATATATATATAACGCGTTTTGTCCTTTAGGACTTCATTGGACTAAAGTGATGTTTCGGTTGATGTAACTACATATGCACATGAAGTAGAGAGGTCATTGAAATTTTATACATTTAAATTATTTTTTAGATATGTTTTTTTTATATAGTCTCACCAATTTCGTTTAGTTTCTTTTTGCTTATGCTTTTATAACTTTGCTATTAAGAATCTCCACATTGTGTTAAAAGAAAATCAACCAAGTTTTTAAATTTAAATGTTAAATATTTCAGCATCCTTTCTCCATCGTGCGCATGTGCAGCTCCATCAACAAAAACATGAGTTTACTTTGTTGAAATCCTAAAGAACGAAACGCGTCCCACAAAAAAACACTTTCCACTTTGTCATTAATTTTCCCAATAAATACATACATATATATATATATATATGTGTGTGTGTGTATATATATATATATATATATATATAAAAAAGTTTCAAATTAAAAATTGTAATGTTTTATTTTTTGAAAGTATTTATATATATATATATATATATATATATATATATATATATATATATAGAATTATTCTTTAAAATTCTAACGACCAACACTTCTTTAGAAAGATTCGTTGGTGTGATATTTGGAATGAGACAAGAACCGAATAGTAGAATATGTATTAAATGTTCTGTAATTAAGTTTGCCGCCGTTTTCTACTATTCAGTTCGCGGGAATATCGTCTTCTGTCTCGTCCCATATCGCACCAACGAATCTTTCTGAAGAAATATTAGTCGATAGAATACTTAAGGGAAAATTATTAAAAAAAAAGAAAAGAAAAAAAGAATTTCCAAAGTCCAACGAGAGCTCAACTGTTGATGTAATAAAAATTATTGCTAAAAGGGTCGAGTAAACTTTAGGTAAGTGAATTTGTGAAACTCGGTTTTTTGTTTGGACGTCTCGAAATGGTTTGGCAGAGCAGTTTTCTTCACAAGTTGAAATGCCATTGTATTTCCGGACGAATTTTTTAACTGATTCAATCTTTCGTATCAAATCGCGAAACGAAAAGTATCCTGAACGGCCATTTTCTAAATCTTTTTGTACTAATGAAGGGTGTCTCTAAGGGCAGCAGTTACCATCCTTTTGAACTTCATGGACAACTAAATGTATAACTTTAAATTTGGCGGGCCACTAATATAAATTTAGAAATAAAAAATGTAAATACATTTATATAATAATAATCGGAAAACTTTTATTTTATTAATATGAAATGCACAAATTAAAGGTAACAAAAGTTATAGTGTAATTATTTAAATAAAACAAAATGAAAATTTGAAGTTTATTCAAGTATTATGCATTTTAGTGGGATATTTGTTCAAGTTTGTTTGAAATCAGTTTGTGTATTTTGGGTTCCAATGACGTCACTGCGAGACGGAGAATTGTGTTTATTTCAAGCCAAGACCGGTACTGAGTTTTAATTGCTGTCACAGATGAAAATTTCTTTTCGCAGAAATATGTTTTTTTTTTTAAATATTTAGCAAAAATAGATTTTGAGTACAAATGCTTATGAATTTGTATCTTGTGCGTAAGCCTATCCCACTATCACTCCGTTACTATGTCATGTTTGTAGAAAATTATACTAGTAAACCATCCAGTAACTAGTTATCAACAGTGATGGTAAGAAACTATTCAGTAACAATTATTGAACATTACTTTGCAAGTCATGTTAGTTTATACTATGATGTCATATTTGTGTTCTTGCGTACTCGTGTTTTATTTGAGATTACATAATGTCTTGGCTATATATATAACATCCATAATATGTTTTGGTACTCGTCATTTTTTAATCTGTAGCTTCATAAAAATTGAAAAAATGCCCCAATTTTTTTGCGGACCATCAAAAATTGGTGACCACTATCCTAGCGCTCTATCCTTGGTTTTAATTTGTTCTTAATTTTTATCAATGACCTTCCTGATGACATCAGTTCACAACTTGATATTTTTTGCTAATGATACAACCATTTAAACCTGTTTCGAGAGTAAGTCTGATCAGTTCAATCAGGTTTAAATTGGCACATGATTTGAAGAATGATATACGGTCTGTTGTTAATGGTGGGTATGTTAATGAATCCAAGACAAAACTTTTCTCTATTAATCACCTAAAAGACCTCTTTCTGCCTCCTATCTGTTTGGCTGATACTAACCTCCAGGAAAGTGACACGTTGCACCTGCTCGGCTGATATGAAATGGAAATATTGTCTTGAATCCATTGTCTGCAGCTAAGGAACTTGATCCACAGTGTCGTTTCAAACAATTTTTTACATATTTATAAGTCTGTCATTCGACCATGAATATTGCTGCTACATATGGTCCGGTGCTCCTGCTATATATTTAAAGATTCTTGATAAAATCCAAATAAGAATTGGTAATATTATTGGTCTTGAATTACCATCTCTGTTTCAGTCACTTTCCTACGAAGTTATCTAGCTTCCCTGCCCTTTTCTATAAATGAAAAAATTGTTCGGATTAATTCGTCACTATGGTATCAAGAACTTATAAATTTAAATGCAGTATTAGATTGGGGGAAATCTGTGTTCAATTTATTGTTGAATTGACTAGATGCAAACGTAAGTTCTATGCTAACAATTTTTTTCTTACATGTCTTTCTTATATAACTCTCTTCTGACTCCATGCTTTCCAGCCAATTTTGACCTTTAAAAATTTAAATATAATGTCAGTCGTTATCTACTGTCTTTCTAATTACTCTTCTATTGTTTTCGTTCCTTAATAATGTTTCTGTTTTAAAATTCTTTCACACCTAGTAACGTCCTTGTGTCTTATTTGCTTTACTGCATTACTTGTCTAAATTCGGTTATATATATATATATATATATATATATATATATATATATATATATATATATATATGTGTGTGTGTGTGTGTGTGTGTGTGTGTGTGTGGAAAGAGAGAAATACAGACCGACAGACAGACAAAGACAGTGAAAGCGAGAGAGGTCGGGCTAGAATAACATCTCCGAAGAAGGCACTATTTTTTTCTGGTAAATCATGTCTTTTTATAACAACAATTTAGTATCTGTGATGACATTCATTTTTTTTAGATTAGTAAACTCGTGTTATTGATAGTCGTTTTTCTTTCTTTTGTTTTTTGTTTTTTTGTAGAGGTGGTAAAATTATGGCTATAGGTATCGACTGATATGTCAAAAAAAGAGAATTTATTGTTAATATTATCTTCGTAAGTAAATAGTAGAAGAGAGATTATTTTTTTTTTTTGTCGATGTCACCGCAAGGAAGGCAGTACAGCCACTAAGACGCAACGGGTTACAGGGTGTGGAGGAATTAGGAACAAAAGTATTAGTAATGAGTAGAGAAAAGAGCAATCAGGAGGACCGTAGGCATGCTAACAGTTCCTTTTCTCGCACTTCTCGCTTGTAGAAATCACTTCCGGCTCCATACTTTACAATCAACTTCGACCCCAGAAAACGTGAAATGCAATGTCAATCGTAATCTACTGTTTTCTTGATTTCTCTTCTAGTTGTTCTCGCTTCTTGATAATGTTTCTCCATTTTCTTATTCTTTCGCACACACATTAATCCCCTTGTGTTTTAGTGGATAGCATGGAGTGATATGATTAAAAAATAAAATATAGGTATGTATATATGCATTGAGGTAGAATAAAATAATAATAATAGTTTTGATATATATATATACATATACTTATTATACATATACTTATTTCAAAGTGAATAGAATTTCTGCCAATAAAATGCTCGCTAACTGACTACATCATTATTATAAGAAATAATAATTCTTATCGAAAGTTCTGACGAGTGAAGAATCAGAAATTGCGAAACTCAGAGTCGAGATTGTTAAGTACAGAACTTTCTTAATTCTGATCCAATAATATGTA
>CAHIKZ030000760.1:190000-202500 GCA_903632075.3 Acanthosepion pharaonis
CGTGTTTTTGTTTATCTGGTATCACATGACCGGCTCAGATGGAGAATGCGGGAAAACAGATTTGTCGCGTGCAGACGGTTTGATTGGTCGGAACTGACCAATCAGCGAGCTAGTTTGAAGTAGATTAAACAATGAATGCTTGTCATATATTCACCTGCAGGGAATAGTTTAATTTACCCACGCAGGGGTGACTGGCTGACGTGGAAGATTCCACAGTTGTCTTTTTATCGTTGTATTTTGGATGTGTTTATTCATCCGTGTCTGAAAAAACGTATATACTAGTTGTTATGAGAACTTACCCATAATAACATAATGGACTATTCCATACGTAATAAATACTGCGCCTCAAGAGGAAGCAGGGAGTTCCGTCTGAAGTCTGGAGTTCCGTCTGAAGTCTAGAGTTCAGTCTGAAGTCTGGAGTGAAGTCCGTCAGGAGTCTGGCAGTCAGTCAAAGCGAGCCAGTCAGTCGTCAGAGGCAGTCCGAAACAGAGTGGCGTTCAGACAATTACTACTAAACCTGATTGTTAGTACTAATACTTTTCTACCTCTCTGTATATATTCCTGTTTGTAATATATCTGTGTTATTCCATATCCGTATTCGAGTTCTACCTTGGACTATCACCGTGGTACAAGGAACCAGACCATAACACTAGTCTACGCCGGAGAAGAGGTTAAATGTAAGTGTGATGCTGGCTATGTAAGTCGAACCACTATAGACTTTGAGACACGGATTGGACAGCACGTGACTGCCAATGCTGGACGATGTGTTGCAAATAACAGCACACGCTTCACACAAACGACATGTGATTCAGCTATCGGGCAGCGTTTGATAGTTAACCCAGGATGTGGTGTCAAGTACACGGATACAGAATTTACCATTTTAGGCAGAGCACGGTCGAGCCAAACATTTGCTAATCTTGAAGGCAGTGTATATAAAGTTACATCGACCGTCTCTGTGTAGACAGAAAAGCAATTCTGTTCACTCTTTGTCTTTTGGTAGGAGGTCTATAAGTAATTATATATTTTTTTCTACTTTATACTCACTAAGAACCATTGCACTTTGGCTTATTGCCATATTCCCCTTTCTCATCGTTTTCGTAATAAAATTCATTTTTAACCGTAGTTCTTCATTTAACGCTCCTTCATTTTCACTGTGGGAATTTGTTTCATTTTGTTTATCTAAGAAGGTACCAACGTATTCTTCTAAAAAAATGTTGACCGAAAGAAAGATCATTTAAAGAATGCGTTTTTGTATATGTAAAGCAATATACAAATTCTATGGTGTCAAACTTTTGTTTGTACACACACACACACACACACACACATATATATATATATATATATATATATATATATGAAATTATAATAATTATTATTATTATTATGAACTTTTAAAATCTTTCATCAACCTACAATGCATATTTTTATTTATTTATTTCTGTCTGCTTCTTTTCTTTTTATATATATATATATATATATATATATATATGTATGTGTGTGTGTGTGTGTGTGTGTGTGTGTGTGTGTGTGTGTGTAAACAAAATGTTGACACCATAGAATTTGTATATTGCTTTAAATATACAATATATATATATATATATATATATATATATATATATATATAGAGAGAGAGAGAGAGAGAGGAAGACGGAAAGAAATAAATAAAGAAAAATACGTCGGCATTGTAGGTCGATGAAAGATTTTAAAAAGTGCATAATAATAATAATAATAATAATTATAATTTCATATATATATATATATATATATATATATATATATATATATATATATATATATGTATATGTAAACAAAATTTTGACACCATAGAATTTGTATATTACTTTACATATACTAAAAATATATATATAAAGTGAAAGAGGCAGACAGAGAGAAAAAAGAAAAATATGTCTGTGTTGTAGGTCAATGAAAGATTTTAAAAAGTGCATATTAATAATAACAATAATAATATTAATAACAATTATTGATGTTATTATTATTATTATTATTATTATTGTGTATTTTCAGGGCATTAGACAAAATAGAATTACGATTATGAATATGTTAAAATTGTCCTTTTTCAGTCAAAAATAGATTTACATATATATTAGGATATTACACAGAAAACATATTCAAAATCGCTACACAATTGCAGTCGTGTTTCGATGCGTATCAATGCATCTCATCAGGCGATTATAAATTATTGTTCCAGCCTTTATGAACTCATGTGAACCGTCCGACCTTTCCAACTATCTGTCTGTTAGACTTCTACTTCTTTTTGGTAAACTACTAGACTCCCTAATCGATGCTGAATTACTTAAGCATCTCACATCGGATTGCCACATCTAAGACAAGCAATATGGCTTTCGTTTTTCTCGATCAATTGCTGATGTATTAATGATTATTGTTCAAAGAGTCTATCAAGCTTTAAATAAGAATGGTGAAGCTCGATTTGTTGCTTTGAACATCTCGAAAGCGTTCGACAAGGTTTGCCATACAATGTTCATCACAATATGAAATATTATGGTGTTTCCGGAGAAGGTTTTTTTTTTCAGCCTGTCTTATCAAATCGTGAAATGAAAGTTATTCCGAAAGGCCACTAGATGCTTTCGTACTAATGCGTCCGCCAGAACTCTATCCTTGGTCTGACATTGTTTTTAATTTTCATTAATAATCTTCCTGATGGCATCAGCTCTAAACTTTTTATCTATGCTGATGACACAACCATCTATCCTTGTCTCGATAGTAAGTCTGGTCAGTTCGACAGGACTGAAACTGTTGGCTGATCTAAAACAGTATCCACAATCTGTTGTTAACTGGGGCAAGAAATGGCTTGTTGATTTTAACATCGCCAAAACAAAACCGTTCTCTATTAAACATCTGAAAAAACCTCATTCTGCCTTCCATCAGTATGGCTGATGCTAACCTCCAGGAGAGTGGCTCGTTCTGATTTCTCGGGCTAACATTCTCGGCTCCAGTCATTTAAAAATTAAAATAAATTTCTTCCCTGTGTCCTTTCTATAAATACTTTCATGGTAACTGTTTCAATGAGATTTTCGCTATGGTACTAGACTTAATGAATTTAAACGCAGTACTAGATTGGCAACTAGGTCTCATCAATTTACAGTAAGATTGGCTAGATGTGACCTTAATTTCTATGCTAACAGTTTCTTTTTCTTACAGCTCTTCCTTGTGGAACTCTCTTCTGGCCCCATGCTTTCCAGCCAAATTAGATATTCAAAAATTTAAATGCAATGTCAGTCGTTATATCCTGTTTTTCTGATTGTACTTCTATTGTTTTCGCTCCTTAAATAATTTTCCTAATTCTTTCCTACCCAGTAACGTCCTCGTGCTTTAGTGGCTTTACAGCCTTACTTGGCTAAATTCGGTTAAACACACACACACACACACACACACACACACATATATATATATATATATATATATAGAAAGAGAGAGAGAGAGAGAAAGATGGGGGCTATAGAATAACATCTCTGAAGAAGGCATTACTTTAGTCTGGTAAATCATGTTTTTGTAACAGTAATTTAGTATCTGTGATGACAGCCATTTTTTTTAGTTAAGTAAGCATGAGTTATTGATAGCCGTTTTTTTTTTTTTTTGTTTTGCATTTTGTAAAGAGATGTGGTAAAATTATGTCTATTGTCATCGACTGATACGTCAAAGAAAGGGATTTTATTATTGATATTGAATTCGTAAGTAAAGTGTAGAGCAAAGATATTTTTTTAGTCGGTGTCACCCCAACTAAGGCAGTACAGCCACTAAGACACAAAGGGTTACAGAGCGTGGAGGAATTAGGAACAGAAACATTAGTAATGAGTAGAGAAAAGAGTAATCATGAGGACAGTAGATAACTATTGACATTGCAATTTATATTTTTGCAGATTAAAGTTGGCTGGAGAGCATGGCGACGGAAGAAGTTCTACAAGTGAGAAGTTACGGATGCACCTAACGAGCGCGACTGTAAATTGATTCGATCTCGCTACCAGTCTAGTATTGCACTTAAATTTATACAGTCTAGGAACTATAGCGAAGAGCTCATCCGAACAATTACCATGAAAGTATTTGTAAAAAGAGGCAAAGTGAGGCTACCTTAAGGCGAGGGCGGGGGGAGTGACTAATCTCGCAGGTTTTTTTTTTCTAAGCTGACAAAAATTTGTCATCGATATAGCGTGCGTATATGGTGGTAGGGGGTCGTGAGATTATTGAAGACCTTGTTTTCCACATGTCACGTGTAGAAATTAAAGTCGCTCCAGGGACCCAACGCATTACTACGCCATCACTTTATGAATAAATGTTTGCATATAGCCGTAAAATAGTACTGGTGCCGTGCAGAATACTTCAACATCTATGTATATATATATATATATATATATATATATATATATATATATATATATGTGTGTGTGTGTATATATATGGGGGCGCATGTTTGTGTGGGAGGTGCATTCGTACAAATATATCGATAGATTATTTGATTAATGGGTTTCCATATTATCTGCATATATATATATATATATGTGAAAAATACAGTCTTAAGGTGTGCTATATTTATGGGATAAAGGGCTCAATATCAGAGATAGAGCGTATGTAAATATAAAAGTAAACATTGAAGTCAAACATTAAGAGGCGACAGGCTGTTTCATGCTAGACGCAATCGTCAGGCCAAGTGTCAGGCACGGTTTGATTATTTGCAAATCAAAACACTGAAGGTTTTCCGAATGAGTATAATTTCTTATACTTATAAGATTAATACTATATATATATATATATATATATATATATATATATATATATATATATATATATATATGTATATTATATAAAGCTATGTTCTTAAACATTTCTAATCCCAAGTTTCAATATATTATTAGTAGTATTAGCAGAAGTGAAATTGAGCGACTGAAAATTTGGTGTTGTTATATTTATTCTGGTTCTGGGCAAACGAATGTAGGAAAATAGTCTCAGGTAACTTTATGCTTTGCATTGCCTTAAGTATATAATTTGTGAGATAAAAAAGAAAGGGAAATGTGAAATATGTAAAAAAAATTGGATGAAAGAAAGAAAATAAAAGAAGAAGAAGAAGAAAATTACATCGTTTAGAGATAGATATTTTTGCTTATTTAATTACTCAAAACTACAACATGAAACCGAAAAATGGTAAGCTGCTTCAGTGTGTCTGATATATGATACGAATTTAAGCTGCTAATGGCCCCGACATGACTTCCTTTAAATAAATAAAACAAATTAATTTATGGAAATGATTTTAAGCAGAAACGATTTGAACATCCGTTACCTGGGTTTTGCTTCTTTTCCTAAATCTTCGAGCTAAAGTTATAACGTACAGACACCCACCCCTACAACGACAAGGTGGGTTTTATTCTTCATTTATACTCTTACTTAATGTCCACCCATTTTATGACACGTGAGGAGGCTGAGGTTCGTGATGCTAGACAAAACTATAGACTACTATCAACGCCCGTTCTTTTGTCTTTTTAAAGCAATTATTCCCACAAAAGTGTCATGAAATACGAGTTATAAATCTAAAACAACAGCATTCATTTTCTGTCCTTGCAAGTTGAAACTGATTGGCTTTTCAAATCAAATGTTTAACATCGGCTACGTCTAAATTATCCTTTGAAATCAGCCATTTTTTAACTCCTCGCCCGGTCAACAAATACATAAAAGAACAGTTTGAATGCTTGACAATTTAAATGTCAAACGCATATAATATATATATATATATATATATATATATATATATATATATATATATATATATATATATAGAGAGAGAGAGAGAGAGAGAGAGAGAGAGAGACACTTTTTTGACGCCACACGTTTTCTTATATAGAAAAGGTTTACGGCCATATGACATTGAAACAACAATTCTTGAATGATCACTGAAGTTAAGCAACGTGGGGCTTGGTTATTATCTAGATGGATGACTGCTTGGGAATATCAAGTGCCGTAAGCTTGTGTGTGCCATTGATTCAATGAATAACTAATCGGAATTGGACATCGGAGAGCTGAGTTCCAATTCCAATCGGGTTCTTTATATTCACTTACGTACAAATGCCCATGAGTTAAATACGAATTCAACTCTCTCACCCTCCAGCTACAGATTAAATAGTAGAACTTGTATCAATAAATCATTATTATCGCTAAAAAAATTCTTACAATCTAAAAATATTTTATGAAATTAAATAGCCAACAAAAAGGTCGATAGGACGTTAAAACAATTCAATCAGTCAGTTTTATATAGACTATGTGTTTCTCCTTGCAAAGTTTTGTCTATGAAATTTGAGAGGGAAACCAAGGGTAATTGTATGTATCAGCAGGTAGATTTACTTGTAAAATCTACCATATCTATGAGGTTTGAATATTTGTTTTATAGTCATATATATGCACAATTTAGATACACACAAAAGTTCTACAAGAAATAAACGTTTCCTTTTGTTTATTCACTTTCAAGACATCTATCAAGGCAATGAGAGTTATGTGAATGTTCTTATCTCCTCTCGTAGGATCGTAGGGGTACCATGTGTACTGCAGCCGCGGTAAAAGTGGTGTTTCTTGGGCAAGATGGCCTGACGGAGCCCAACCCTCTCCAGACCGGTTTTGAATTCAGAGTTTTTACTTCTTCTTGATCAGTTGTCCTGCAATTCTTACAATCTAAAAAAAATTCTGGTAATTTATCCATAGCTGTTGAGGGGGGAGAAGAAGATGATTCAGACCTTTCCCAAAGGTATTAGCAAGTAAATGAATGTAATGAATCCGACTAGAACTCGAACTCGGCTCTCCAATTCCTCACCGTGCCTCTGTTTATATATGTAATGTCAGATGGTTTCAACATTTGGTTATCATGGCGGTTTTAAAGAGCTTTTTTATAATTTAGTATTTCATTCTTGAAATGAATAATTGTCAATATATTTTTATTATTTCTAACTATTGTTCTCATCTTGGTTAATATAGATGTAATTATAGATATAATAATCAACAGGTATCTCACATCAGCCAATCAATGAACACCTGATGATGACCAAGGGGTAGTTGGTTGAAACGTGGTGGCTATAATAACATCTATATCAAACAAGATGAGGATAATTGTTGGAAATAATACAAGTATACTGACGAGTCTATTTTTTTTTTGTTTTGTTTTTACATCTTAGGCTTTGAAATTGAAATGTCCACGAATTTGAATGACAAAACGAAAAAGGGTCATGTTATCTGATAAGAAATTAAGTATTTGGGACATGATTCTGAAGAAAATACCAAAATACAAAAAAAAAATTTGTATAACAAATTGTACTGGTTTTCATGGTACCAAATAGGCGCGTAGTCAAGCGCGGTTTCAACGTTAATTTTCCGACCATGAAACCTAGGTTTGAATTTCATTATAGTCGATTTGTCTTGAAGGTGACATCTTGGACATATCGACCAAGAGAGACGATCCCAGTCTGTTTGGATTCCGTGGAAAATGACTGTAAAATATAAAACAGTTTGACCAAGGACATGTGAATAGATTGGAGCAGATGGAAGCCGTCGACTTTTGTACGAGTACGAACGCCAGGAAAGATTTAAACGTATTTTGTCCAATTGCTGATCATTCCATATTTCTCTCTTTCTTTCTTTCTCTCTCATACAAACACACACATACATATACACACGCACATACAAACGCCCGCGCACAATATCAATGGTTGTTTCAAAATATTTGAATTTCCTGATTAGCAACATTCTAAAATCAATTCCAATTAGAATTTCAAATATAAATTGTTTTCAGAAAATTTGAAAAAAATTCTTCTCTATTTTTAGTTTTTAATTACAGATACAAGAAAAAAATTAAAGCAACTGACGATGGCCGACGAAAATCTGAACCCAAAATTGAAGCATCTTCCTGTTATTGAATATTAGCTTCTGGGATATTTTGAAGAGCAAGAAGCCGTTAAGGTAATTAGTCATATACAGCCAGTAATTCGTATCCAACAGTTTCCGCGTTGGGATGCTGCCTGTTGTTGTGAAAGGAAAACTCTTGAAAACAAACCACAGACAGGAGACAAATTTCTATTAAGAAATAAAAGTATATTTCGAAAAGTTAATTAAAAATAAAACGAAATGCTATATCAATGAATAAAGTTTGACTTAAAACTAGCATGTTCAAATAAATATACGATATACAACTGTATATATCAGACTAATAGTGGCTAATTTTTATATTGGTGTGAGTTTGTTTCAACAATCCTCATCACCACTGTTATTTTCCGTGTGAGTTCGTTTCAAACATCCTCGTCGCCACTGTTATATTCCGTGCTAAGTGAATAGACACATAACACCAGGTGGATACTAGAAGTTTTATTGTATACAACAAGTACAATATGAAATACGGTACAGTTATCCACACAGGTCAATCTAGTAATGAGTGCCACTAATTAGAAGGTCGGATGTGCTTGCGTCGTCTTGCTCTCACACACTCTCCTGTCCCTCGTAGACGGTTGACTTTATAGGTACTTGCTACCTATAGTGTAATCATTCATGGGGGTGCCTGGTTATTCCATTACATCAGTAACTGAATAAGAAAACAGAAAATTTCTATTATATGTTCTGTTATTCGAAAGGACTTATTCTAATTAATAAAGTTTTTATCCATGGAATTTTATTTAAGCAAGAGGAGTTATTATAGATAAGCAATAAATACAAGAAACGTTCAAATGAATATACAGAAACAAGAGTTTATCGACTGTTTTTTTTTTTTACGTATTGCCAAACTTTTGCAGATTATTTAAAGCCAGCATATATTTGCAAAAATATTTTCTCAGATAATAATTTTCCTGAAACAAGTCTTACTAATTAACCCATAGCTGGAGGGAGAAGAGGTGGATTCATACCTTTCCCAATGGTATTTACCTGCAAGTGTATATAACGAACCCGACTAGAATTGGAACTCGGATTACCGATTTCACATATTTATGGGTTAAAGTCCAAAATATCCGGGCTAGAGCGTATGTAAATGACCTATAGATTGCGTTCAAACATGAAACCGACTGTCGCCGCTAGGTGTTGACTTCTATGTCTACTTTTATATATATATATATATATATATATATATATATATATATATATATGAAGAAAAATACTGAAAAAACAAATTAACATAGACCATATACAATTCTTTTCATTTTTCATTCAAAATACTCAAATTTTAGGAATACGTTTTCAGTACATCGCCCACGTGACGATGATGTGATCATATTTAAACGGAACGCTGATCTTATAAAAGATTTCAGTTAACTGTTTGGATTGGTATTGCTTTTATGTCCATCGTCTTTTTCATGTTGAATTGTATATGGTCTATGTTAATTATGTTTTATGAATATGTCCTGAAGATGGTCTATTAGACCGAAACGTCCGACGTTGACATTAAACATTAAAACAGCATAATCGCATATTAGGATTTTGTTTGTTTTTTCAGTATTTTTTCTTCATACTGTCAGATCTATATCCATATATTTGCTTATATATATATATATATATATATATATATATATATATATATATATATATATATATAGAGAGAGAGAGAGAGAGAGAGGTTAAATATATGAAGAAAAATGTGATTATAGATTTGCATGCCAATATACACACTAAATTAAATCCATATAATCCAAAGAAAAGTCAATAATTCTAGCGGTCCTGATCTGGCATCTTGACTTCAGTCATTTTCCCGCCGTCGTGACGCAGCTTCGCTGTGTTTTTTCTATAAATATTTTCATAGCAATTTTTCAGACGAGTTTGCCCCTTTGTTACCTCGACCGAATGATTTCAAACATAGTAATAGACTGGCAATTGGATCTCGTCGCTTTAGGAAGTCTCGTTTGACTTCTGTCTTTCCTGACGCCTACACTCTTCAACATTTTTTAAATACAACATCAGTCTTCTGTTTTTGTAAATCCTGTTCTTTTATTGACTTTTCTACTCGTTTAGGTGTGTGTATATGTGTGTCCGTGTGTGTGCTGACAATCCTGACCAAAAAACGAGTCATTCATAATCTAACCATTCTTTAGTCATCTGTAGATTTGGGGGAATTACTCGGAAATTGGCGGTAAATAAAATTACCACATTCTAAATATCTTTTTCAATTTACACAAAATTATGCGTATATTTAATGTAATTGAATTGCAGTAAATCTTGACGTAATATGATTAGTTGTACGTGGGATAAGCTTACAATCAAATAACGCTGCAATGCTGGTTCTCGTTTGATCCTTGAAGTTAAGCACTGTCGAGCATGGTCAGTACTTAGTTGAGGGGCCGCTTGGGATTACCCGGTACAGTAAGCCTAAAAGCCGGGTACAAAAGTGGTTAGACGCGGAACTAGTAAATTCATCGTTTAAAACAGTTAAAAGAGTTATGTCAACCACAGCATCAACGCCTATTGATGGTAACAGCTGTAACCACAGAAACCTCGGTGGAGTCTACTAAAGCAATCAATAGTTTTCTCATCATTTACTATGCATGTGCATTTGACATACTGAATTAATATCACACACACACACACACATATATATATATATATATATATATATATATATATATATATATATATATATTGAATGTTACCTGGATTTTTTTACTGCCAGTCAAGGAAGACATTTGGGTCACTATCTCGCACAAAAAAGAGAATACCTAATATCGAGAATATTTAACATCAAAAAACATAAGAAATATTAATTCCTTTTAATAAAATGTGGAAATACCCAATGTTTGCTTGATGAAGGTCGGGACCAGAAACACGTTTAGCAAAATTATGGAAAATAAGAGGTAATATATTTATTTTAAAAAATTACAATACAAACCCAAAACGTTTGCGGTTTTTCTTCTTCTTTTTAATATACACGCATTTTTTCTCGTTGTAACTACTATAACCTCTTCCCTTTATATATATATATATATATATATATATATATATATATATATATATATATATATATATATATATATATATATATAGAATTTGGATGGGTGTCAAATCATGATAGTAATTCATCCTATTTTGGGACTCATAAGCAGTGCACATCAACTACCGAGATTCGAACCCGAACCGTTTCGATACAACACAAGCATCATACCAACTGTATCAACAGGCCTCGATGACGAAAAATAAACTGAATAGGCTCGATACAGATTCGTTGAGTACAACCACGGAAATTGTGACTTGTGGATACGCAGATCTTAACGACATTTTAGTACTGCGCTTAAATTCGAAAAGTCTAGGTACCATAGCTCATCCGAACAATTACCCTGATAGCATTTATTGAAAAGACACAGAGAGGCAACTTTACGCCGATAGGCAAGTGAGTAAAGTCGAATCGCCAGTCCAGGACTGATAATATTGTTGATTCTGCTTTGGATTTTATCAAGGAGCTCAAGGTAAATAACAGGAGCATCAGACCATATATGGTAGCCATATTCTAAGCGTGGACGGATGGTAGAGGTATAGATATGCATGATAGATTCTGGAGAGAAAATTTGTCTCTCATGACACAGTGAACCAATTTTCTTAACAGCTGAACTAGCAGTGGATTCAATATAGTCTTTGAACTAATAACGTTAACCCAAGAAAGAGCAGCGAGTCACGTTCTTGGAGGATAGCATGAAACGAGAAGTTTATTTTTGGAGGCTTTAAAATTGACAAACCCTCTTTTGCCCCGCGTAACAATGGGCATAAGGTCGTTTCAGTCGCTCCATCATGGTATAAAATTCAGCAATCTTGTGTGGCAGATCATTACTTCTGAAGAGTGAGTTCGTTCTTCATTAGGCGCCATATACTTGTAAGGTTTATGCCAAAACTGAGCTACGTTTAGTAAGAAAAGATATCCTACCATGAAGGTTCCTTGCTTTGAACACATAGTGCAACTCACCATTGACCTCAGGTGGAACTGGTATATACGAACCATCACTGCAGGAAGTACCTGACTCCTCCCCACATCTTCTATCTTTACAACAGTTGGGTCAGACCAAAAATTACGACTGTTATATCTGGGCTGAAGCTGTACAATACTCACTCTCCCGGCTTGATCAAAAGACTCCAAATGAGTTTATCCACCGGTTTTGCGGAAAGGGAGGATTATTTTCCACCATGCACCCAACTGACGAGACGTCGGACGCCTCTTGCGGCTCTATCGCACTTTTCCACAGCAAATTTTCAGGTGAGTTACCTTCTTTAGTTCCCGCAGTTCAGACATAAGACACGCCATGCTTCATACCATGGAACAAATAATACCATTTCGATCGCATTCCATTAATAAGAAAAAGACTCAGTTCGGATACCTTCTTCACCAGAATCGCTACTTTGTGGAACATACTCCCAAGTGGATGCTTCCCCGACCGTTACAATATTAACCTCTTTATGCGTATCATTACCTTTCTTACATAGCCTCATAAACTCCACTTATTACCGTATCCTCTTATGTTCCTACAATAACC
>CAHIKZ030000760.1:207500-327500 GCA_903632075.3 Acanthosepion pharaonis
TATAATTATTTATTTAAAAATATGATTCCAAATCGCGACATAAGAAGTCTCATGTTTCAAAACAAGAGCCGAAAACTTCAATATAATTATTTGAATTAAATTGAGTTAAAGTAAGCTCTGTTCCATCTTCAAGCGAAATTTTTTTTGGAATAACGTATTTCTGAAATTTACGTGTTTTAAAAATTGAAATCAAAATTTCCATGGCAACAGCTAGGGCGAATTGTTTAAATTGGGTAGGCGAGTGTTGGGTGTTAATAATAAGTATCAGTATAGAGTTACTTTCATAGATGTCAAGTCAGGGAAAGGTGGGGGTGTCTAAATTTTAAACGGAAGATGTATTAACCCTCGTCTAGTTTGATGGTCTATGGAGATTTATTTATTTATTTATTTATTTTTTTTAATGAAAGGGATTTGGGCATATAAAAAAACTGTCGTAACGTTTGTTTTTTGACGACTTCATAAAGGGTTATCTTTTTTGTAGGGTATTTAAACTATAAGAGTTTGTCTGCTTGCTTGTTTTTAATGGGTCCAACCTGCATTTTTAATTACAATGGGCAACAGAGCCATGAAAAATATTCTATTTGGTATTCATCTCTTTCAGTCAACGTGATAAAAATATCAAATTATTTCTCTTAAAAGTAAATATGTTGGTCTTGAAATTACCATTGCGAGAAAGTATATAAAAACATTGCGATATTTTATACAATTCTTCACGCAATACAAGGCCCAAGAGCCAATCAAGGTAGAGGGTTACTGTGTTGTGTTGTATGAGCGTACGGAAAATCAAGAATTGCGTATATGCAGGAAAGATAAGGGTTAACCCTAGACTCGAGGATAAGAGTGTAGTGACTATGAAAATATTCTGCCGGTAGTTCACAAAGCAGAAATTCGTGGGATGAAGCTGTCCTAATGGAACTTTCTTCTTAATATAGGAATACGAAACGAATGGAGATGATTTACCCTTGGATACGTGCCATGGTGGGTCTTAGTTTAAAGCGACTAGGGGTTAAGGAATGTACCTTTCAGGACACCTGCCATTGAAATAGCGATAAAGCAGCGAGAGACTCGCAGCTTTTCGTCTGTGGGGAAAGGGGTTGTAGGGTTGGAAATAGACACATCAGAATTCTATTAAGACAGTCAAGTGTAAACTGGGCAGATTCAGTCCAGATATAGGAGTAAGACACAGTTTTTGATTTGCTCTGGCTCTTAGAGATAACAAGGGGTAGTCAGGTACTTACTGGAGCAGTAAAAGAAATTCACCATTTTCCAAGCATCTTTAGAAATAGATCCGATATAGGAATATATAGGTCTGGTTTGGTTTAGGTCAGTTTATTTTGTTTTACGGCATATCAACAACTCAATGGGTTATTTAATGCCGACAAATTTTTCAGAATAGGTTCGTATGAATAGAATATATATTATTCGTAAGAAATCAGTTTGTAGATCAGGTTTCATTGGCATAATTTTGTAAAGAAGGTTTTTGTTAACAGTCTAATGTATTGCTGATAATACATATTTTTTCAAAAATGTATTGCGGGTAATATTTTTCGTGCATAGGTGATAATGTTTTTTTAAATGTATCTCAGGTATTTTTACTATGAACATCCATTTTTATACTCTCATTATGTTTAATTCCAGTTTGGTGGCGGGGTAACTATTTACCATAGCTGGAACCATAACAGATGTTACATTCTCAGGTCAAGGTTTACCTGGAAACAACAGTAATTAAGTGATGGTTCCACGCTGCTCAAAACCTCATGATCAAAGGCCTTGCTGCCGGAAGAAGTTAATTGTCATACGCAGGACCAACTAGAGGTCTGAGAAGAGCTTTAGTCTCAATAGACATTCAAGACGAGGGTCCTTCTTAAAAGAACACCTATACACCATTATAGGTGAGAGTTCAGGGCCTGTTCGCTGGCAGTGGAATGTTACTCGTTTGGTTTTGGTCGTATTGAACTTTACAAGCCAGACCTTTCCCCCGTTGAGCCACCTGGGCTGGGTCAGAAGAAAGATAAACATCTATGTTATCGCCTTCCCGATTTGGTGGAGGTGCCCCTGTAAGCAGTTGCGTAGATATTCACTAATGATCGGAATATGCTCTTAGGCAGATCATTAATATACAATAGAAAGAGAATAGAGAACTTTGTGGAACGCCGACAATGATCTTAAAGACTTCCGGTTTACAACAACCTTCAGGAACCTTGAGGAAGGACTCGATAATTGAGAGGGTCCTTCCAGAGACAATACAGGACAACTATGCAGTTCTACAACAATGACAAAGAAAGAATTGAAAAGTGTTATGAGGAGGAATTTGTTACAGAAACATAGGTTTTCTACGGTGATTTCAAAAACGTGACTTATATATAATTTTAAAATTAATATCTGTCACCGCAAAAAGTGGCGAAACTTTTCTATACTAAAAGTTAGTACAACCGCAGACGCAAGAAAAACAATCTTTTTAATCAAAATTTCAGATGTTCTAAAAACGAGTAAAAAATATAATTAAATATTTTGATGCTTTCTCTTAATAATAACATAAATTTTAACGATAAAACTATGTTTTTATTGCGGTACGCTGCGGTTTCGTGGAGATAGATAGATAGATAGATAGATAGATAGATAGATAGATAGATAGATAGATAGATATGAAGAGACTTAGATAGATAGATAGATAGATAGATAGATAGATACTATTTCTTTTCAATTCGGAATGAAACACATTTGAATTCGTTTCTAATCTACGTCATTGCTTGCTACATATAAAATTTTGTGGCGAGTTTTTGAAGAGAAGGAAAAACAATCATATTTATTTTGCCATTTTCCTGTCTGTGTGAATCCACCCAATCGGCAAAGTCTCCTATTATATATTTATCAATCTGAATAATTCTTACGTTTGCATGTTTGCCTGTTGTTTTTATAGCTTTTCCATAATGCAAAAAAAAGGACCTCGAAATTGAAATACGGGCAAATAATAGATAACGTCTGCCTGGAACCGGGCGGACATATTTATATATGTACATTTAGGCATCGATATTGACACATGGATTCGGTAACTGACATTTAAGGGATACCTAGATTCGTAACCAATTGCTAGTTTCTGTTTCTTCTTGTATATATATATATATATATATATATATATATATATATATATATATATATATATACTAGAGTTCAGAAGTTTAAGGCAACCGTTATACATCGTTAAAGAAATGTGAGACATAATTCTTTATTATTAAGTTGGTACAAAAATAATGACGTAATAATGTCGTTTTGTGACGTATTTTTAACGTCAAAAACGACATTATTACGTCATTATTTTTGCACCAACCTAATAGAAATCTTATTATGACAAAAAGAAAATAAGATTTATGATTAAATTTTGCTCTCGTCAAAATATTCTCCTACAGCCGTGATTACTGCAGCATAATTGTTTGGCATACGTTGCAAAAGTTTCTCAAAGAACTCTTTTAATTTTCTTTTTTTTTTATTACTCTTCTGTCAATTTCATCCAATGCTAATCATCGGGGTCGCTTCAAACTTTTGAAGTGTAGCATATATTGGAGGCACAGTGGAGTAATGGATAGCGGCTCGGATTGAGAAGTTGGAGAGACGAGTTCGAATTCCAGTCGAATCCGTTACATTCACTTACATGCTAATACACTTGGGAAAGGTATGAATCCTCTTCTTCTCCCCCTAGTTATGGTTAAATAACAGGACAGACTGGGTTCTATAGCCTT
The DNA here is from genome assembly GCA_903632075.3 of Acanthosepion pharaonis. NCBI lineage: Eukaryota > Metazoa > Mollusca > Cephalopoda > Sepiida > Sepiidae > Acanthosepion > Acanthosepion pharaonis. Next base: position 211,238 of record CAHIKZ030000760.1, read on the forward strand.
GTATGGCAACTGGTCTAGGAGAAGAGCAACTCTAAATTCAAAACCTGTGAAGGGTCGTTCGGGGACTTTGTGGCACGCGGTGCACCAGGTCTTTGTATTTGGCCCTTCAAAAAGTGTGGTTGCTTCCACACAAAACCTTTACCACTAAAATCAAATCATATGTGCTGGTGTCTGGCTATCGCTTGAGCTCATACGTGGAATATATATATATATACACGTATGTATATATTTTAAGGCAAGCAGTTTTTGTAAGGGCTCAGTACAAAGAAAGAGAGTATTATTGGCAAGCAAATAAAAGAATCAAAACTTACCTTCTCCACTGTAATTATATTACATCATCGTCGTTGGCCTCCGCTAGCATCCCAGCATCGGGATCTTCATCCTCTCTCCTTATTCCATTTCACTTCTCTGTTGGCGGTGGCGGAGATGGCTGTGAAGGCCAAGCCAACTCCCAAAGAGTCATGAACAGGAGTCAAAGAGGAGTCTGGGTAGTGAACGCGAATGGGCGAGTCGGACACTCTTGACAGCACTTAGTCGATCGTCTTGATGTTTACGGTTGGACTCGAAATTCTCAATCTCCCTCCCCTCGGATGGTCCTTCGCAAGAACGCCATACAATGATGTCATTAAGAAAGAACAAGTTTAAAGTAAGTTGACATTAAAAAAAAATTCCCGTTTTTATTAAGGAAAATTACGTAACATCTTATAATCAACACATTATACCTGATAATAAACTCAGGTTAAAAATCTAACCACGTGACAAGCCGTTAACATTCTTGTCAAAAACTTTTGTACATTTTATTTCTTTACTATATATAGAGAGAGGTTAGAATATTTGAATTTGACCATAGATTTGTGTTTGAATCTCACTATGGTCGATATGTTAGGGAGATGACTTATTGATGTTATCGGCCTGGGGTGACGATGCCAGTGTGCGGCACCCAGTGTAACTGAAAACCATACCACGCCTTGTGAGCCAGATTGGACAGACGTAACGTGTCAGAAGCCGTCGATTCCACATGTCATTATGACCGAAGTTTTGAGCATACTGGCCTTCTTCATCACGCCTATATATATATATATATATATATATATATATATATGTGTGTGTGTGTGTGTATGTGTGTGTGTAATAAGTATATATATATATATATATATATATATATATATATGTATGTATATATATATATATGTATATATGAATTGAAATCAAATATGAATTAGAATCTGAAAGAATGATCGAATAAGGAAGAAATTTGTTTTTTTTTTAATTTTTTCACCCCAAGCAAGGTAACAATGCCACTAAGACGCAAGGGGGGTACTGGGAGTAAAAGAGAATGAGAAAACTTTAGAAAGAACCGGGAAACCAATCCTAAACAAGAGACATTATATAAACCTTTACTCTTGTTCAAAAGACGAGGGAGGAGTGTGAACCGGACAATTGGCGAACCTATCGACTTGTCATGATTAGTTGGCATTTTTTTTATCTATGTCTAATAGTGACACTACCAGACATAAAAAAAATGCCCACTAGACACTCAAACGCCCAAGTTATACACATTATCAACCGATTACAGGATAGACCAACATAAACTGTAATACACAAACACACAAGAATTATACATACTCACGCTGCTTGACAGGACAAATATATGTGAGGTCTGCTGAACCAATGAAAAAAACATAAAAATAAAAAATAAAAGTAGCAGAATTTCTTTTTCCTAAATCTTTCATTTTTGGATGAAGCATAAAGGAGAAACATGTAAAATAATTTCTTAATCATCAGTTACGGATTTATTGATCTCACTTTGTAATTGAACAAAAATAATCGATTATAAAGCAATCGGTTTTTCTCCAGCTATGGGTTAAATAGTTCCGCTGAATTGACTCCCCAGTTCATTTTTACAGCTTAAATTGGAACCAGCAGAACGCTTAGAATACGATGCGAGAATTTATTAGTTAACATCGCAAAAAGACCGCAAACATCAGGACTGAATCCGTACTTTAGAATCTGGTCAGGCAAAGGATATATATATATATATATATATATATATATATATATATATATATATATTCTCATTTTTTTTCTTTCATTGAGAAATCCATTTTGCACCCTATGTTTTAACTGAACCCTAGCATTCAACGAAGGCATCACTTAGGGGTTATTTATTGAACTAATTATCTTTTTACTTTGCATAAAGGATCTGCCTCAGAATATATATACTGTGATAATTTGTGAATATCTATGCCGATGATACGACGACTTATGGGTGCACCTCGAAAATTCGTGATGATCCGAGATTGGCAGCTGATCTCTCATCCGATATTGCCCTAACTTCTCTGGCGAAAAACTGACTGATTACATTCAATGCCTCGAAAATCAAACTGGTCACATTCCATCATCGACGATCAGACCCCGAACTACAACTACTCACAATGAATGCTCTCGAGGAGGCTCCGTGCCATAAGTTCAAAAATATCTCGTTCATACGATCTATCACTAAAGATGCCGGAAATATAGTCAGTTCCTTGTATCGCTTCAATAAGTACTTGACTCTTCGTGCTAGCCTTCTCCATTTAAAAGATCGAGATAAGGCCTAAAATGAGCGCTGTTCTCATATTTGGGCGGGAGCTGTCCAGTCTTCACTTTCCAGTCTCAATAGAGTCCAAAAGCGTCTTGTAGTTGATAATTTTTATTTTCCCCCCTCCAAACTCTCTCTCTCTCACAGGATGGATGTAGCAAGACTCTCTACTTCCATGGAAAGTGCCCGGATGTATTATATTCCTTGGTTCCAGCAGTTCTAACCTTCATGGCTAGGATCCACCATTCCTCTTACATTGTAGCAAGTCACTCACATCCCCTTCGTGTTTCATCGGTGTGAAGTGACTTCCACTCCAACAGCTTCTTCCCGCGAACCATTGCTCTGTGGAACCGACATCAAAGAGGATGTTTCCCCGATCACTGCAATCCTTATCTTCCCCTGCTAAACGCATAAAACTGCCTCTTACGGTAACCCTGTACCTCGAGTGAATCCGGGCGTTGTATAAGGTGAAGTTCAATTAAAGAAAAAAATCTCTTGAGTAGCAGTTCGTGTATTGATTTTTAGATTTTCACTAAACTCATGTTATTCTGATACAGAATTCAAATTTAACGACAGAAAACCTATTTTGCTGCAAATTTTAAGTTATAAGAACTTCTCTTACGTAATATTTCCCACTGAAATGTTTGGCTTTTACATGTATGAAGTTAAGCTGTATAGAAAATGATTTATTAGTCTTTGGTAAGAAAAAGTTTACCACATTTTCTTTAGTTATTCTTTTTTGTTGTTGCTTTCGGCAGTTCTTTTTTAAATGTGTTTTTAATGTTTACTTATGTCGTTTTGGTGGTAAGGTAGATGTGTCTCGTTAAAAATGTCACTGATCAGTGTTGAAAACTGAGATAAAAAGCCAAATCGGTGACTGATGAGATTTCAGACAAGTGCTACCTTTTTTACTGGAATTCACAAAACAATATTATAACTTTCTCGTTGTTGGCCGTTCATCAAAATATACTTATACTATTTATCACGAGATTCTTGACAAAACTCAAAGGGTCACTGACCCAACGACGTGACGTGGCTTCCCTACTGTCTTTTCTACATATACTTTCCTGGTAATTCTTCTGATGAACTGTTCTCTTTAGTGCCTCGACTGCATAAATTTAAGTGTGCTACTAGATTGGCAGTTAGGTCTCACCGTTTTACTGTATCGATAAAATTCTCGGAAAATAATTGTTCGAAAACAATTATTCGAAAAACATTTATTCGTATTGCAAATTGTTTGAATGAAAATTAATCAAAAGGACAATTATACTAAATGATAATTATTCAAAATACCTATGTTTGAAATACGTATGTGGTTTTGCTTTGAGAGAGTCAATGCTGGTTTATCTAGAACTATTAACGCTCAAAGAGGGTGGCATAGGACTTTTTGCAGCAAGCGTCATCGCACCATCGCAAAATATGGAAATTCTTCGAAGCGCTTAAAACAGAATAAGACTTGCAATAAATTCATATTGCAAAAGTAAGTGTAAATTGCCAAAAAGCGCTAGGAAATACCGCAAATGGAAAACTTAAAAAATTAGTGGCATCGTTTAACGAGTATTCTTCAGTAGTTGACTATTTGTGTGCTGTATCATATCGCTTGGGATATCGTTATTTTTTTTTTTTTTTTTTTTTGCAAAGTTCTTTATTGCAATTGATATTCTTTATTGCAATAAAACTGCAATAAAGAATTTTGCATTTTGAATAATAATCACCCAGTATAATTGCCCTTTCGATAAATTTTCATTCAAATAATTTACAATTTGAATAAATGTTCGCATAATCCTGTTTTACTATTTAACTAGCGAGATGCAACAGTAAGTTCTATAAAACATTTGTAATTTAAGTTTTTTAATTTACATTATTCCATTAGTGTATAAAAGTGATATTGAAAATTGTGTATTTTCATAATTACGAAATATATATATATATATATATATATATATATATATATATATATATATATATTGAAGAATAAAAATTTAAAAATTAAAATCTTCAGACACACTGGGTTGTATATTAATATTCCTTCGTTTTTATTATTATTTCATTTAGATTCCTCAACTAGTTTCGGCCAACATGGCCATCATCAGGAGAAAAAAATTAGAAAAAAAGATAGATAGATAGATAGATAGATATAAAATTTCTGCTTGCTGGTAGCAGTGAACTACAGAAATGAATGTCTTGATGGAGAAAATGAACTTTTGTCTGTAGTTTTCATTTGTTTTTATATATATATACATAGATAAATAGATATATATACCAATATTTTTCACTGTGATTATGCTTATTTTATTTCTAATTTCGTAGATGTATAGAAACATGTCTAATTATATGCATACATACACACACGCATATAATATATATATATATATATATGTGTGTGAAAAATATATATATATATATATATATATATATATATATATATATATATATATATGCAATTTTTATATACATTATGTATATATTATATAGGCGCCGTACTTATTGGAAATATCAATATCAATCTATCAATATCAGTGATAGAGCTAATATATTTAGTTGGATTGATGTGAGTTTGTGACCCTTAGTTTCACGCTATTTGCGATCGTCAGACAAACTGATTAATTTTTAAATTGTGGATTTATATATGGTTGCGTATATCGGTGTTTTTATGGAAGTGGGAGGAAAAATTGTCCTGGGGACGCCACTCATACTTACGCAAACATACATACACACACGTACACTCATTTACGTACGCAGACACACACACGCTTACTTACCGGAGCTCACACAAACATAAACATATGTAAACAGTATGGGACTTGGCATATATACGTATATATGTGTCGTTGCGCACATACGTACGCATTTGGTCGCTGTATTCAATGTTGGATTGTGTAGCGAATATTTTTTGTTTGTTGCGCTGTCAACGCGCGGACAGTTTTTCTAGTTTTGTTCACTGAATAATATTTTCTCGCACGCACGTATATACGTATGATGAGGTCCCTGTAAGATTATGATAGGTAAAAATTGTTATTATGTTTAATTTTTTAAAGCTGTTTTGTTATTATTTTAAAGCCGGTTATTTGCTTGTTTTTGGCGATTGTGCATATGTAAAAGGTAGAAAGTCTAATTTGTCATACTTATTAGTATTTATGCGATGGCATTAATTTTGCTGGGGGAGGGAGAAGTAAGTATAATTGTGTACTGATACGGTAATGGTAATTGTGATGTGGTAGTAATGGTGGGGGAGTGGGTGATGATAACAACAATTGTAGCAGCTAATAGTTATTGCAGAGTGGTAGAAGTGACCGTAGTAATGATGGTGGAATGATAATAACAATAATTGTAATTATTATGATGGTAGTTTGAACTAGAAAATATTTGATGGTGTTATGGTGTCAGTGGTTTCTCTTTTCATATTTATAGGGTCAATGGTGGTTTATGTCTGTTATGGTCTGGTTCCTTGTACCACGGTGATAGTCCAAGGTAGAACCAATAAAGAAGAACTCGAACACGGATAGTACGAACAATCAGGTTTAGTAGTAATTGCCTGAACGCGACTCTGTTTCGGACTGCCTCTGACTCGACTGACTGACTCGCTCGCTCTGACTGACTGACTGCCAGACTCCTGACGGACTTCACTCCAGACTTCAGACTGAAATCTCTCCTTCCTCTTGAGGCACAGTATTTAAAACGTATGGAATCGTCCATTATGTTACTATGGGTAAGGTCCCATAATAATGTCGTAGTGTTTGTTGGTATTTTTTTTTTTTATCCATTTGGCATAAATTCTGATAATAGGTATTTATTTTCATGCCTGCATTTGGAAATTATTTCTGATCTTATGTTTAGTAAATTCTTTTTTGGGTATGAGAAATTATTGCTATATTTTCATGTAGGAAAAGTAACATTCCTTTGTAGTTTTGTTGTAGGCAGGTGCTTTTTCAGTATTTTCCAGCTTATTCTTGGTGTAATATTTCTGCCTTTTAGATGCCATATGTATGTGGAGAGTGTAGTGCTGTTTGAGTATTTTCTGTTGAAGAATGAAAGGTTGTGGTTGTTTTTTCTCTTCTTGAATGGTCCCTCAGTGGCACCGATGTAGTACATTTTGCTCTTGTTTGCACTTACTTTGGCTTTATATATTATATTCGTTTGTTGGCAATTTCTTTGGAGTGGACACGTTGTTTTATTTCTGCAGTCGCATTGAGGTTCCTTGGTTGCATTATTGTAGGTTGTTATTTTTTTGTTGTGGCAGACTATCTGAAAACCTCGGTCAAAGACAGTGACGCCGAAACAGTCTGACGCCTAATCGGCTGTGCCGATTAGTCCAATTATTTTTCTGACGCCGAATCGGCGACGCCAAATGGGCTAAGCCAAATCGTACCAAACCCAATTCTAATAGTTTCTTTTCTCGCCTATGGAACTCCCTTCTGATTTCTTTCTTCCCTGTCAACTACAATCTTCAAAATTTTAAATGCATCGTCAATCGCCATCTTCCGTCTTGCTGAAACCTGTTCTAGTATTGATTCTTTCCTCGCTTCTCCTGACTAAAATCTTCTCATTTTTTTCTCTCCTCATGGCATTTTTGTTTTCTTGGAGTGAAATGATTAAAAAGAAATCTGTTGTAGTTGGGAAATAGGCAGTGAAAGCAGAAATACTGTTTCACATTTCTTTTTTCATATTGCTATAATTAGATGCTAACAGTTTCTTCTTTGGGGGAACTCTCTTCCGGATTCTTGCTTCCCACTCAACTTTGACCTTCAAAAATTTAAATACAATGTCAATCGTTATCTTCTGTCTTCTTATTTCCTGTCTTTTATTGTTCTCTGTCCTTAATGTTTTCTTTTTCTCACATATTTTCACACCCAGGATCCCCTTGCATCTTTATGGGGCAAAAAGATTTTTGTTTTTAAAAATGATTAAGCAATCCATATTATGAATATAAAAACAAAACAAAACAAAAAAATTAATTTTCTGGAAGTTAATAAGGGTTTCCAGTTTGCTATGTAAATTGATCCCAATACGGAAGCCAAAACAAATATGCTCATACAATGTCATTTCTTAAATTTTAAAAAAATATTATTTTTGAAATTCGGGATTGTTATAGAGTAGTTTCACAGTGGAGGCTTGTATTTCACTAAGTCGGTCATAAATTAGGTTCGACGTACAAAACGTTAGGAACTTGTTATAATAGTTAATGACGCAGCAATCTAGTTGTGGTGGATACTTTAATGTCCGACATCCACTGACTCACCAACTCACTGAGCTCCCGGCGACTGCTACTACTTATTATATGTGGGAGAGTCTATTAACAATAGAATAGGTATGTTCCAGTATAACAGGGATCTTTTCTGTTAATTCACCCTTAAAATATTAATTCACTATAAAATAAAAAGAACTTATACTTACTAAAATTCACATCAAATCTCCCCAGGTCAACCAAACTGGAGTGCAATGAAAACCTCACATTTGGGTAAGCTATTTCTAAGTGTGAGGTTTTTATTCGCGATCACCCTAATAAACAAGCCAAAAACAGATTGTGGGGGGGATTTTTTTAAATTGTAAAAAATTTCTTCTAATACTACGAATATCATTCGCACGTACGAAATGTAAATAACTTCTTGCTACACCCCCGTGTCAGGGTAGACCTGGGAACAACAGCAAATAAGAGGTAGTTCCACGCTCCTCAAAACCCCCAAACTCCTGATCAGAGACCTTGCAGCCAGATGTAATTTATCATCATACCCAGGAAGGGTGACGCAAGTGTTCAACATTCACTTCCATATAGGAAGGTTCCACGCTCATCAAAACCGCTAAACTTCTGATTAGTAACCTTGCTGTCAGATGTATTTATCGTCATACTCAGAATGGGTGAGGCAATTGTTCAACATTCACTTCCTCATAGGAATGTTCCACGCTCATCAAAACCTCTAATCCCCTGATTAGAGACCATGCTGCCGGATGTAATTTATCGTCATACCCAGAACGGATGAGGCAATTGTTCAACATTCACTTTCATATAGGAAGGTTCCATGCTTCTCAAAACCTCCAATCTCCTGATCAGAGACCTTGCTGCCAGATGTAATTTATCGTCATACCCAGAACGGGTGAGGTAATTGTTCAACATTCACTTCCATATAGGAGGATAGATATTGCATAGAAATGCAGCAGTTTTTTTGGGGGGGTTTTTTTGGGTTTTTTTTTTTTTGTTTCGTTTTTTAACGAAAGAATTGCTTTGGAAACAAAGAAAAGATTAATCCTTTACAAGTTCTAAACTTCATAGTGGAGTGCTTGCCGAAAAAATCAGCCTTCCATCTTCGGTTTTAAATGAGCTCAAGCACTGACATCTAGTCTCAAACTGGAATTATGTAATTATTTCACATTTCCCTCGGAGTTCAGTCAGCTCGATTTTCGTAGCCAACAGGATGCATTTCATTCGTATTTAACGAAGTAAATTGAATTATATGTCGTCTGTGATAGCCCGCTTCATATACTTGTAAAATCAAACCGTCCCATCAACAAAAGCTTGGTCTTTTCTTGAGAAAGCAGGTTTCATGCAAGAATCCCATTCCAAGACCCTCGGGGTGAAGTGGGGGTTGGTGGAAGTGAGAGAACGTGACAGCAGCGTGAGATTTCGCGCTTACATCGCGCCGACGTCCGACTGATCTGACTGTTGTACGCATTAGCAATGGACACCCGGAAAACGGGTGTCTTGTTTCCGCTAACGTAAGAGCCGTCTTTCTACTCTGGTGACTCACGCACTTGTCTGGCGAGGAAGACAAACATTCACTGTGAAGCCACATCGGGTGGGGATATACCGTGGCTCATCTCGTAAATGAGCTTGGTTGTAAAACATAATTGATTCGTGTTCCTGCCTATGAACAGTATATCTAGAATCTAGATTTCAATAAAACCGATATTTTATTTTTATTACCAGCCGATATTCTGCCATAAAGAAATGTTTGTTGATTCTTAATAAGTAAAATAATAACATAAAAATAGCGCCCCCTCCCGCACAGAAAAAGCGATACCTAAGTTTTAAAATTATTTTTTTTTAAATTTTAAATCTTTCTTAAAGCTTTTATTTTAGTTTCAGTTTCAAGCTAACAGGTTAAATTTAATATTTCCAATAAGCAAAATATTTCTTTAAAAGACTTAATAAAAATACTAAAATTTCAAGAGAAATTTCTTACGATATTTTTTTCTTTTGTAGTTAGAGAGGAGACTTGTTACTGTCAATGATAACGGGCATTAGAGTGTCCTTGTGTTTAGTTCATATAGTCTCACAATGACCCTGAAATAGAAGATATCTAAAAAAAAAAAAAAAAAAAATGGTGGAGGAGTACAGCACCTCTCGACTCCCCCTCCTCCCAGCTGTATTGGAAATCTTCGCTCGCCGATCCCGCCCACATTTGAAAAAAAAAACTACCGGTACGCCACATCTGATAGTTTGAGAAGCACTGGTATAGATCTGCATAAAAAGTCGATTGTTGCTTGATTTGCTTGTAAAATACGCGATGCGTAAAAATTACACATTTCAGCATAGAAAATACGGGCGGCTAAAAGTATTAATTTATGCATTAGGTTGTTCTGAAAAAAAAAAAGGTTCGATTTTAGAATAAAACTTTTGTTTTTTAATATATTATCATATAATAATAGTGCATGTGTCTTTCTTCGTTGGTCCTTTAGTTAGAATGACCGTTAAGTCGAGCCAATACCTCATAAAAATGAACTGTTCCGTTTTGATCACGTGGAAAGATCTATCAGAGACGCTACTTGGTTTTAATGAAAAGAAACAAACAAACAAATAAAGAAAAAAGAAAGAAAGAAGTACTTAACGTCTCCTACTGATAGCTAATAAATAATGGACTATTCCATGTTGATCACGTGGGAAGGTAAAAGACAATGAGAAAATGAAAGAAAGAAAGAGGGAAAGAAAGAAGTGATTAAGGTCTGTTTCAGGGAAATGGAAAAACTTGTCAAATGCAAATCTTTTCATTTGTATCCCCTTACTTCCTACTTCCTAAAATAACGCCGAAAGACATTCAGTTGCAAAGAAGATAAAGAAACTGCTTTCAAATATTTCTTGGCATCCAAACTTTTACAGTTTTATGGAAAAGGCATAAATAACCATATAAATCGATGGCTGAAATGGAGAAATATTCGGGGTTCCTATTTTGACTGATTTAAACACTGTTTATATACATTAATACGGGATACAAGCTAATTTCAAAATCGGATATTATTTTGCGAACAAACTAATATATGGCTGTATTCATATACACTGAATCTAATAAAAGTTCAAAATTTGTGACGTACCCACTATTGATCCATTCGGGATAACCCTTAATGCTAGATAGGATTTCTCTATATTTCTGAGATGAGGTATTATGTACATTATTTACATTATTTGGACTATTGGACTATCCTATCTAACGTGTAGTTACCTAAAGGTAGTCGTTAGCGACCTATCCTTCGGCGCCCTAGCAATCAACTCAGGCGTCTCCCAGGGGCCATTTCTCGGACGAACCTTCTTTTTACTTTACATAAATGATATATCTAATATTCTCAGATGAATTGTAAAGATCTATTTCAGACATAGTCAAACTGCGGTCCGAAGGCTACAGCCGGGTCTTTTGGTCCTTCTGAATGGTACGCTTAATTTCATAAGGAAAATTTCTATTTTCTATTTCTAGTTTATTTTATTTCGTTCTCACTTGTTCATTCACACACTCTCTCATAAATAACCACATACACAAACAATAATTAAGTACAATGTTTCTTGAAGTATGTAAAACTTTGGGGAAAGTAACATTGTCAGCATTTTAAATCATTGGCTATTTTTAATATGGAAGATCATACGTGTAAAGATCTTTTTGAAACAGGAAACATCATAAGATTTTTCTTTCTTTAAAGAAGAAATGTTTTCATTTTCAAATGAATAAATTAAAAATATATCCCACTCAGCGACCATCACGCTGTCATCTATGATAATATTATACCAAGACTTCAATTTTTTAATTATGAAAAAATATCTATAAAAAATAAAACTATCATTTCTAAGGAATACGCTTACGCATATGGTCTTCTGTGGCGAAGGTAACTGATGTACCTACTCCGAAAGTTTACCTTGAAACTTTTTAGTAGTGCGACCCGACTTGTGATCCATAGAGCACGCGGCTAACTGCTTAAAAAAGGGTTGCCCATGCCTGATCTATACCAATGATACACTGATATACAAGTTCACCTGCAAATGTCGTGATGATGAAAGATCACTCCCCCGTTCTTGCTCTAACTTCACAGTGGGGGAAAACTGATTGGTTACATTCAGTGCCTCGAAAACCAAACTAGTTACCTTCCATCAACGCCAATTGGACCCCGAACTAACAACATTCACAAGGAATGTGTACCCTCTCGGGAAGGATTCGTGCCTTGAGAGATTATTGGGCCTTAAACTCTTGCCTAAGCTCGTGAAACTCGTACATAAGTTTCATCGCTAAAGAGGCGGGAAAAATAGTCGGTTCCGTGTACCGCTCCAGTAAGTACTCGACTCCTCGTGCCTATCCTTTACCTTTAAAAGAGCCAGATAAGGCCTAAAATGGAATACTGTTCTCATATTTGGGAGGGAGCTGCCAAGTCCTCACTTTCTAGTCTCGATAGAATCCAAAAGCTTCACAGAGTTCTTGTAGGTGAGAAATTATTTCCGACCTTCCAACCTCTTTCACAGGGTGAATATGGCAAGTCAATCCCTGCTCTATCTCTACTTTCAAGTAAAGAGCTCCGACGTATTGCACTCATTGGTTCCGAGAGTTCTAGCCTTCACGGCCGGGACACACCCTGCCACTCATATTGTAACAAGCCACCCACGGAAAAACGAACTGGTTATATACAATGCCTCGAAAACCAAACAGGTTATATTCCATCATCGCCGATCGGACTCCACCAGTCACGATGTATGCATGCCTCCTAGGAGAGGCTACGTGCCTTGAGAGACTATTACTCACCCCTGACCGCAAGTGCACTCGTACATACGATCCATCGCTTAAAAAATGCAGGAAAAATAGTCGCTTCCGTGTACGGCTGCAGTAGGTACCTGACTCCTCGTGCTATCCCCTACCGTTACAACAGACAGATCAGGCCTAAAATGGAGTACTGTTTTCATATTTGGTTGGGAACTACCCAAACCTCACTTTCCAATCTCGATAAAGTCCAAAAGCGTCTAAGAGTCCTTGTAAGTGACAAATTATTTTTCACCTTCCAACCTCTCTCTCTCTCAGTGGCGGGATATGGCAAGTCTCTCCCTGCTCTATCGCTACTCCCATGGAAAGTTCTCGAGACGTATTGCATTCCTTGGTTCTGATAGTTCTAGCCTTCACGGTCAGGACACGCCCTGACACTCACGCCTCCTGGGTAAGACGATAAACTTCATCCAACAGCAAGTCCTTGATCAGGTTTTGAGGAGGATGTAACCAACTCTTATGCTGGTGTTCCCAGGTCCACCCTGACCCGGAGTGGTAGCACCTGTCAGGGTCCCAGCTACGGGCAAATAGCTAACCCCCCTCCAAAAGGCGTCAAACCACTATGAAAGTATAAAAATATGTTTTAATACCAGCAATATATTTTTGGAAAAAATAGTACCACAATACAATTTTTGAAAAGGATATTACCAACACATTTTTGAAAAAAAAATATTACCAGCAATAAAAATCTTGTCGGTATTAAATGACTCATTGAGGTGTTGATATGCCGTAAAAGAAAACATCAAACCAAACCATGCCACTCACATTGTAGCAAACCTTCTACCTTCCTTCTGTATTCTATCGGTGAGAAGTAACTTCCACTCGAAGAAGTTCCTGCGAACCGACTCCCAAGATGATGTTTCTCCGATTACTACAATCTTAATCTGTTTGAATCTAGGGTTAACCGTTATTTCCCCCTCCTAGCCGATTAAACTGTCGCTTAATGTAATCCTCTACCTCGAGTCGCCTCGGGTCTTGTTAAAAACAAAAACAAAAATTTAACGAAGGCCAAATCAAGGGTTTGTGTTTTTTCGAAGATTTCTCGATGAACGTTCAACCCTCTCGCGAGAATATGAGCTATTATCGCCCACCTTGCGAGTTGCATGTTTATCTCACATGTCATGGAGTTTTCTTGTATTCGTATATCCTATGTTCAGCTATGTTGAGGTTATGCTTTACGTCGTTGCAGCCGTTGGCATTCTATGAGGCCCGGCTTTGCACTTAGTGCTTTAAGTTTACCTCTAGGGAAATCATTTGATGCAGCTAAGCTCCTTTGATGTCCTGGTGCGATACCGAATATAAAGATTATTTTGATGTCTCTTAGGATGAGTCGAATATATACTGAGGTCACCACAGATCAACTCCGCCTAGATCAAAGATGCCTGAATGGCAGTAAATTCGATTCAGATTCCAGGCATTCCCAGGCCTCAATCACAAACTCTACAGCAGTAATTAGGTATCGTCCCCATTTTTCAATTTGCGCCAGTTTCATTTTGTCCTTCGCTCACTACTATGATTAATATTTGTTTTCCAGCAATGTTATTTACTCGCTGGGTAATCTTAATTGGTCTATTGACGTCAGAGAAAAAAGATGGTTGCTGAAAGTGTTAAAACTAAAATATTCTGTCTAATTCCAGCAGCTGATTTTTTTTAAATCGTACTTCTGGATATTATATAATTTATTTGAATTGCTTGTATGATGATTTATTATTATTTCACAACGTTTCAGTGATGTATCCGCCGGCCTTCAACAGATGTATGCCAATATGGGTAACCTACAAGAAATTTCGAACTGAATCCTTTATTTAATCTACGGGGGCACATTGGTCTCGTTCCACTGCCCATCTTTAGGGATATCTCGTCTAGTTCTTAATTTAGTATTGCTTACTCGGTTTACAATGAGCACAATTACACATTTCCCGGCCCAAGATTTGAACTCGCAAGCAATTGCTATCTCATCAACGCTTTAATCCACTTTGGGGCAATTATATGCGGAGGATTTGGAGCCTTAAGCCTAACCTGCCTGCTGATGAGTGCTGCTGCTACTGCTTTTCATGACAAGTGACGCGTGAACAATATACCTCTTTAGATTAAATAAAGGGTTCAGTTCGAAATTCCCGCTAGGTTACCCCGATCGACATTCACCTGATGAAGAACGGAGGGCACAACGACCGAAACGTGTAAAGATCTTTTGCCTTTGAAACAGGAAACATCATAAGACGAAACGTGATAACAACAACAAAGATGAGGATGATAGCCAGCATGTAAATAATGCAAATAATGATTATCTATATTTATTACAATTGGCCTAATATGACACAAGATCTAGAGACTAGGAATAAATTTATTGTTGCGTCCTGGGTATGACGATAAACTACATCTGGCAGCAGGGCCTTTGATCGGGAGATTTTTAGGAGCGTGAAACCATCTTTTAATTGCTGTTGTTCCCAGGTCTATACTGACCTGGGGTGTTAGCACCTGTTAGGGTCCCAGCTATGGGCAAGTAGTTAACCCCCAAACTGGGAATTAAAAACACTATGAAAATATAAAAATATATTTTTTTTAGTAAAAATGACCAGCAATACATTTTTGTAAAAGAATTTACTGATGCTTCGAAAAAAATTAAATTTTGGCATAGGATAACCAATAAGGAGTTGATATGCCATTAAACAAAGAAACAATTTATTGTTCAACTAGAATCTGCCTAAATTAAACTTCGAAATTTTAGTTTTTTACCGGGACAACATTGCCAGCGAGAAATACGCAACGCAACTACCTCAGCTACTAAACAGCTTGTTATATTTGGTATCTATCGCTGTGTAGTAGCAGTCTTAGAACAGTTCTCCAGTTTACGTTTAGCAAACGGATTCGCTGAGTAATGCTGTCTTGTTCACCATTTGTTCTCTATTTACGCTTGTCCATCTCATTTGCATATGATACTACACAGATCTCGTTTTTTTTATTCTAATAAGTGAAATAAACAGTTATCACAATTCCCTATTAAGTGAAAGAAATGGTTGCTCAAATATCAATAAAGTGTTCCTTACCGGCTTTAAATACAATAAACGATTATTAACTAAATTTATAGATAGTACGGCACAAGATCACAAATGTGGCGCACTCTGTGATAATCGGACTTAATACAGCAATAATAGACTAGGAGATTAACTTGCTAATCATAAGTCTTCTGTGAGGGGCACCTCGACGTCGTGCAATGGTTCCGTAGCTAGTCTCGCTAGAATAGATCTGACTGAGCAGTGAGTTCGATCCTCACTGGGTGCTCCTTACTTTCAGCCTTGTGCCACATCTAATCTACGCTTAGAAAATCACCATAAGTCCTCTATTTGAAAGATGAAATACATACTAAGCTTAGCTGAGTACAACGCATGTGTGTGACATACAGAAAACAAAACGATTTCATTGTAGTAATAAATGCCTACAAGACTAGTGTGTTAATCACAGCGCCTTTGATTTTATGCCATGTGTCATTAGATTATTGAATGTCGAATTTTGTACGGGGAACCCAGAGAGAATCGAACCCCAGACTCAGTAGTAAATGGTCAACAAAGAAAACCTTGGTAACTATCAACCGACGCCGAAGCGTCTAATATCATTGGCTCAGCGTTTAGGCACAAAATGAGACATTCGGAAATAGTTGGTCCAATTCTAAAGTTCTTACGTGTTTGATTGTAGTTTCTTCTAACGGCTTGCCAGATACTCACAATTGCAACTAAAAATTGGGTTTGTGTTTTTCTGAGCACGTGAGTAAAAGATATATTTCAAATAATAGAACGAACAAAAAAAAATTCCCTTATAGACACTCCAAAGCGCAAAGTAAGAAGTTGTCAAATAAATAAACTTAAAAAGGCCGCCACACTTGAACTCAAAGAAGTAAAACAAACATTTCTTGCACAAGGGAACCAGTCTGTCTGTAAAAACTAAGAATAAGAGGGTAAGAAACGGTTTAGCCGTTTTTTTTTTTTTAAATTAAAAAAGAAAACTTAAAAACAGAAATAATTTGAAAAGAACCAGTAGAAAACAAAGTACTCCAAAATCAAAAATAGATTTCATGGATGAGAAATCTTTACAGAAAATAACGAAAAAAAAGGAGAAAAGAGAAAAGAGCATTAGTTTCTAATGTATGAGAAAAGAATAAAAAAAAAGTAATTGCCATCATCGTGGGCGATGTAGGCTTATAGTGATATTTATTCTGTAAAATACCTAGAAATGTGGCACATGGCCGAAAGGGAGGATTGGGGAAAGGACGGTCTTCTTCTGTCTTAACTATAACTTAGCTAGCCACAAACACTGACCCAGTCGTACAAACAATATTCCTTACACCAAAACAACACATTCATACGTACCTTTCTTACTACAATCACCATAATACCTCACTGTCTCTATGAAAGTACTAACTAGTCCCCATATTTATAATTCATTGTCTGTGGGGGAGGGGAATAAAACAACAACTCAAATAACTAGCCCCAATGAGTATTTACAAAATGAAAGCAAAAACTATTTAGAAAAAACTAAGGAAAATAATATTAGTAATACCCCCCACCAACAATCACTAAATGTGTCAGAAGAATCAGTTCGCTGACCGAATTCAATGCGGGACTATAATAGTACAGAACATTCATTCATCCCAAGCACTCACACTGACATGCACTCATTCAGACAAAACAGCAAAAACGAAAAAACACTCACGCGAAACGAAAGGCGCCCCGCATCCACCAGTGAACTGACATCACTGACCACCTAACGAGGGAGGGGATGGGGAATTAAACTTAAAGAAAAAAATAGAGGCGGAAATAAAAGAGGGCCAATGAGAATACATACCCAAGCTAATTTAACTCAATATAAAAGAAACTAAAACATCAAAAGTAAACCTAACCTAATTTCGGGATGGGTTGCACAAGTTCAACCCAGGAAGAGCAATATCCTGATGCCTAACCGGCATTAAAGTGCCACACAATTGCAGTTTTATAGTGATTTTCCGAGCGTAGCTTGGATGTGGCACAAGGCCGAAAGTAAGACGCACCCAGTGAGGATCGAACTCACTACTCAGATGTAATTGTTCTAGCGAGACAAGCTTGCTAACCATTATACCACCTCGATGTGCCCATTGCAGGTTTATAGTTGTCATTTTTATTGCTTTATATTCCCTTGAATGTGTTCAGCATTTCACTAGAGAAGGTGTAGTGTGTATAGCAAATATTAAGAATAAAAATGAAAGACGATTTGTTTGGTTATTAAAACGTACACACCATTAATATCCCCTTTTCTGCATCAATACAAACCCTCGTCTTCCGTAAACTCGTTTCATGTTGATATGTTTATCTATCCCAACTTTTCCTTTCATATATTTTGATTTCTTACACAGTGCTGGCGTGATAAAGTGAAGAGTTTATTACTTATATTCGAAATCGAATGCAAAGTTTTCGACTGTTGGTTCTCAATGGTTCTCAATGCAACTGATCGCTACAATGTGTTAATTTGAAGAAAGCCTTCTTCCTGCTCCATAGCAATGCGTACCCCCTACTCAGTGCCATTCAAATTTCCTGAGGGCCACAGCTTCACAACGCTATTTATTACTGTTGTGTTTTCTGTAGCAAGTAGCATATGTCCTTCTCCTAGTCTGGTTGCCAAGGGTGCAGAAGCCTGTCTTGCTATTTATTTTATAAAATATGTTTGTGTGAAAACAAACGCAAACAAGTCGGCCGAAATTTGAACGCAGCAATTAATACATTTATTAAAAAATAATTATAAACATAGGAAAATTTTAATTAAGTGATTTTTGCAGTAAAACTGTTGCTGTTGTTTTTTTTATCAATGAATGTGAATTGTTGTGTTATACTAATGTGATACTCAGATATTTAGCCGAGGAACATTTGGCTGAACGGACATTTTTAATGATCATAGTCTTAAAGGAATGAAGTAGCTTTTATCTTACTGTTAAATAGGAGTTTAAATAATTAGGTGCTACTTTTTATCAAAATACATTCAAATATTTTTAAAATACTAATTTCAATAAACGTTTAAGTTTAAATTTAGATTTAGTAATTTAATCACTTGAAATTCAGAGGTAATTATCAGTCCTATTCTACCTTATAATACTACTAATTAAAATACTTAAATTATACCTTGTTACTATTTTTACTTGTACTTTTTCGTTGAAATGTCCATCAGCCAAATGTCTCTCAGCTAAATGTCCAGTCACGTTTGAATGACTTAAACTTATGACTTGACTTATGACTTAAACGTTTCTACCAATCTTAATAGATTCAATTTAAATGTTTGGGTTAGGGGTATCTAAATTGATACTATTTTGTTAAGAAATTTGCCTTTATGTTTTAATCATTTCAGCCCAAGCCAGAAAATAAAAGCCACTAGGATGCAAGGGGTTACGGAGAGCGAAAGAAACCCAGAGAATGGACATTAACAAAACAGGATTCAAAGACACAAAAGATGACGATTACATTTAATTTTTTCAGGATTGTAATTGACAGGAAAGCAAGAAACTGAAAGAGTGAAAAACACGAGAGAAGTAACTATTAAAATAAAACGTACAGTTACATCTATCAATTTCAATGATCGATTTATGAAACCTAGCCGTCAATATAGTATATATTATGCTTTTAAATTCCTTGAGGAACATAGGACCGCAAGATATCTTTGCTGCTTCTATAACAAGCCAGTTTTTAAGTGAGCAGGTTGTTAGACTATTGCACAACCCCTAACCTGGAGGATCAGGTTTTGAATTCAGAGTTGTCCTTCTCCTAGACCGGTTGCCACCCAAGGCTATAGAACCCAGTCTGTTCTGCTATTTATCCATAGTGGGGCGTAGGGAGATTCATACCTTTCCCAAGGGTAATGGATCCGCTATTACTCCACCGTGACTCCCATTCATACCTTTCCCAAGGGTATCAGCACATAGTGAATGCAATGGATTCGACTGGAATTCGAACTCGGCTCTCCGACTCCTCAATCCGAGCCGCTATCCATTACTCCACCGTGTCCCCATTCATACTTTTCCCAAGGGTATTAGCACGTAAGTGAATGTAATGGATTCGACTGGAATTTGAACTCGGCTCTCCGATTCCTTAATCTGAGCCGCTATGCATTACTCTACCGTAACATTCAGAATGAAAATTTCTATTACATCTGTCAATTTTAACGATGAATTCATGAAACCTAGCCGCCAATCAAGTACTGCGTTTAAATTCGTGAAATTGCAATACCAAGTCGAGGTTCACCAGAAAAATTGACATAAGAATATTTATTTAAAATATACACAGGGAAGCAATATTAGGCGATGGGAAAGTGACTGGAGCCGAGATGTCAATCGGAACCGATAATTTTGCAGATTCTTCTTTGCATTTTGTCAAGAATCTCTAGATATGTAGCAGACGCACTAGACCGGCAATATTCGATGCACGGACTAATTGTAGACTTATGATTCTGACGATAAAAATTGTCTAGCGCGAGATAGTTTATCGACATTCCGAGCAGCAGACTCAGCAATTGATTCAATATAATCGTTCCACTTTATTCCAGTGGAAAACGTGAGGCCAAAAAGACGCAGTGACTTGCCCCCCTTGAAATCAGCATCAGCCATGCTGATTGAACTTAAAAATAAGAATTATTAAGATGATTGATAGAAAGCAGTTCCGTTTTTGGGTATTAAAATTAACAAGCCGTTTCTTGCCCCAGTTAACCACAGATCACCTTCTATCTATCCTGATATACATTATCATGTAATTAAGAGCTTCTATGATAACTTGTTATCTTAATTAGTTCTTTGGGGAAATTAATTGACTCTCAATGAATGCACATGAACGTTTACTGTTTCGAAGCAAAACATTTCTAGTTATCTTAATAGTGTCAAGAGCATGGCTGAGTGTCTTTCTGGGCCTGCTTGGTCTCGCGTTTTCCACTGACCTGAGGTGGAACAACTATATTGAAACAAAAGAGAAGGTTTCCGTAAAGGATATGGAGAAGGACGGTGATCAGGATCAAGGCATCAGAAGAGATGTCGATTGACATAACACTTGAATATTTGAAGATTATAGCTATCATGGAAGAGAGTTTCAATGTCGAGAAGTGCGAGAGAAGTTGTTGGAGTAGAAGAAACGGTTACATTTAACCGTTTCGACAGTGAAATGGTGGGATCGAGATACCAAGCTAGTAGCACGCTTAAATTCATTCCGTTTGGGTACCATTGAAAGGAGTTCGTCTGAGCAGTTTCCATTAAAATATTCTTCTTTTTTCGCCCTTCCCGCCTGTAGAACTCTCTTCCGCTTACTTGATTCCCTGATAACTACAACCTTCAAAAATTTAAATGCAACCTCAATTGCTATCTTTTGTCTTCTTGAATCTGTTCTTTCCTCTATACTTTTTTTTTCATTTCCAATCTCTCTAGCCCTTTATTTACTAATGGCATTTCCGCCTTGCTTGGGGTAAAATGATAAAAAAAAAATGTGGACTAGAACTGCCCAAACTACACTTTCCAAATTTGATAGATTTCAAAAGCATTTATTCAATCTTGTGTGTAAGGAATTATTTTCCATTCTGCAACCCCTTTCCTCACAGACGAAATGTTGCTAGCTTCCCTCTGCTCTATCGGTATTTCCCTGGCAGATTTCTAGACGTGCTACATTCCTTAGATTCATCAGTTCAGACATTTATACGTACGACACGTACACAGAGCTGAATCATCCTCATTCCCTTTAAATTCCAAGCAAGTTCAGCTTTTTTACTCGAGAACTGACACTGTACGGAAAAAGATTTTCTTGAACACTACAATCTTAACCACTTCATGCCAAAGGTCAATCATTATCTATCTTCCCTATCCTCGTAATCTTCATTCCTATCGCCTCTTCTTTCATTCATATCACATACCTCATTCATCATTACCGTTCTAACATTAAACCTCTACCTTGAGTGGCTCTCGAACTTTGTACTGGGTGAAATTTAGTATAAAAACAACAAAGTCAAAGAAGCTATTTTGAAAGAATCTGTGTATAACACTAAGCACGTTTTGCCTCAGAAATTTCGTCAGCAATAACTGTATTTTGTCAGGTGTGAGGTTAAAAACACGAATTCAAGCAGCAATAATTGAAATGTCAAAAGTGAAAAATCTTTAGTCTTGAGTGTTATAATAAATTACCACAAAAACTGCCACACCTATAACTTGTATTATAATATGCATATGGGATCCTGTTCCGGGAGTACATGGCAGATATATATCTTTTCGAATTTCCAGTACACTAAGAAATTCGCACATTTATTTTTATAATCTTGGCATTGTACAATACTCACTTGACATTGCTAAGCGATATACTTCTCATGTTTATAAAAACGATCCAATCAACAGATAAGTTGTTTGAAAATTTTACGTGGGGTGCCGAAAAGTTTTCCTTTCGACCTATTTCCCGAGATATGCCTAAATGATTAAACATTGGGTTCTTTTTTTTATTGAAACTTTTCTTAGACTGGGGGAGACAATATCAGCGCAGCCTCGTTGCAAATATATATTCCAAATAAAGGATAGTCTGGATATGGATAAATATAGTTTAGGGAAATTGTCTTGCACAAATCCTTCAAATAAATGGGTTGCTTTCCATGAATTTCTGTATTGGTAAGACAGTGGCTCCTCGACTTACGACAGAGTTTCGTTCCTACGATGCATCGTAACGCAATTTTTCTTATTTATATGCACATAGATACTTATGTACAATTCTTGTTTATTTTGCTATCACCTTATAATTATTATTATTATTATTATTATTATTATTATTATTATAGTCTTTTGTTTATGTCACATTCTAACAAAATAGAAAACACTAAAACTATTTCTACAAACACACATACATACACGCACACTCTCTTTCTTTCTCTCTTTCTTTCTTTCTTTCTTTTTTATTTCTTTCTCTCCGCTTCATACACACAAACACACACATATAAATCATATCTTTGATTATTGAATCTGTTAAGATTGTTACTAAAGTTCAATAAAACGGCATCCCTGACACTTAAGACTCTGTTGTTATGAATCACTTAACACTTTGTTGCCATGAACTATTTAACAATTTACTGTCATGAGCCACAATCACTGAACAATGATAGTTCCAACGTTCTACAAAAAATGTAATGATCATCAAAGTTTGGCGCAAAAATGGCTATGCCTCATCACGTGATCAAAATCAACCAATCAAATTACATTTTAAACAGATAGCAACCACAGCCACATTTTTTATATAAAATCGATGTGAATTCTCCAACTCCACTCAGATGCGAAACTGATTATGGCATAGCCACACATCTCCCCATTTCTATTTAAATTTTGAATATCATAGATGTGTGAAATCGGTAAAGTTACTCTAAATAAATTTTCTTAAAGACTCCAGTTGCATTTTCAACTTCTCTTTCCTATATATATATATATATATATATATATATATATATATATATATATTATGTAATGATATATTAGGACATGCCCACTACACAACTGTACACCTTGTTTCAACGTTATGAAAAGTTAAAAACATTTTTAACGTTGAAATAAGATGTACATTTTTGTAGTGGATATGTGCATCTTCTAATCTAACACTGCATAATAAATAAATATTTATTGGTCTACATTTGTATTGAGCCCTGTTTTAAATTAATTTTTTGAACGATGAAATCTTACCTTCGTTTTTTTTACATTTGAATATATATATATATATATATATATATATATATATATATATATATATATATATATATATATTCAAAATAATAGGAAAGAACAGTGATATTCATAATTCAAGTTCTTACCCTTTATTTTTAAAAACAGTGCTCAATACGATCCGTAGCGCTTAATAATAATAATAATAATAATAATAAATAATAATAATAATATATATATATATATATAATATATATATATATATATATATATATATATATATAAGAAACAACAATCAGATTTATAATCCAGGGTCCTTTAGCAATTATTTAAAAAAAAAACAGTACTCGATACACAGTAGAGCATAATATTATAATTATTATTTAAAGATATTTTTTGATCGTGACACAGAAATTACTGTTTGAAAACCATAACGTACATCTTAAATTAAACTTAAAATTTAAGTTTAGTTTCATTTTCAAGCGATGCTGAATAACTTTCGAAAAAAATGAAACATTTTTCTATAGTTATTCAGCATTGAAGATTTAGGTTTTAGTTTCGAAATATGGCAATTTCTGTGTCACGATGAAAACATATTTTTAAATATATATATATATATATATATATATATATATATATATAGAGAGAGAGAGAGAAAGAGAGAGAGGCAGATATGTTGGGGTCAAATACAAATCAAATATAATTTGTAATGATAAGATAAAAAAACAAATCGGAAATATGAAGTTATCACTTCCATTAAAGCCTCATCAGAGATATGTAGTAAAAAAAGAAAGAAAGAATTCTAATATTTTTTACTTTCGCGTTGTTTGATTAAGTTAAGCATGTTTGGCCTTGTTAAACAAATATTAGTATAATTTATGGCGTTCAGAATCCGAGGAAAAACGATGCGTCCTTTCGAAGTTCCAAAATACAGATAGATACGTAAATAGAGGATCATATGTGTCAAAAAGATGGAGGCGTTTATTTTTTGAAGAAATCTCTGACTCTTTCAATGATTCTTCGATCCTCGCGATCTAGTGTAAATAGTGGAACAAGACAGAGTTCTATAGCATTGGTTGGCAACTGGTCTAGCGCAGAAAGAAATGGCAACCTACTGCACGAAACAAAATCTGCCTCGTCAGTCATGTATCGAAAGATACATGATCGCCTAAGCATGTAGCATGGATGACACATAACTGACTGAAGAGTAGGCAGATAGATAGATAGATAGATAGATAGATAGATAGATAGATAAATAAACACTGCATTTTCTGATCGCTTAAAGCTTGAAAATGACGTTGACCATGTAGTGCTGATTTCTGTATTCATTCTCTTTATATCTTTCTATCTTTGCCATCTCTCTCTTTCTCTCTCTCTCTCTCTCTCTCTCTCTCTGCATACACACACATAGATAGATAGATAGATAGATAGATAGATAGATAGATAGATAGATAGAAATAACCTCACACTCAGTAACCTCTTACGTCTAAGTCGTTTTATTGTCTTGCCTGGAGTGAAATTATTAAATTGATTAAAAAAACGTATTGATAGTCTAGTGGTTTAGTTCTGGGTTTGTAACTGACGAAAGATTCCTGACTAGTTGAAGCATTAATCTCTGCCGAGTAAACTACGTGGGTGGCTTAGTGAGTTGCTTGATGTAATGAGTTATTTCTATGAGATTTATTTTCTTCATTCTCTAGTCATACCTTGCTTGTAAGCCACATGACCATCAAGTCTTCTTTGAATAGGCCCTATATTTTACTGACAAAACTGCTAAAAAGGAAGAGGTCAAAGTGAAGATAAAATTACGCTGCCAATTTGTCTCTATTAACAACACTTATCAACCAGTCTAAATTTCATGTTCCCAGCATCAGTGTTTCCTGAGATAGAAAAGTTCTTGAATTTGTTATGTGGTCTGCAAAATATACAGGTATCACATGACCATCTTGAAAGCTGCACACAGTTTGTTTTTTTGTTTTTTTTCACCCCAAGCAAGGCGGGAAGCCACTAGGACGCAAGGGGTTACAGAAAATAGCAAGATCAGATAGCAGTGATAGAAGAAAGGATGAGGGTAGTGGATAGATTAAGGCAACTGGAGATGTCGATTGACATTACACTTGAATAGCTGGAGATTATAGCTCACAGGGAAACAGGAATAGGGAAGGGAGTTCCACAGGCGAGAGGTGCGAGACATGAAGCTATTAGAGTAGAAGAGACGGCTAGATTTAGGAGTTTCGCCAGTGAAGGGCTGAGAGCGGGATGCCAGCCTCGTAGGGCGCTGGAACTCATGACGTATGGGAACAGAGCGAATGCAGATCCTCGGAGCAATTTCCATGAAAGTATTTGTAGAACAGACAGAGGGAGGCGACGGCGTGTCTATGAGAAAGTGACTGTAGACGAGACGCCAGGGCAGGGCCAACCATATTGCATATCCGCTTCTATCAAAAACCTCGAGGCAAGCAGAAGGGGCGCCAGACCATATATGGCAGCAATACTCCACGCAAGGGCGAATTGTGGATTTGTATATCTGAAGTTTAGAGTAAGATTTGAGAGCAACATATGGATTTATCGGAAGGATTTTAAAATATTTGTCCGACTGTCACCTCTTTCTTTCTATCTCTCATTGCAGACGGTTTTATTTGGCAAATTCAATTAGTCTGTAAATTGTTGGCGTTTGGTCAGTATTTCATTCACTAAGAGGCATATAGAGCTGATAGTTGTTTATGTGTTAGTTCTTTTTTATCTACTGTTTCACTGCCATTACGACTGATATATGCCAGCTGATAATTGTGAAAAATGGCTACGTTTTACTTCGGGTTCATTATTTCAGATCTGGTTTGAAAATTTTTCTCTATAACTAAATTTACAGTATTTACATTAGTCGGACTATTGTCCTCATCTTTGTCGCCATATTTGTCGCAACGTTTCGGCCGTTGTACGCTCCGGCCTTCTTCAGGTGGTTGGAATTTCGAACTGAACCCTTTATTTCGATCACTGGGGTAGACTGTTCTAGTTCCACGTGCCATGTTTGATGGATGTCAGTTATCAGATATCTCCTGCTAATCTCCTTAACCAGGTATTGAACTCACCTTCTTTAATTTTCCCTCTGACAAAGTTCTCCATCTCAGAAATATAGACAAACTAAATTTTAACCAATTTCAAAAGAAAAAATCACTTTCTAAAAATTGTATTTAGTTTGGTAACAAGTTGGGTCTGAGTTCAAATATGGCGACAAAGATGAGGAGGACAATAAATCCGACTCAATGAAAATAGACAAACTAGGTGGTGAAGACATTGAATATTTAGTTTTGGTAACAAGTTCATCTCAGAAAAATATGGCGACAAAGATGAGGACAATTTCCGACTAATGTAAATGGTCCATCTCAGAAATATAGACAAACTAAATTTACGTAGGTGGTCCATGTGAAGACTTTTTAATTGTCAAAAGAAAAATTAAACTTTCTAAAAATACTGTATTTAGTTTGGTAACAAGTTGGGTCTGAGTTCAAATATGGCGACAAAGATGAGGACAGAATATCATCTCAGAAATATCCAAACTAAATGTAAATGTGAAACTTTTTAATGTCAAAAGAAAATTAAACTTTCTAAAATACCTCATCTCAGAAATATAGACAAACTAAATTTACGTAGGTGGTCCATGTGAAGACTTTTTAATTGTCAAAAGAAAAATTAAACTTTCTAAAAATACTGTATTTAGTTTGGTGACAAGTTTCCTGGTGCACATTGATATCTACCAGACTTTAAGTAAATAACACCGATTAAAAGAATATGCATTCCGTAATCAAGAATAAAAATAATTCGTTGCCATGAACTATTTAACAATTTGCTGTCATTTGCTACAACAGCTAAACTATGATAGTTCCAACTATTGATAACAAAATTTTATGATCATCTATGCTTGGCGCAAATATTACTATGCCTCATCACGTGATCATAATCAACCAATCAAATTACATTTTAAACAGATAACAACCGCAGCCATATTTTTTACATAAAATCGAATGAATTCTACAACTCCAGTCAGATGCGAAACTGACCATGACATAGCCACACATCTCCCCATCTCAATTTAAATCTTGAATATCATAGATGTATGAAAGCGGTAAAGTTACTCTAAATACATTTTCTTAAAGACTCCAGTTGCATTTTCAACTTCTCTTTCCTATATATATATATATATATATATATATATATATATATATATATATATATATATATATATGTATGTATATTATGTAATGATATATTAGAACATGAACATGCCCACTACACAACTGTACACCTTTTTTCAACGTTATGAAAAGTTAGAAAACATTTTTAACGTTGAAATAAGATGTACATTTTTGTAGTGGGTATGTACATCTTCTAATCTAACACTGCATAATAGATAAATATTTATTGGTCTACATTTGTATTGAGCCCTGTTTTTAATTAATTAATTTAAATCTTGAATATCATAGATGTATGAAAGCGGTAAAGTTACTCTAAATAAATTTTCTTAAAGACTCCAAGTGCATTTTCAACTTCTCTTTCTATATATATATATATATATATATATATATATATATATATATATATATAGTATGTAGCGATATATTAGAACATGCACATACCCACTACAAAACTGTACATCTTGTTTCAACGATATGAAAAGTTAGAAAAGATTTTAACGTTGAAACAAAATGTACAATTTTGTAGTGGGTATGTGCATGTTCAAATGTAACACTGCATAATAAATAAATATTTATTGCTCTATTTTTTTTTATTGAACCCTGTTTTAAATTTGTTTTGAACGGTGAAATCTTACTCTACGTTCTTTTACATTTGAACATATATATATATATATATATATATATATATATATATATATATATATATATATATATATATATAATTTTAATAATTCTTTTGAAAAAAAGCTGCAGTTGAGGGAAAGATATAAATTTGCATCCGAATGCCAGAATATACGACAAAGGTTTAATACTGGATTCTTATTTCAAGTAGTTGGCATTAAAATGTCATAAATTGGCTGTATTTACTCTAGATTTGTATTTTAAATTGGCAGAACTACTTCAAACTGTCTTCATTTTCCCGTTTGCTCAAAACCTCAAAAATTGAAGGCCTGTGGTATATATATATATATATATATATATATATATATATATATATATATATAGCGTTAAAACACCAGTTCCCGTAGTATCACCGAACTTAAGAAGCGACGAGTCTGCTCAGTGCCTAAATATGGTACTACATGCGAATACAAGTTGATGTTAACTTGGATGCGCGGGTGGCGTAATGATAATGTTTTCAATTCTTAATCGGATAGCCGAGTTTCAATTTCAGTTGGCTTCCTCATATTCACTTACGCCTAAATATCTATGGGAAAGGTTTTAAGTCCACCACTTCTCGCCTCTCCAGCTATGGGTTAAGTAGTAAGACTTATATCACTAAATCATTATTATGTAAAAAATCTTACAGTCTAAACATATTTGCTGGCTTTAAATAGCCTGCAATGGGTTGGTAAACCGTAAAAAAGAAATCAATATTTTTCCCTTCTCTTTGGCGTGTCGCTTCCGGGCGTAAAGGATCATGGCTATCCACAACTTTCTATTCCTTGTAGCCTTTAGCAGTGTTTCTACCTTTGACAAGACTTCCACTATGCATCCACACCAGCTCGTCAGGTAGGTCGCCACTGTTTTCATCAAGCTCTCCTACCTATGATTCCAATAAATTCCAGCTGACATTTTCTGATTTTGAGTATAAATGCTACTTTTTTACCATTTTTTTAGACTTCCTCGATGCTTACCCGTTCCGTCTATGAATACACAGTATCTTTCTGTAGAACAAAATGTATGATGATGATGATGATGATGATGATTCTTCTTCTTCTTCTTCTTCTTCTTCTTCTTCTTCTTCAATAATACACATAAATCTTGGTTGATCTTAAGATTTGCAAAATGTCTAGCATAATGCATTTGTTAACCAAGGTACAACACATTTCTCAGCGTTCTATAATTAGGTCGTCACTTTTTTTCCCCCCTTACAATAAAATTACACACTACACAGAGACATGAATTAGTACTGATTAGTAAACACCGGAGAGCCTGTCACCAAGGGAGATTATTCCCTACCTAAAACTTCTAAACGCCATTTTGCCATATAATTTTATCGAATACCAACCTTGTACGTTCTAATGACACCGCCAAATAGGAGATGGTACATACCCCATTGGGAATTTTGGGATTTGTTCATGAATGCGATAGCCATTAAAAAGAAAACATTTAGGGTAAAATCTCATTATATCTTTAATCTGATTATTATAGTCACACTTCCATCTCTTGTCTCGAACAAAAGAAATCTTCTAACAGTATTACTTACATGCAGTAAATGTTTAGCTCGACCAGGGCGTTAATGGTGGTCAGTAGACACATGGGGGGAAAAGCCATTAGACAACAATAGGTAGAAATCTCTTCATGCGAAATGACCGGACACTGGAAATTCGATCGTTCAATACGACATCTGAACGAATCCCCCCCCTGTCAGAAATGCAACAAAATACCAGGTGCGTAGATGTTATCAATACCATTTCATTGATATTTGATAACAATATTAGCTGCATTCTAAATAATGACTGTCTACCTAAATAATTTACATATGTTAATTTGTTCTCGAGTAGATTGGGTTTGCTATTAGATACATCTTGCTAAGCTTGCAACACCAGCTAAGATCTCCTGATTTTACAAGTCCCAAATTACATTAACAAGAAGCTAAACAATATCATACCTGATCCAATAAAAACAATGTCGAACTAAAACTTTAAAAAAAAACGTAATGGTATGACTACACGTTTCCTCGTTTTTCAGAACAATTCTTTGATATGGCTTTAAGCGAATTTAGCCTATGGGTCGTGGTGTAGATCATCCCTGGTCGAAGATTGTATACTGGCGCTACAGAATCATAAACTCAGAACCGTAGCAAATAAGAGCAACCACATTATTTGAGTACAGCTAAAAGAAAATAATGACATAATCAAGGTGTTCGCATTCGAAACTACTTCAAACAAAAGGTTAGGAAGGAAACTCCTCATCAATGCTAGAAAGAGCAATAACAGCTACGGGACTTGAGAAAGCTATTTTACTGAAAAATTGTTTTAAAAGAAAGATTTTATAAATTTCAACCGAAAATAGCACTGGTTGCTCAGCCATTAAATGCCGAATGTTTCCTTATAAGGAAACGATAAATATTAACATTAGAATTTTACGGAAACATTTAACTTTTATTTTGCATTATTCTCGATGTAGAAGCGCGATATGATCTCAAACAAACGGTTAGGAAGGAAACATTCATTAATACTGGAAATAGTATTAACGGCTATATGAGCCAAGAAACGTATTTTTCTGAAAATAAAGAGTTCGGTTCGAAATTCCAATCACCTTAAGAAGGCCGAAGCGTACAATGGCCGAAACGATGAGAATATGGCAATGAAGATGTGCATAACAGTCGGAATAATGTAAATGATGCAAATAATCATAATACCTCATCTCACAGATATAGACAGATATAAAGGATTCAGTTTGAAATTCCAATAACCTGAAGAAGACCGGGGCGTACAACGACTGAAACGTTTTCAAATATAGCAATGGAGATGAGGATAACAGTTCAAACAATGTAAATAATGCAAGTAATCATAATACCTCATCTCACAGACATAAACAATTATTTTTTATAAGAGGATTTTTATAAATTTCAACCAAAATTAGCACTAGTTGCTCTGCTATTGAATGCCTAATGTTTCCTTATAAGGAAACTGTTAATATTCCTATTAGCATTATACGGAAACATTTAACTTTCATTTTGCATTATCCTCGGTTGAAATCTGTAAAAACGTTTACTTAAAACATCTTTTCAATAAAATAGCTTTCTCAAGCCCAGTAACTGTTATAGATCTTTTTAGTAGTGATGGTGGTTTTCTTCCTAGCTTTTTGTTTTAAGTAGTGTGGAATGAAATATCATTATTTTTTCCTAACATTTTGGTTGTTGCTGCTGTTGAAAGTTATGGGATTTCTACGATTTCGTACAGTTCTTTATTTGGGATTCTATAACGCTAAGTCTTTGAAGATGGTCTTCTGTTAGAACTACAGACTTCATTCGCTGGAAGCCATTTTTAATCATTGATCTAAGAAATCGGTTGTATAGAGTTGACAGTTTAAACACTCTTAAACGGCTTTGGATACATTAAGTAATTATCCTTTACCATATCATAACACGGGATAAAAATGGGTTACATACGGCATTGTCCAACGCTGAATGCAATGAATTTATAAGCAGAGCCTCGATCTGACGAGGTTATTTAATTTAGGAACATTGGGTTTATGAGATCATAATTTTGGTTTTGCAGCAACTCGCCGTGTTGTACAATACTAGCCTTCTGCTGTCTGTTCTAGGTTCAATTTTCTTTTCTCCTATATTAATTTGCTATAAATAACGTATACAGTGCGATGTTCAAAGTATTGAAAAAGCTACTCCATAAAAGATGGGAAATAACCGTTCTACCAATTATTCTAATCATTTCACGACAAGCAAGGCATTAAAGACATAAAGACGCAAAGGTTTACTGAGAGGGAAAGGACATGAGGAAACAAAAACATTACTAAAGAGAGACAGCAACAAAACAGGAATAAAGAAGACAAAAGATAACGATCGACGTTTACGATAGTAAATTGAAAAGTTCGTAGGCTGACTATGAAGGAATTATCCTAGAGCTGTGAAATCTTGCATGCATTAATATCAACTCTTCTTATTAATAACTGCATTGGTTCTTTCCAGGTATGAGGGTGGGCTGAAAACTGCATAGGCTACCTATGAAGGAGCGATGCTAGAGTTGTGAAATCGTGCATGCATTAATATCAGCTCTTCTTATTAATAGCTGTACTAGTTCTTTCCAGATATCCAGGGTGGACTGAAAAGTTCCTTGGCTGACTATGAAGGAATTATCCTAGAGCTGTGAAATCTTGCATGCATTAATATCAACTCTTCTTATTAATAACTGCATTGGTTCTTTCCAGGTATGAGTTTGGGATGTAATGTCCATAGGCTAACTATGAAGGAGCGATGCTAGAACTGTGAAATCTTGCATTCATTAATCTCAACTCTTCTTATTAATAACTGGATTGATTGCAACTCTTCTTATAAATAACTTTCCGGGTAAACTGACACTTGACTGTTCAAGAAAATTTTTAAAAATAACTACTGGTGACTTCTGTTGAAAATGGACAAAATTTGGCATCATGATGTTATTAGGTACCCGCAGAAAAAGGGGTTAATTCCAATGGACATTCAGACTGACATTCCAGCTTTACCAACAGTGCAAAAGGGATCAGCTGGATGTAGGAGGGGAAGGGGGAATCTTGAAGTTGACCAAACTTTGGACCGTCCTGCAGCGGACACGACCGAGGAAAACATTGATCGTGTTCACTCCATGGATGACAAGTGATTTACTATAAATCAACTCTATTAAAATATTCCGTGAGAGAGTCAAGAACATTCTGCACAAAGAAGAAGATATCTGCTTGGTGGAGTGGCACATCATCTGACGCATAATCACGTGAAAATCTTATTTGAGGCAGACCCCTAACTGGTTAACTTGAACGTTTACTAACCGATGATAAATGTTGGGTTCATGACATTGAGTCAGAGCTAAAGAGACAATCCATGCAGTAGAAACACCCCCACCCTTACCTGCTTCAAATAAGGCGAAGGCCTATTCATCTTCAGGGAAGTTTTTTTGGTGGTGGTGGGCAAATGGCATTGAGTTTATTGAGACTTATCTTCAAAAGGACTACAGCATCAATAGAGATTACTATGCCAACATGCTTAGACCGTTATGAAAGACTATCAAGCGGGACTAAACGCCCAAGAAACTGGCGAAAGGGTCTTGTTTTATCAGAACCCTGGTTCAGCACTTGGTTTCAATTTTAGCTGTACGGGACCGTGCCTTTGAATTGGTTGATCACCCCGCCCCATTTTCCTTATTTGATCCCATCTGATTATCATCTGGTCCCCTTCAGTTCGTTAGGAACTAGTATCGCAGTGGTGATGATGCCAAATCTGCTGTTGATGACTTTTTTGACCAACAGGATGAAAGCTTCTTCCACAATGGGTTCCGAGATGAAAGAATTGTGTAGACCTCAAGGGGAATATGTTATTTCGTTCCATTCCATGACAGTATCTTGGTTAGCATATGAACTTTTCAGATGAGCCTCGTAAATTTTTGAAAATCAAATTTTAATGGAAAGCAACAAAATTGATGTAATGTAATGTTTCACCTTCATGCCACCAAGAAGGCGTAATAAGTCACTTTCCTGATTGTTAGCATCAGCTTTGCTGATGGAAGGCAAAATATGTTCTCTAAGATGATTAAAAGGAGTTTCGTTTTGAAGGCGTTAAAAATAACAATCCATTTCTTGCCCCTGTTAACAACATATTGTAATCATATTTTTTAGATCGCCTGCGAATTTAATCTTATCGAACATATCTGGCTTACTATTAAAACAAAGTTAAATAGTTGTGTCATCAGCATAGATGCTGAGTTGAGAGATGATGAAGATCGTTGATGAAAATTAATAGGATAGAGTCTTGGTGGACACCCGCATTAATGGAAAATGATTTAGAAGAGTGGCCGCTCAAGACAACTTGCAAGGGGCTGTAAAGGAGCACTTATTACTGAGAACAACAAAAGAAGCTGTGGATGTATGGCTAGCATCATAAATACCAGTTCGGAATTCCAGTCGGGTTCAAATTCACTTGGTTAACATATGAATCAACCTCTCCCCAGCTATGGGTTAATTAGTATGACTTGTATCAGTAAATCTTTATCTCCAACAAATTCCTTCAATTTAAAGTTATTTTCTGGCTTTAAATAACAAAAGGTTGATAACCCCTAAAAGATCAGTCTGCTGATATCAAATGACTCTTGTATTCTGTTCTTTTAAAATATGTTAATGTTTTGAATAATCTCCTTTCCAAAATTGTTTTGTTTATTTCAATTTCTGTATATCCAAGAGTTAATTTGCATATAACCAAATCCCAGTGGAATTAGTAGAGGGCAAGAACTCAATCCCTGCACTAAAATGATGTTTCCGAAATTGTTCCCATTTATCACTCACAGAGATCGATGTAACGAAAAACGGAGGAATGATTTGATTTCAGTAGAATATCATCTCAAGTGACACGTATATAGATCTCAGAGTACCCAGCTGTAAGGGCTGTCATGAAAAGTGGCCTATATATTAAAAATACAGAGCTACCTCGATTCTCGAACGTCTCACATGTCGAACAAATCGGTTTTCGAACAGAAAATTCGAGATGAAAATACCTCGGTTATCGAACAAAATGTCGGTTCTCAAACAACATTGCTGAACCGAGTTAACCCGAACGGAATTATTTGTGAGTCGACCGCCATGTTGTATACATTTGTGTGTTGTGGCGTGCTTTTCTTTTCTAATTTTATTGTACTGTAACTTTTTTCTCTACATTGATTTCTATTTGAAAAATAATTTCAGTTTACAAACATTTCGTGTTACGAATTGCCTGCAAGAACGAATTATATTCGTAAACCGAGGTTTCACTGTATCATTGATGCTATCCCATGACCTTTCCCCATAACAGACGGCAAAAAATTATATATTGTGCTTGTTCGTATAAGAACTTTCTTTGTACGAACACGCTTACATTTGTCGGCACAAGTAAATAAAACCCCTGAACGGAAATGAGTGAAGCATGCCGGGAAGGTCTGCACTCAATATTACATTAACTATGTCGGCAGCAATTAAGATCAAATGAGGCGAATCTGAAGCTGTGATTGACGTTGAAACTTATTCTTTTGTGAGCACCAAACGACCTGGCTGCTCAATTTACCGTTTCGCCTCCCACCGTTGTTTTTTTCCTTGGTCATAGACTGTGAATGCCAATGCAACTCTTTTATTTATTTATTTATTTTTTTTTACTTTAAAAGGAAGCGCGATGGACTTAGAGATACTAAAGTTATTGTGTCGGTTTTGGAGTTCATTGTTACAAATCTCTGGAAACCTGACGCCTTCTTCGAAATCAGAGCCTGGCCCAGAGAACGGTATCAAAAACTAATGGTTTTATTTTATCATAAATTTATTTTCAATTTGCGTGCACGTCAGTGTACATATCTATAAGAGTTTTATGTTTGCATGTTGAATAATTCACCATATTTTCTGTCTGCCATTTGATTATTTAAAAAGAAATAATGAATCATCTCCGGAAATATTCAGACTTCTATAACATTAACGCTAAAATAACCTACCAAGGACAATGACTCATTTTCTTCTATATGCCGTGTCCATTAAGGACGTGAGCAATCATAGCTCCGCACAATTTCCTATTCTTTGTATTGCTGCTTTGTGAAACAGACTCCCGACAGGTTGTTTTCCAAATATCTACAATCTTGACCTGTTCGTGTCTAGGGTTAAATGTTGCATAGTCCCATGAACTTAATTTGTTGTCCTTTCTTTTGCTCATGCAACGCCATACAATAACCGTCTACCTTTAGTCGCTCTTGGGTTTTGTATTTGACCAACATTACTATAAAAAAATCCCTCAGTAAGGTTTGTCTTTTCATCAGTACGCCCATTGCCTTGTTCTGACATCCATTTACACGTTTATTCCCTAGATTATTCACCGTTTCCATCTCTCACTCTTGCCTTCAATGTCCTGTGAATGTCATATTCTCCATGCATTCTTTCCTCATTGTGCCCTGAAAATTTTACCTATCTCTTTCTGATTTTAAGCATTTGTTACTCACATGTTCATTCCGTGTTATTCTCAGCATCTTTCTGTAAAACCCCATCTTTGTCGCTTCAAGTCTCTTCTTCTTCTTAGAGGAGAATGTCCAGCATTCTCAGCCATATGGGAGGATATTACATAATAGTTCAGCACTTTTTTTATTCTAATGAAATTTTCCTGTTTATTAATACTTTAATTAGCTTTTGGAAGGCATCATTTTCTATCCAAAAATTCTTTCGGATTTCAGTGTCATATTTCCCACCCGCTATCAAAACACTTGTCTCATAAAATTACACCCCCTCCCTTGACACCTCATTCACTTATCCTATCTTCTCGTCCTTTGTCGATACATACGAATTCTCTTTCGGAGTAGCCATTAATTCTCTCGTTGCGTTCAACTTAAACTCGCTAACTAGGTTTTTCTAGTCAAATATGACTTGCGTGATTGTGAGATTTTGCCAAATAAACCTGAACGAAGTCTCCACTGATCAACACACTCGATCATTGTCAATGATAAGATCTCATTTTATTCATTAATGTATAACCTCTGATTGAGTAACCCCACAGGAGAGTTTCACACACTCGCAATAAATTATTCATTGTGATTGACAAGGCTGTATAACCTGTTCTTGACATATTCAAAATGACTGGATAAATTCCAGATAGAAGTGATATATGCACACTCTTTTTTGCGGATACAAAAAAAAAAGAAAAAATATGGCGCGTGAACTGGACATAGTAGACATAAATCTAATTAACTCTCGTAGGGTTTTTCTTGACTGATTTGTTCCCTGTCATTTTTTCCTGATGGTTACAAGGTTTTGAGGATCGTGGAACCACCTCTTAATTGCTAGTGTTCCCAGGTTCAGCCTGATACGTGCTGGTAGCACCTGTTAGCGATCACACCTATGGGCAAATAGTTAACCCACAAACTGGGGGTCAAACTACTATGAAAGTGTAAAAATAGGTTTTAATACCAAAAATACATTGTAAAAATTATTACCAGTATTACATTTTTGAATGAAGAATACCAGCAATAATAATTGTCGGCAGTAAATAAGCCATTAAGGTTGATATGCCGTAAAATAAAACAAACCAAACCTATCCTAATGTTTATAAATAGGTTTTGCGATTTTTAAAAGAAACTTAAGGCTTATCGGTCCGGAAAATGTGGTTAAGATCCTGCGTTCTGTTGTTCATGATGACGGTCGTCTTTGAGTATAGAATCCAGAGGTTAGCAGTGAATATTTCGAAGACAGTAGAGAAGTGTAGTTCAGGTTAGCAGTGGATATCCCGCTAAAGTAGCAGAGCGTCATTCTTCCTTCTGTTATTCTTCGCCTGACAAGCTGGCACTGGACATTCGGATAGAGTAAACAAAATGGCCGCCTTTATACACGACGGATTGAATATTCTACGTCTTCTGATTGGTTAACCTTCTATTGGTGGACTATAAAATGAGTCAAGTCATTTGGGCTAGCTCACTAGTACATAACATAACATACCCCAAAAACTGCAACACGTTCTTCTTTCT
Organism: Acanthosepion pharaonis; assembly: GCA_903632075.3. Classification (NCBI taxonomy): domain Eukaryota; kingdom Metazoa; phylum Mollusca; class Cephalopoda; order Sepiida; family Sepiidae; genus Acanthosepion; species Acanthosepion pharaonis. The sequence goes on from CAHIKZ030000760.1 coordinate 248,863, forward strand.
TTTATGCGCCGTTTTCCTTCAGAATGTAAGCGTTCATGGCCCTCCACTTCTTCCTGTCCCTTGTAGCTCTTAATAAGTTTTGTCCTTTTGTTATTTCTCTCAAACCCTGTTCTACCATCCATTTACTTAAGATTATCAAGTATGTTACACTCTGCTTTCTTCTGCCCCGCCTTCCCTCAATCTGTCCTGTGCGTATCAGATTTTCCAAGCCCTCCTTCCTCATTACATACCCCAGAAATTTCAACGGCCTCTTCCTGATGTTAAATGTAAGTTCCCTTTTTGTTTCCATTTTCTTCAAAACCTCGTTGCTTCCATGCTTGGCCCATGATATCCTCAGCATCCTTCTGTAGAACCACTTTTCTGTTGCTTCGAGTCTCTTCTTCATCTTTGAGTGGATTGTCCTGCATTCGTTGCCATATAGGAGTATAGATACCATGTAACAGTTCAGTACTCTTTGTTTACAACGAGATTTTCCTGTCTCTTAATACTCTGCTTAGCCTTTTGGAAGGCATCTTTGGCCATCCCAATGCGTCTTCGGATCTCAGTGTCCTCTGTTAGAACACCTTCCAGATATTTAAATTTCTATACCTGCTTGATTTTTGCATCCGCAAATCTGTAATTTGCATTTTGGGCTCATCTTTTTGCTGATGACCATACATCTTTGTATAGATCTTTTCAAAGTGAAGGTCACACGCTTTGTGTACATTTTCTCAAGGTGAAGTTCATATCCTTCATAGCTTTTTTGACTGGGTAATTATGCTGAAATCATTTTTTTGTTCCAATTTAACGATTTTTCGATAACAAATTCATTTAAATTTAAATTAATTAAATTTTGAAATGTTTTTTTTAGAATAGTGCAAATATAGCGTTGCAGGTTCGTTCTCAGGATGCAGCTTCTTCTAGTTAAATGTTTTTTGCTTAAAAATAACTCTTTGATCAGGTCGTCACCCACAAAATAAGACCTTTTGTACCAGCAAGGAAATGTTATTCTGTTTGTAACTTGCTGCTATAGATGAGCGACGCAGAGATGGAACGTAGGAAAGTGGAGCAAAATAGTCTCGCCCCGTAGCATTGCGGCGAGGCAGTCTCTTGCCTCTCTGTGGTTCCTCCTGTGTTTTATCTGATCTCATTGCTTTCGGCTGGTAGTAACCACTGTATTATAGAGAACATCGTTCTATGTCTTATCATTTTTGTCTAAAAAGTTAATTTATCACGGTCTGACTTCATTGTGACCCTCTTTGTCAGGTTCATTTGCCATATTCTTTGTGAGTTCCACTTCAATTAGCTGATATTCAGCAGGGCAATAAATGTCTGAAACTACTTGTGAGAGAATGATACACGTGTGTTAATTTCATAAATTATAATTAGGAATTACAGATCCTAATAAAATAGTTTATGGATCCATTTTCTAAATATTATTATAATACTTTATTAAATAAAACAAAACGGTTTCCCATAGTTTGTTAGTAGCAGTAAAAGTAGTAGTAGTAGTAGTAGTAGTTTTAGTCATAGTTATAGTAGCAATGAGACGGTAGTTGACAAATATTCTCCAAAAACTTGGGAAGTTGATTTACTAAATGGAATTAACTGAGATATCAAGAAAAAGGCATGGCACGTGGAATGAGAACAATCTACCCCCAAGGGTTCGGTTCAAAATTCCAACGTATATCACCTGGAGAAGGCTGATGAATAGATTTAATGTAGTTTAATATTGCTATTATAATGGCGGCTATCTTCAACAAAAAATCTAAACAAAACAGAAAACTTTACGAGAATTAACTACAGTGTATATATTATCAAATACACTTCAACATTATAGATTATAAACAATCAAGAGACCGGACAGAAAGCTAGGCACATCATTGACCCTTATGTCCCATCCGGAGAATCACTATTTTTACCTACCATCATCTAAATATTAGAATAAATACTATTTTTCATATGTAAAAATGTTATGTGTATAGATAGGTATGTAAGTATATTGGGTATTGTTAAGGGGTCCACCCCTTTTTATACAAGTGGACTCGCCCATTGTGTACTTGTACTGCTGCCAGTTAATACCCAGGAGTGAAGTGATACAGTGAGAGAGTGAGAGTGTGAGGTAACCGCTTTGTAGGAGTCACAGTTGCGAGCACGTAGACTCAGAAGGAAGTCATACTTGATACTGAATTTCCCAGACTGTTATTATTTAATTATATTGCTACTAACCACATTTCTGGATCTACTAACCGTATTACCAATTGTATTATTACGTCAATACATTTATTTGCTATATTTCATTCCTGCATTTGTCATTCATTTGAGACCGGATTTCATCCCGGAATCCACAACAGGTATCCGGCAGCAAATGCACTTGATGTATGTTGATATCCACGAAAGCAGTCAATCTAGCAATAGACAGTTTCTGGTACATCGGCGTCAGTCACAATAGAGTAGTCATGGAATAGAGGATCCATAAGTAATTTCTATACGTTGAATTAACCAATGGAAAAGGACCAACACGCAAGGCGAAAATGAGGTAGAGAGATTGAATTAAAAACAGGCTGCAGAAGGCCAACATCATACAAAAAGGTCGGACAAACTTAACTATAGGGCAGTAATTCCTAACCTTTTTCCTTGTTTGTTACATTTTCAAACCACTATTCAGTTCTCACACCTCTTTCAAACCAACAACCAGTATTCGCACCTCTTTCAAACCACCGACCAGTATTCGCACCTCTTTCAAACCAATAACCCGTTCTTGCAACCTTTTCAAAGCATCAATCAGTACTCGTAGCCCTTTCAAACCACCAACCAGTTCTCGCACACGTTTTAAACCACCAATCATTTCTCGTGCACCACACGCCTGATGATTGAATCTGACATATGGAGCTCATTAACAAATCCTCATGAATTTTCCAGGTTCTTCTTGATGATAATCTGAACTTTTTGGACTTAACTCGAGGTTCCTGACAATGATGATTTTCTAAACATGGCTTAGATGTGGCACAAGTTTGAAAATATGGGGATCAAACTCACTACTCAGTTGTAATTGTTCTACCAAAGCAATCTTGCTATTGCACTACGTTGAGGTCCCCAATTGGTCTTCTAAGCGTAGCTTAGATGTGACACAAACCCGAAAGTATGAGGCACACAGTGAAGATTGAACTCACTGCTCAGTCGTTGATTAATCTAGCGAGACAAGTTTGCTAACCATCAAATTTATATGCTGATTTCTTAAGCTTAGCTTAAATGGGGCACACGGCCGAAAGTATGGGACACTCAGTGAGGATCGAACTCACTACCCTGTCGTAATTGTTCTAGCGAGACATGATTGTAAATTATTACACCAAGTCGAGGTGCATATATTCCTCAATAATTTTTTTGTTTGTTTAGGGTTTTTTTTTTTCGTTTTGCCATGGAAGATATTCTTGACTGGGACCTCGTGGTCTTTTCTTATCTTAAACACGAATGACCTTGTAACATTTAAGAAGTCTGCAATCTCTGAATCGGTGTTATTGGCAGCTAAAGCAACGAGAATTGCATGACAGAGTCTGAACAAAATTAAATAATTTTTTTCTTTTTAGTTGAAGTTGGTAACTTGTGTCTTTCTGAAGACGTGTTCTGGAATAATTGACGGCTTTTGTATGTTATATTTTAGCCATAAGATGAGACTTTAAAGTGACTAAAAGCAACTAATTTCTTCAGATTCCTTCTGCTCAGTTTGTAATAAATTATCTAGAAAGCAATTCGGGTTACTTAGACATGTGAAATCATGCGATATTAATCAAACAAGTGTTTTGTGTAGTTATTGTATAAATACTTCCTTGCTCGTCTTACAAGTCATTGCAGATCACATAATTTAGAGATCACTTGTACTGGCCGTTTGTCTTGAAAAGGACCTCCAATCGGTTGTGGATTGGGGCAGGAATTGGCTGGTTAACTTTAATACCTCAAAAACAAAACTGCTCTCTATTAATCACCACAGAGATCCTCCCCTGCCGTCCATTAGAATGTCTGACGCTCAACTCCTCGAGACACCCTCTCTGCAGCTGCTCTGTCTCACGTTGACTGCTGACCTGAGATGGAACAAATACATTGAGTCAATAGCTTCGTCCACCGCAAAAAAAGTTGACTCCCAGTGCCGCGCCAGGAAATTTTTCTCGACGGAGTCGATCCTTCAAATCTACAAATCAACCATTCACCCTTGAATGGAGTATTGCTGCAGTATATGGTCTGGAGCTCCTTCTAATTTTCACAAGGTTCTTGATAAAATCCAAAGACGGATATGCAATGTAACTGGCCCTGATCTGGCATCTCGTCTACAGTCGCTCTCTCACAGACGCACCGTCGCCTCCCTCTGTCTTTTTTACAAATACTTTCACGGTAACTGCTCCGATGAGCTGCCTGACTTCATGAATTCAAGCGTTCTACGAGGCTGTCATCTCGTTCTCACCTTTTCACTGTCAAAACTGTTAAATGTAGCCGTCTCTTCTACTCCAATAGCTTCATGTCTCGCACTTCTCGCCTGTGAAACTCCCTCCCCTTTTCCTGTTTCCCTGATAGCTATAATCTCCAACTATTCAAATGTAACATCAATCGACGTCTACAGATGCCTTGATCTATCCCTTATCCTTTTCTTCATCCTTTCCTCTATCACTCCTCTTTACTCTCGCTCCAACTCTCTGTAACCCCTTGCGTGCTAGTGTCTCCCCACCCCCTTGCTTGGGGTTAATGCATAAAAAAACACATATTTCACTGATTTTACTTATCTAATTCAATATTTTGTTTTGTACCATAATCATCCATGTTTATTTTTAATTCTGTAGCATGATAATTCAATTTGTACATAGTAATGTTTTGTAAATAATAGTCATGCTAAATTAAAGAATTATTATAGATTTATTTTATATATTGTTTGCTTATATAGACATGTTTAAGCGATTTTTCATGCAAATAAAGTAGTAGTATTTTATTAATTGCAACAATTCCCCGATTCACTTTTAAAAGCAACTAAAGCAAAGTACTGTGAGATGACGGGATTATGTTTATTTTGGTATTTAAAACTGGGCAATGCTGCTCATAAAATAATAATAATAATAATAATAATTCTTCGTTGAAAAATAAATGTCTTACGGTCATATAACACTAAAACACCTATTCTCTTATGATCACCGAAGTTAAGCAATGTTCATACTGGTCAGTACCTAGATGGGTAACCATATGGAAATGCCGGGTGCTGTAAGCTTGGATGTGCAGGTGGTATAATAAGCGTTGAAATACCGGTTCTTGTATGAACTGTGTCATCAAATGACCTTCATTTACTTCAAATGGAAATTATACTGAACAATTTAGCATGACTATCATGTAATGTTATACAGTACAGCACTTTTAGAGCGACTTTTAATAAACAATGCAAATTTAAGACATTCTATCTTATAATGTGCGCCCAGCAGTGTTATGGTTCTATATACATTTATTTATTTTTTCGTTTTTATTATGACCTAACACATATTATAAGATCTTATTCATTCAGTTGAATTTTGGTTAATATGTTAAAATCTTTACCTAGTAAAAACTTATCGAATTTATTAAAGAAAATTGCATATTTTCCACGTGGTAATTCATAACATTTGTTTACAAAGATATTGAATCAAACTAAAAATTCATTGTTCTAACTTAATATTGGGGTGGTGATTTCAGATACGAAATCAATTTTCAGTCATTGTATCCAGTCTTTGAGATATACATGTACGTAAATGTATCCATGTACATGCATTCAAGGCTGACAGATGTGTTTCATTTAGGACATTGTGTGTTTCTTTTATTTGAAATTTTAGGAATTATCTTATTTTTAAAAAGAACTTACGTTACTCCCACCTTTCTGCGTCCTACGTTCGGCCCTGCAGGCTATTTTCTATTGAGATGAAATGAAATCCTCTCAAAATTCAAAACCTGGTACGTATGGACGTAACCATATATATGATCAATCTCTATTTTTTTTTCCAGATGTTTATGAGTTAAAACTTCTATCAATAGCTTCAGGCACTTCAAAACACCGAGGATGCAACAAAAAGGCAAATTCGTTCTGTTATTTGTGTGAGGATTTTACGGCAGTTGTACAGCGTTGGACAATTATTCCCCTTCTGGGAACTGCCTACTTTCATTATTTCAACTGTAAAATTGAAGATCAGAACAGACTTTTGGTTTAACATATTTGCTGTAAACCTTGTTACAACGGACTAACTTCATGGTTTCATGGCAAGGAAGCAACCTTCACCTCTACTGTCCTGGTGGCATGGTGAGTGAAACCAAAACCAAAAACTGAGTGTATGCCAATTAACATTCGCAACAATCATGAGATCAAAACATTCTCAGATAACATCCTCAAATGTGTCGAAGACTACAAGTATCTAGGATCACACATCAAGAACTCTGAGAAAGACTTCAACATTAGAAAAGGCATAGCATGGACTGCTTGTAACAAAATGGATAAGATCTGGAAATCCAGTCTTGCTCGTCAATTCAAAATCCAACTTTTCCGCGTACTTATTGAGCCAATCTTACTCTATGGCTCTGAAACTTGGACTCTCTCAGCAAAACAACAGCGCCGTTTAGATGGATGTTATACACCTCTTTTAAGAAGAGTGCTTAATCTCTCATGGCGAAACCACCCAACTTTAGAAATGATATATGGAGACTTGTCGAGAGTATCAACCTTAGTTTGCAAGAGACGTGTCCAGTTCGCCGGGCATTGTGCACGTGCCACAGATGAACTTGTGTCATCATTTGTACTCTGGAGGCAACCAGCATCTGACAATCGATCACGCAAGTTAACCTTTTCCAGATAGGATAAAACGAGATGCATTGATCCCTAAGGAAGATCTTTTAGGTGCTATGACAGATAGGGAATACTGGAGAGGTGTGGTGAGTTCAATCTCGGCTGAGGCCGCAAGATGATGATGAATGACATGGTGAGAGCCAAAAAGCCATGCAGATGATTATTATTTTGTTTAATTGAAATATAAAAAATACCCCAACCTTCACTCAGATATGTGACCTGTTCCCAACTCAAATGATCTCCTTGTCCTTACACCCCTAGCACAAAAATGAAAATCGTATTCCTTGGAGAATTGAGGGAAATTCTGCCAAGTCGTTCTCTTCTGAAGACAATGTCTCTGTCTATTCAGGAACGAATTTCAGTGAGCCCCACTGGGTCACTTAGGAATTTTTTTGTCAATCACCGGCACTCCTGTTCTAGTATCACCTGTGGGCGCCCACAATTTTCATCTGTCTCTGATGTCTGTCCGAAATTCATATATTGTGAATATTTTTTTTTAATCCGGTAACAGTACCCACGATACGGCATGTCCCTGTTGATGATATCAGTGAATGTTACTTTCTTGTTACTTCTGCCACGTATTTGAGATCTGCAGGGGTCGAGCTCCACGATATTCATCCACAAACTGGACCCTCCTAGCTTCCACTTCTTTACAATCTTGCTACCCTCTCCATAAAAAAAGAGAGAGACAACAGTTGTTACTGTGGTTATAGTATGCTCCATATTTCTGGACCTAGCAACCATTGCGCGGTTAAATGGTAATAAATCTTCATCGCTTCCTATGGCTACTACTACTATATTCTCACAGCTACGCTACTTCTTTACCTATTACGTCATACAACGTCATATTAACAACAAAAGGTTAAAAATGACAAATGCATGTAGGAACTTTTTCGTTCAAAGTATGTGAAGTGAGCGAATGTGCGTATGTACTTGTATGTGTAGGTATTGTTCATGCTTTTTCCCAAAAGGGAACGCGTTCTTCCGCGAGAAATTTACATGTTGTATAAGCGGAAAAATAAGAGGCTGCGAATAATTATCGCGGGGTATCTATAGTGCTGGAAAGCGTCTCCCAGTAGTGTTTTCGAAAATTAGTAGCAGTTCACCTGATAGTACATTAGCAAGAAAGGTATAAATTTTAGTTTTTATTATTATTATTATTATTATTATTATTATTATTATTAAGCAAGGGAGCTAATTAAACTATAGTACATGCAACACTGTTCTGCTATTTGCACAAACTTGTTATGCGCTGAACTTTAGTCACTGTTTATTTTTTTTGTTTTGTTTTTTTTAGTTTTCATTTCTTTCTTTTTTTTAAAACATAAATTATTGATACGTTGGACGTATTTAAAGTATCGAAACCTAACAATTTTGATGAATTTTTATTACATTTTAACAAAATCGCCGTCACTTTAAATTTGAAATTTAAAAGCTGTCATCACTTCTAGGGTTATTTTTTTCAACGAACAGTTAATTTAATCTTTATTGGGATATTAAATTCATAGAAGAAAAATAAAAAAAATACAATAAAAATCTTTTAGGTAAGATGCCTGACAACAATTAGCGTCCTTACCGCCAAGTCGAACTTTACTTCTGTCAAATTAATATCCCATTCATCCTATGTAATGTATATTATTTCGTTACGTTTTTATTATCCAAAAAGTTAAATTTGTTTTAATTCTTTTTTCTCGCTTCTAGATTGATTTCTCAATGAATTCGACTTACGGCCATATCAGGTTGAAAAACCAGTACTCACCGAGGTAAAGCAACGTCGAGTCTGGTTAGTATCTAAATGAGTGACCGCTTGAGAATAAGCTTGGATGTGCGGTTGGTGTAATGGATAACGATTCGGATTTGGAAATCGGAGAGCCGAGTTCCACTTCCATTCGGATTCGTTATACACCCTTACACGCATATACTCTTGAGAACGATAAGGATCCACCTTTTCTCCCCTCAGCCACGGGTTAATTAGTAGGTTAGTAGAACTTGAACCAGTAAAATCATTACTATTTATCTATTATAAAAAAAATTGTAACAATCTAAATATATTTCCTGATTTTAAATAACCTACAAAGGTTGATAAGCCGTAAAAAATAGATAAATTGTTGTATTGTTGTATATGAGTAAGTGTCGTTGTCGACACTGTGGTTTGAAACTAGAACGCCAGTGAGTAACACGTGCGATTTCATTATTAAGTAGACCACGTGATCGTAAAGGAAGTGAATAAATACGAAGTAGCGTGTTGACTAAGTGTTCACTACGCACTCCTACTTGCCTATTCATTATTGCTATATGTTCTCTCTTTCTACTCTATTACTATGTGACGTCGTCCCCCGGTCGCAGCGCCGACTGTGACGTTCTATCCTGATCTACCACGGCGCCAGTTGTGACGTCCCTAAACAGCACCAATTGTGACGTCTTCGCCGAGGCGTCAGCTGTTCGCTCCTCGCCGTTCCGTCCGGGTGTAGCTGCTCCAAACGTGACGTTCTAACCCTTTCGTGATTCGGGTAGGAATCTGGTTAGATTGATACCAGCCTCGCCGTTCCCAACCTGCTTCCAACGCCTGGTTACCAGGGTAACTGCACTGATCTCCAGTCTGCCTACCCACGTTGTGAATTGATCTTAGACAGACGAGATCAAACAGGGGTTGGGGCCGTAATGCAAGCTGAGTTCAACGGGGGTGATAACACACAATTATGTATAATAGAAAAAAAAAAGAAAATAAAAACTCACAAAGTCCAAAGTATCAAAGAAAAAGGTAACAAACTTTTTATGTCTATTTGTTCGGTACATAGGACTATGTCTACTTCCCGACCCGTTCTGTGGATTGTGGCACGACGCTTTCGCTAGGCAAACTTTAACGCTTCAAGTTGTCAATTTGTGTTTCGGTGTGTCTTGGACGAAAGTCGAAAAACCTATTTCTGTGGTCTGATTCTAAGTCGCTCTTCAAACTACTTGTTCTTGGTTGAAGAAGAGTCCAAAAGTGAGCGTGAATCTTGGTCAGCTATCTTGATGCTGTTTCAACACTGGGCACTCATCTCTGCCTGCCGTCCGGGGCTCAAACTCAAAACTGATTTCTGTCTGGTGGGGCTTCATTTTTATTGACGCCGTCAAAACTGGGGTAGGTCTGTCGGTGCCAGGGGTTCTTCGATAATTCTAAATACGTATCCACCCCTTCTTATTTCTGGTTAGGGATTTTCCACTCTTTTCCATTTTTGGTAACTCTTTTCTCACTCCCACTCTCTTACCGTGCTTCTGGGGGGCGTGCACTAACTTCCCTACTTCTTCGTATCGGCTTCTCACACTTACACTCTGGATAGAGGCGTCGACTGATTTTCTTCGTGCGTCACGTAACCGCTCTCGGCCAATGAGGTCCTGGTCGGGTATCTTTCATCCTCCTTCGTGCGTCATGTGATCCACTTGGCCAATGACGTCTTAGTCGGGCGTGAACAACCCGTGGCTTTGTTTTGGGAAAGAAATACCTTGCTTAACAAAAAAAAAAAAAAATTAATTAAATCGCCCTTATCATGAGCGGCCGAGGTGACAATCCTCGGTTTTAACACGTGGGGTTTGTCAGGCAGTTTATCGCTAATTGGACATGATCTAAGAAAGAAATTTTCCTAGCCAACCTGGCGTCTCTAAAGCAAAAATAAAAATATTCCATTTTCCTTTCGGCCCATGTGTTGATAACAAAAAAATCTCTATTATCACAGGGCAAAAGTTTATTCTGTCAAAAGAAAAAAAACTTAGCCAGTGAAAACTTCTTGTGTGGGATTTTAATTCTTTACACCCAGTGAAGACCGTCTGTGTTTCGTTAATGTTCAACAATGGATTTCTTCTTTTGGTGACATCCATTGATAACAAAATTCCATTTTTCGTGGACAAGCGGAAATCGGTCAACGCTTGTTCGTAGGTGACCTAGATATTTTCGACATCTGATACCTATCTACTATAACCTTTTTCCTCCTCATTTCCGTCTCTTAAGCCGTGTGTGTGTGTGTTCGCCTATGACCTGTCTCGTATTATTTTTTCTTTCTTTCTTCTTCGTTTTCTCTTTCTTTCTCCCAAATCGCTTGAATGCAAAGAAAGAATTATTCTTAAAACCTAAAATATTTTTCGGCCTTAAATAATTATCAAATGGTTGATAAACCGTAAAAAAAGCAAATCATATATCTACAAATATTTCTTTCAAATCGGCAGGATGCATGGTGCCACACTATACAGATTACGTTTCTCTTCTCTATGCTACTGATCATTATACTATTTGGCAATTACTACTTGTACAAGTATTACTAGTGGGGATATTATTGGAAGATATTAGTACTAGTAGTACCGGCGTTTAGTCCCGACTAAAAAGAGCATTTTTTGAAGTGATAACAAAGGATCAAACAATCAATCTTCATTTAAAAACCTTTTTTTAATTTTTTTTTTTAAATCTATTTCCACTTTTTTCAAAGTTATGCAAGCAGACTGTTCTTGGGTTTTCACCTTCTAGGCGCGCAGGTCTTTTTTTTTCTTTACTTCTGACTGACTGCTCATGTTTAGCACATCACCATCATCATCATCATTTTCATCTATGCACCGTGTGCTTTTTTGGCATAGCTGATTATGGCTTGTTACAGTTTTTTGTGTATATGTATGTATATATATAACTAGTGAGTTAGTCCAAATGCCTTCACTCGCTTTATAGTCTATCAATAGAAGGTTAACCAATCAGAAGCCGCAGAACATTGTATCCGTCGTGTATAAAGGCGGCCATTTTTGTTTCTTACCCGAATGACCAGTGCCAACTTGTCAGGCTCTGCTACTTTGCCGCGATATCCACTGCTAACCTGAACTACGCTTTCCTACTGTCTCCGAAATATTCACTGCCAACCTCTGGATTCTATATTCGAAGACGACCGTCATAAAATGTCTAACATGGCTCACGACAATTTCTTATCCCGTGTGTTTCTCTCTTTGCCAAGCATCCAGCCAAACCCCGTTCCGCCATCCATTCACAAAAATCTCGTCAGTTAGGCGGCTTGGTGCCTTCCTCTATTTCTCTTGTCCTCAGTGAGGGTTAATTTTTCCAAGCCTTCCTTCCTCATTATGTGTCCAACGAATTTCAAGTGTTCTTTTTCTTATCAATTTCATTTCAAATGTCTTCGTTGCTTACCAGCTCCGTCCATGAAATTCTCAGTATCCTTCTGTAGAACCATATTTTTGTTGCCTCTTGTTTTCTCTTCATTTTTGGGAGGGAATTGTCCAACATCCACTGCCATGTAAGGTTCGAAACAATAGCGATGAATCTCGGACCTCCCACAATTTGACAGGTAGGTTTCTGGATAATGTTATACGACTTATTTCTCATTCTTTCTCTGTAAGGATTGTTGAATATCTACCTCACTTCTTTACAAATGCTCTCTACTGGGTTTTATCTATTTCCCTCATGTTATTTCAGCATTGTTCATAATACCTCTCTTCTTCCATGTTGACCAAAATAACATTTAAATTATAGCTTTATCTAACCTTACATTTTAGAAATAATCTTTGGGTCGGAATCTTTCACAAAGAACCATTCGCCCACGCCAGGAGATAACAATATATCGAGCAAGGCCCAAACTACTTAAAGATTAAGGATTTCTCTACTATATTTAACATCTTCGGTGTGGTCTCTATATAGAGTACACGTGGTTTTTATTGTAAGTGACATATACATCGGCGAGTCAGCGGAAAGGAATTAAAATGCATTATTTATTCTTACGTGATTGTGCGAGTAATCTTTGAGTTAAGTTTGGATTCAAATCCAACTCGATCTAGAACGAGAAATCTCGACATGGCACTAGTCTATAATGTAATACGATAAGCAATTCTTAAGAACAAGCTTTTGATAATGTAGATTTGTTCTTCATGTGACATGTATTCAGTTATGGCCAGCTGAATGTCGCCCTGACCAATACAAGGATTACGTCGAACTTAAAAGTAGAAATAAAAGATTACGAACGTCAGGATGGTAAATAAAGAAGACATTTTGGAAAGCGTATATTTTCAAATTTTTCGACGTCATCAAAATTGATTGGTTGATTTGCTTTTACGACTTATTAACATTTTTAACTTATTTAAAACCGAAAAATCTTGGGGTTTGGTTTTGTTTGGTTTCATTTGCTTTATGACATATCAACCTTAATGGAACCGACAAGATTTTTATTATTGGTAATAATTTTTTTTTTTTTTACAAAAATATATTGTTGGTAATATTTTTCCTTCAAAATGTATTGCTGGTAATATTTTTCTACAAAAATGTATGGCTGGTAATATTTTTTCAAAAATATATTACTGGTAATATTTTTTCAAAAATTTATTGCTGATAATATTTTTTTTCTCCAAAAATATATTGCTGGTAATATTTTTACCGCAAAGATGTATTGCTGGAAATATTATTTTTCAAAAATGTATTACTGTAATATTTTTTTTCAAAATTGTATTGTTTCCTTCAAAAATGTATTGCTGGTAATATTTTTTCTTCAAAATATTTATTGCAGGTATTAAAACCTATTTTTACACTTTCATAGTTTATTGACACCATTTTGCGTGTTAACTATTTGCTCATAGATGGGACCCTAACAGGTCCTACTACCCCGAGTCAGGGTGGACCTGGGAACACCAGCAATTAAGAGGTGGTTCCACGTTCCTCAAAATATCCTGATCAGAGGCCTTATAGTTTATCATCTTACCCAGGATGCTGGATGTAATTTATCATCTTACCCATGAAGCACATCTTTTGTATTTTAAGAATAATTCTTTTTTGATGTCACTGAATATTGCATTAAATGTTTTTTTGATAATAACATTTATTTTTCCAAATACATGTCCTACTATTTAATCCATTGTTTGGGGAGAAGATAGATTCATACTTTTCCCAAAGGATTTGCGCGTTAGTGAATATAAGGAAAGTCGAACTCGACTCTCCGATTTCTTAATTACACCACCGGCACACGCCGGCATCATCATAATTTTTTTTCGACAAAATCTACATCAACACGACAAAACTTGATTCATATTAAGCATATAAACGCTTGATATTCAATTGAAAAATAAAATTCTTATTTATTTCAATTCAATTTTATTCATTCATATTTTTTAATCTTTTCAATACAAACAAGGCAATAAGGCCACTAAGACACCAAGGGTTATTGCGTGTGAAAGAATATAAGAAAAGCAAAACGAAAAACAGTAAAAGAACAGAAATTAAATAGACAGAAGGATTCACATTGTATTTCAATTTTTGAACATCAAAGATGACTGGGAAGGTGACTGGGAAGCAAGAAACCAGAACAGAGTTCCACAAGCGAGAAGTGCGAGAAAAGAAACTGTTAGCATATAACTTGCAGTTAAATCTAGCCATTTCAGCTGTAAAATTATGAGACCTAACCGCCAACCAAGTACTGCGCTTAAATTCAGAAAGGCGTGGTACCAAAAATTAGAGGACAATTACCATGAAAATATTTATCGAAAATGTGGGAGATACGCCACGGCGATGAGAAAGTGACTAATGCTGAGATTCCAGATCAAGACTGATAACATAGAGATTCTTTTAAAATACAAAGAATATGCTAAACAAACAGTAGGGAAACAAGACTATATGTGACAACAATATTCAATGCATGGATGAATGGTATATTCATTTATGTTTTTTCTCACAATAAGTTTATCATATAAGCCGTGGTTAATTTAAAATTTCGTAAAAAATCAAAAGAAGTATATAAAAATGAAATATGATATTATAGGCACAATGTTTCGACCAAGTATATCCTGGCCATCATCAGGTTTCGTTTAGTGAGTATCAGATGATATTTGGTCGAAACATTGTGCCTATAATAACATTCATATCAGCGATGATTAGAACATTAGTTCGAAATAATACAAGAATACTGACAATTACTCATCTCAGAAACGAAATACGAAATATTTTTATAGACACGGCATATCCTATATCAGCCAATAAATAGACACCTGATGAAGGCCAGATGGTACATGGTCGAAACGTTGTGTCTATAATACTATATATATATATATATATATATATATATATATATATATATATATACCTAGTGAGCCAGACAAACCTACCTAGGTTTGTCTAGCTCACTAGGTTTATCTAGTTCTGGTCTACGGTTGTATTGAACTCTTTTGTTAGTTAGTTAGTTGTTTACTCGTGTCGGGGTTTTTTCTTTGGACTTAAAACCTGCATCTGTGCGATTTTTTTCGACAGACTTTCATGTTTCTAGCTTTTTCTTTTTTTAAAACCTTTTTTTCCCTCGAGATTGATTTGATTATTGGCAAATCAAAAATTCGAGGGTTTTTCGAAACGAGTATAGTTATATATATATATATATATATATATATATATATATATATATATATATATATATATATATCAAGTATATGATTGGTGTATACGGTATAAATTCCAATAACCAACAATTACTATTCTTAAAAGAGTGCTCAATACAGAGTAAAAGTGAATATAATTCTACAATCTACATTCAACATCATCACTTGATAAGATACCAGAGGTGTTGAAACAAAATGGTTTTTTGTAGTGATTTTATAACATATCTATGTTATAATTTTAAATAAATAATTATATATATATATATATATATATATATATATATATATATAAGTGAACATAGAAGTCAACACTTAGAGCCTCTAAGTGTTGACTTCTATGTTCACTTTTATATTTACACACGCTCTATCTCCGATATTGAGCACTTTATCCCATAAATATAGCACACCTTAAGACTATATTTCTTCATATATATATATATATATATATATATATATATATATAACCAAGATGAGAAAAATAGTTCGATATAATACAAGAATACGGACAAGTACACATCTCACAAATTAAATAGTAAATGTTTAATTTAGTTTTCGCTATTTTAAATGGACTTAACCCGCCCATTCTTTAAATTCTATCTCCCTTCAGGTCATCTAGGTTTACATATCCCAGGTGGTTGCTCCCGTAGTCTGCATTTGGACGTGTTTTGCAGTGTAAAACCGCATTCCTCAATTTCTTTTCGATAATTATATAGTCAAATCGCTTTTTCATTTCCTGGGCTTCTCGGTCTTGGCTATTCTTGAAACCAGATGTTGGCTGCTACCTGATAATTCGCCTTGCATCCTTGAACTATTTCTTCTTTTCCTTCATTACGAGATGCTATTTTGGCATTGAGATCTCCCATGACGATTTTAAATTCTTGCCATTTACATTGAGCCTTGTCGTTGTCTAACGAAAAGTAAAACTTTTTTCGATTTCTTCTTCTTTACTCGGCGCATGTATTAGGTTGGTGCAAAAATAATGACGTAATAATGTCGTTTTTGACGTTAAAAATACGTCAAAAACGACATTATTACGTCATTATTTTTTGCACCAACCTAATACATATATGAGTTATATGTTGCAGTGCTTTTTTTTCAGCTTAACGAGAATAACTTTTTCATATACTTGACAGTATCCCAGAACACATATCTTCGTGTCTTGATCTAATATCAGTCCGTCTCCTCTTTCATTTTTCTCTCCACCTGCATATATGATCCTGTGTTCGTCACAGACAACATCTCCATTTTTACGCGTCGTTTCACATATGCCTATATTATTAATATTTAACCGATTCATTTCCTGATTTATATTTTCTAACTAGACATAATGATTTAGTATTCTAATATTCTATTTCCCAAGAAGTTTGTTTTATTTGATGCGAACAGTCGCTGGAGCACTTCTTAAGAAGCCAGATGTAAACAAATGTGAACTCTGACAATCAGCCCAATGAGCCATATAACAAAAATTATCATCCGAATTCTGATGAATAGAGGATGTAACAGAATCAAAGGATAAGAACAGTGCCGGTTTCTTAAAGACTAACATCAGATTCCGTTGTCTCTTTCTCCAGTTGGTGGATACTATGCCTTTCTCTCATATAATCTAAAGCCGTTTATTCATTTGTGTGCCAGTATGTACTTGATTTCGTTGTCTGCCCTCGCAAAGATTGGAATGCAAGATTAAGCTGCATTTCTCATTTACGACCAGACAGGAATGGCCAAACACTTCAAGATGTAACGTTGACACATCCGTATTGACGTATTTCGGATTCAGCGATTGTTCAAACCTTATTGATAATTCTGCATGTGTCAACATTTCTCCTACGACAGATTCAATATTGTAAGTGTTACACTCTCCTCTTCCCACTTAAGAAATTGGGCGTCTCTTTTAATTTCTAGATGTCAATCGCCTCCATGCAAGCCGAAAGACTTTCCTTACTCATTTTTCTTTCTGACGATGTTAGATATAATCGACTTACATTGTTTTTATTAGTAATTTTATTTCATGGTTCAACATTAAAAACTAATCAAGGACTCTCTTCGATCAGGGTTCGATCGAAACACTAGCCACTTGAGAAGAATTAACAAAGCTTTTTCTTTTGATTTGTTTGTTTGTTGTGTTTTACGGCATATCAACCTAAATGGGTCATTTAATGCCGACAACTTTTTTTTTTCCTGGTAATATTTTTGTTTTGTCAAAAATCTATTTCTGGTAATATTTTTTTTCCTCAAAGTTGTATAGCTGGTAATATTATTTTCAAAAACGTATTGCTGGTAATAGTTTTTTCTTTTATTTCTCGTAATAATTTTTTACAAAGTATTTCTGGTATTAAAACCTATTTTTACACTTTCATAATGTTTTTACCTCAGTTTCGGGGTTAAATATTTGCCCATAGCTGGGACCCTAACAGATGCTACCACCCCGGGTCAGGGTGGACCTAGGAACACCAGCAATTAAGAGGTGGTTCCAGGCTCCTCAAAACCTCTTGATCAGAGGCCTTGCTGTTGGGCGTAGTTTATCGTCTTACCCTGGACGTGGATGTAGTTTATCGTTATACCAAGGACGGTTTTTCTTTTGACAATCAATTTCTACATTTCTTCGATTCTTCCTGCTATAATAATATTTCTCTTGTGTCATTCTCTTGCATGTTACTTACTCTAAACTTCTTGGGTAGGAAGGTAAACTACATCTGGCAGCTAGGCCTCCCATCGGGAGGTTTTGAGCAGCGTGGAACCACCTCTTAAGTTTTTTTTTCCCAGCTCCACCCTGGCCCAGCGTGGTAACACCTGTAAGGGTCCCAGCTATCGGCAAATAGTTACCCCCCCCCAATGTGAACACGATGAAATTATATAGATTTTTATAGTAAAAGTACAAGCAGCATATTTTCGAAAAAGAATATTACCAGCAATACTTTTTTTTAAAAATATTACCATCAACACATTTTTGAATAAAAAAAATGTTACCAATAATACGTCTAAAAAAAAATACCAGAAATACATTTTTGAAAAAAAAAATATTGCCCGAAAAATATTTGAGTCACCAGAAAAACCCTCTTTCAAAAAAAACGTCAATGAAACTTGATCTACAAGCTGATTTCTTACAGAGAATACGTATTCTATTTATACGAACCTATCCTTAAAATCTTGTCGGCATTAAATAACACATTGAGGTGTTGATATGCTGTGAAACAAAATAAACCAAACCAAACCAAACTTTGCTTGTTTATAATTGCTATAATCATTAATTTTAATGTTATTGTTGAATGGGACAAGTAACCTCGGTGTAATGTAATGGTAAACGAGCTAATATGGCTGACCATTTTAAATCTTTCCTTGCTGTAAGCTCTACAGTTATGGCCTTGTGCCGAAACTAGGCCAAGCTTAGTAAATAATTATTTGCTGCGTAACGCGATAGTGAACAACTGGCTCATTTGAATTACGCACTGGAAGAAAAAAAAAGACCTTTTTCTTATCAAGGAAACCAAGAACATTTTTTTTCGAATGACCCTGTTTCAATGTTATAAATTTGACACAGCAAATAATCATAGAGTTGGGGTGGGGAGGTCTTATTTCTGCAGGTCATTTATCACACCTGACACCTTGCATCTTTTCAATTGTTTTTGCACCATGCAACATTCATGTATAGTCAAAAATTTAACCATGTAGGGAAAATAGGGAATCGTTCTTTCACGACGGTTTTTGTCGGGTGGTGGTGGTGGTGGTGGTGATTCCAGCAATATAACGCAATCCTTCATTATGCGCGGGTGACACGATAATTGGGTCCTGATGATTTCCAGGTGCAAGATTCTCTCCTGCGATCGCCAGGTTTAAACCCCATTGAGCATGTATGAGCATGTATGAGTTCCTTGCAGCCAATCCCAGCCAAATCAACTTATTTATGGGCAGCCGAAAAATATACCTGGATAATTATGCCCATTTACTTTGCAGATTCTACGACAGAAAGAAACGAAAAAAAAAAGAATTATATATCAAAAGAGAAAGAAAAGGAAATAATAAAGGGAAAGAACATTTACTGTTCTGTTACAAAGAAAGAAAGAAAGAAACAAAGAAAGAAAGAAACAAACAAACAAACAAACAAAGACCTGATATAGATATGGACGGAGAAAGAAAGAAAGAAAGAAAGAAAGAAAGAAAGAAAGAAAGAAAGAACTACTAAAAAGAAAAAAACTAATTGAAAGACAAAAAGAATTACCTGAAGACAGAAAGAAACAAAGAAAAAGGAATAAAGTTCTACGAAGAAGTAGAAAACGGCATAGGATGAAAAAAAAGAAAAGAAAAAAACTACTAGAAAAAAAAGAAAGTAATGACTACTAAAAACAAAAAGAAAAAGAAAGAAACAAAGAAAAAAGAAAAGAAAGAAAGAACTACTAAAGAGTAGAAAACTATACAAAAAAATAAAGAAAAAATATTAAGAAAGAAAGAACTACTAAAAGAAAGAGAAAAAGAAAGAAAAAAGAACAGTTAAGAAAGAAAGAAAGAAAGAAAGAAAGAAAGAAAGAAGAGAAAAAAGAACTTTTTAAGAGAGAAAAAAGAAAGAAAGAAAAGAACTACAAATGGGCAGAAAAGTACATAAAATGAAAGAAATAAAGAAAAAATACTAAGACAGAAATAACGTCTTTAAAAGAAAGAGGAAAAAGATATAAAGAAAAAAGAAAGAAAGAACAGAGACGAAAAACAGAAAGAAAGTATGAAAGAACTAGTAAAAAAAAGAGAAAAAGACAAATCAAATGAAAGAAGAACAGTAAAAAAAGAAAGAAACAAACCAAGAAAAGAAATAAAGAAGTACTAAAGAGTATAAAACTACATAGAAAGAAAGAAAGAAAGAAAGAAAGAAAGAAAGAGAGGAAGAGCACAAAATAATCGTCCAGAATAACTGAAATTGATATTAAAGGGACGGGGTATTATAAATACGAGAGAAAAGAACTTTACGAAACAGAGTGAGAAATCTCATTAGTAATTTTTTTTCCTAAGAGTGCTTTCCTGTGTAAGCTAAAGAATGATTCCCTTATATGGAGATGTTCTGAAATCAAAGCTCGTATGTGTCCTTAAAACGGATACGTAAATTGATCCTTGTACAGCCACTCTTCATTTGAGAGGAGCCCACAAAAGTAAACGCGGTACAGATAACGCCGATAATTTTTTTTTTCTTGGCGAGTCTGAAAAGATACTATGGAGAATGAGTTCACTTGAGAATTTGTTAAATAATAAATAAAATACAGGTAATTGTCACTAAGTGATAAATATCTAAGTCAGCGCTGTCATGACATATGTTACTTGTTCATCAGAGACAACATTGAAACAGTGACATTCACTGATCCCAGTTGGGCTCCTTGCTTCAACGCTAGGTTAATCTAGTCAAGCGTCATTCACACCTCAAAACAATGCAACAAACACCTAACGCCATATTGCAGAGTTTACAGAGAATAGCAAGGATTTTAATTTTTCTTTGATTTAATAAAAAAAAGTCAGTGGTGCTTGTCTTTAAAAATCTTTTTTTTAACTGAACTTGAATTAGAAAGTATACTATTATATGTGTGTTTGTCCTTACCGTCGTTAGTTCGCACGATCATTACGCCCTGCCTCAAACATAATGGCCTATTCCGTTTTGATCGTACGAAAAAGTGAGGAAAAGACACTACTTGGTTTCAGTGAGAAACAAAGAAAAAGGAACAAACAAAGAAGGAACGGTAGAAGTGTTTAATGTCGCCTACCATTGCCTCATAAATAAAGAGCTATTTAGTTTTTATTGCTTAGAAAGACAAATGATATACGCTACTTGGTTTCAATGAAAAAATGAAAGAAAGAAAGAAAGAAAGAAAGAAGTAGGGAAGATAGAAGTGTTTAAAGTCTATTTGAATGAAATGGAAAAGTGGTCAATTTTAAGCTTTTCATTTGTACCCGCTTACTTCTTTAGATAACGACCAGCATTCATATTTATGATCGCTATTGCCATATTTTGTTAAAGTTGTTAAGCTCAAATACTTAACTATGTCATACAGGAAATTCAACCGGTATTTTATTGTCATTGAACTCGCCATGAGCTTACTCAAACATTAAAATTCATTAAAAAAATTCAAACAAGAATACCGAGGAATTTTCACGGGTCTGTTTAGTTATAATTAATATTAGAAAAGGATAAAGGTTTATTTGTCTGACAAATATCTAAAAGACGAATAAGCAGATAGATTTACACCCTTGTGCAAATTAATTGAAACAACCGCTTTAGTTTCCTTTCTTTCACCATACGGTCAAATTTAGACCCATTGGAGTGACAGGGTGTAATCGATTTCTATTTTTTCCTTAGATTAGGTCATTTGTAGTGATATGCGTAATATGAATCTATTTTCGTGATTTATGATGATATTTGTTTGAAAAAAATTGCGTCATCCATGATTGCATCAGATTTTTATAATGCCCAGACACTATTGTCTCGACTGTCGATTAGTTGTCCTATGGCCAATGTCTACGATGGACGTTGCTCCAAGGAAGCGTACGAAAATTGTAACGCTGCACGAACACACTGGCAAGCCTTACCAGTCAACAAATCAAAGTACTATAGACTGGCCCGGAAACTCTCCTGATTTAAATCCAATCGAGAATTTGTGGTCAATCTGGAAGGAATGACTTCGTGGAATGGACATACGAAGTACTAACATGTGCACGGGGTCATGTTTCATTGGAAAAATACAAAAAAATGTAATTAATAACGGAAGTATTTGTTTGTTTCAATGAATTTGCACATGGGTGTACTTCTTGCACTTCTTGCAAAGCGGTAACCCGTCAAGGCACTCACTGGGCTCAACTTTGCTAAACTTTGCTTCGGACGGGAACTGGTATTTCAGTGTGATACAGCCTTAAGTCTTAAATAACAAAACAGGCTGAACTCTTTCGACTTGATTGACAATTAGTCCAGAAGGTTAATCCCGAATTCAAAACTGGTTCAACGTACGGCAAACATTTCTATTTGTTAATGAAACGTATCAACTAGTGTGATGACTTTGTGGCTTAGTATTCCACGGTGAGTCTACAGTTTCCGATACACACATGTTGTGGAATAACATCTGTATTAGTGCTTTCAAGATCATTGCTACTGGAAGAATATTACAATGCACACCTCCGTATTTCACAATACGACCAAACTCAATGTCATAGACAATGTTAATAGATTTTTTCGGTTGAACATTCCCATGCTTGCCACACCCAACTAAATATGGGGTAGATTTCATCCTATTCTGATTATTGAGTCTCAGAAATCTCACATACTTCGATGGTGATGTTTTTACGAAACCACACCCAACTCAATATCCGATTGCTTATAAGTTGAAAAATTTGATCCTTCCGGATATCTTTATTTGTAAAGCTTTTGTATTCAGTTCTAAAAAAAAATACCAATTTCTTTATCCAAACATGGATCTAAGTACTTTATGAAAAAAAAAATTGTAGGATTTGGTTTTGTACACCTTTGGATAGCGGCTCGAATTGAGAAATCAGAGAGCCAAGTTCGAATTCCAGTCGAATCCATTACATTCACTTACGTGCTAATACTCTTTAAAAAAGTATGAATCATCTTCTTCTCCCCCCAGCTAAGAGTAAATTGGAGGATAGACTGGGTTCTATATCCATGTA
Organism: Acanthosepion pharaonis; assembly: GCA_903632075.3. Lineage (NCBI taxonomy): Eukaryota > Metazoa > Mollusca > Cephalopoda > Sepiida > Sepiidae > Acanthosepion > Acanthosepion pharaonis. Next base: position 271,709 of record CAHIKZ030000760.1, read on the forward strand.
TGGCAACTGGTCTACTGCAGAAAGAAATGGCAACCTACTTCGGAGAAAAAATCTGCCTCGTCAGTTATGTATCGAAAGATACAGGATCGTCTAAGCGTGTATCACGCATGGTACATATAACTGATAAAAATAACTTGTAAGAATTTTAATAGAATCTGTGATAGTATTCAAAAATTTTAATTTTACGTGTTCTTACATTTGAAATATTTTGGTCAAAACTATTATTTGGGAGGAATATGCGAAATTTGGCCCTATTGATATGCATATGTAGTAAAATTATATATTTTATAAAATCTAATAATATTTTATATTTTATAATATTAATTAATGTATTTATATTTTATAATATTTATATCTTATAAAATTTTATATTTATAATATTTTATATTTCATAATATTAATTAATATTTTATATTTTATAATATTAATATTAAATATTTTATGTTTTATATTTTGTAATATTTTATATTTTATAATATTTTACATTTGATAACATTTTATATTTTATATATTAATTAGTATTTTATATTTTATAATATTTTATATTTTATAATATTTTATATTTTATAATATTTTATATTTTATAATATTAATTTATATTTCATATTTTATAATATTAATTGATATTATACATTTTATAATGTTTTATATTTATAATATTTTATATTTATAATATTTATATTTTATATTCCATATTTTATAATATTTCATATTTTATATTTTATAATATGTTGTAATATTTTATCTTACACTCCCAAATTAAAAATAAATAAGAATAAACAAACAGTTGGTTTTCTTTCAGTTTTCTTTAGTTTTAAACTATAAATATCTATCTATATTTCTGAGATGAAGTTTGAACTGTTTTCCTCATCTTTATTGCCATAGTCACGACGGTTCGCCCGTTGTAGGATCCGTCCTTCTTCATTGAAATTTCAAACTGAACCTTTTATTTCGTCCACCGGGGTAAATTGTTCTAGTTCCGCGTGCCATGCCTCTTTTGGATGTCTCCGTTATCTACCTTTTACTAAAATCTCCAAGTTTTTGTTTAACACTGCAGTAGACAGCTATTGAACTCACAACTCTTTTGGTCAAGTCACTGAATCCAGCCAACTGGGCCATGAGCCCTGGAGTTGTGAGTTCGAAACCTGGCTGCTACAGTGGCGAAAATGGTGTAAATAAGGAAACTATCTAGTTTATAGTCTTAAGTATTTCCACATATTTTCACCGGTTGAAACTGGTCTCTGCTACTCATTTGAAATATCAAACTGCCTGGTCTTTTATTCCATTCGCTTGCGAAACACTGGTCGATGGGAACATAATTATATTAGAATCGGTCAGTCTTTTCGTAAGCAAGTGTTGTAAAAGTCAAGGAGTAATGAGAGTTTTTCTAAATCGGTACTTCTATTTCCTTCAACTCTTTCATTTATAACACATAATTTAATTACAAATGTTCAACATTCATTCTCATATAGGAGGATAGATATTGCCTAGCAGTTCAGCACTCCTTTTTTTAACGAAATTTTCCTGTGTCTTAATACTTTATTTAGTTCTTTGGAGGCATCTTCTGCTATTCCAGCTCGCTTTTGGATTTCTGTGCCACTGTTTCTGTCTTCTATTAAAAGACTTCTTACATGGTTAACTCTCCATACTTGCTTGATTTTGGCATCTCCAATAAGCTCGCATCTTGGGATGACCTTCTTGCTAACAATTAAACACAGACTTTTTACAATCGATACTTAGTCCTTTCTTCCCGCTTTCGTTTATTACCCTGTCTGTAATATCCTACAGTTTACTTTCTGTGTTAGATATCGACACAGGTGTGCGGGTGGTGTAATGGATAACGGCCTGAAATAAGAAACCGAGGAATCGAGTTCCAGTTCCAGTCGGGCTCTTTACATTCACTTACGCGGAAATAAGTTTGGGAAAGGTATGAATCCACTTCTTTGTACCAGCTACGGGTTAAATAGTATGATTTGTATCTGGAAAAAATCAATGTTGTTCTCAAAAAATTGTTAATGCAATACTCACTTCCAAAAATAAATTATTCTTAAATATTAAAAAAAAATGTTTCAGTTTTAAATAAACCAGAAAGGGTTGACGAACCATAAAAAATCAATCATCGTGTCATACAAATAACAGCAACTACAATATTCTTTCTCTGTCGGTGGAGCCAAGAATACACCGACTGTATTCTCTGCAGACAGGTAGTGTCATCCCAAAAGAGGCTCACTTGATAGTGATGCTTGCAGAATCAACTATTGTCATAAAGTTGACTTATTGAGTCAAGTGTAAACACAAGGGGTGTTTACCTATAAACACAAGTTTAAATTGAACAAATGTTTACCTATAGACTCAAGTATAAACCAAATCAGTGTTCACCTAAAGAATCAACTCTACAAATGGGCACTGTTTATCTATAGCCTCAAGTATGTGAAGGGCAAATTATTCCAAGAAGTGAAGTTAAAATCTGTGTTATTGTTTTCACAAGTTTCTGAGGAGCACTCTAATTCCAGATATGCTGGGTCGCATAGAAATGGCTGCTTATGTATGTTTTTGGTAGACTATAAAGTAAGGGTATTTCAGGGTGGTATTCAGTTAATTTTGATCATCTCTTGTCCTCATTAGTAATTAACTTTATAAATATTTTTATAAACGTTTGTATCAATGAGTGAAAGACTTAGTTTTTGCTGTAAAACCTCCAGTGAACTTGTCGAGAGACTGAAATATAAACACGATCACTATTCACACACGTATAAACACGACCTATATTTATAAGTATAAACACGAACGAAGTTTACTTATAGATTCACGTTATTCGTTTTTACACACTAACAATGTTTACTTATAGAATCAAGTATAAATATAGCCAATGTTTACCTATAGACACAAGTAGAGGGTGCGATGGGTTTGTCGCCATTTTATATTTTTAATTTTGCGCATGCGCTTTGTTTGTTTTTGGTTTGGTCGACTGCGCAAGTAGTAGGGTCCGTTGGACACACGTCTGTGCATAAAAAAGCATCATGATGCAAATCACTTTGCCAGAAATTTGAAAGAAATATGCAGCACTGTTATTCGAAAAGAGTTGGATGAGTCTAATGGTGATTAAGAAGCTATTTGGGGAGATCACTAGTGATGACGACGTTATGCCTCCATTCATCTTCTTACAGGGCCTCACACGGAGGCCTGTATGAAGTGCCTTTAGAAGGTAGTGCTGACATTGGGGAGAAGGGTGGCATCTGGAAGACTCTATGCCTGGCAACAGGACTCTGCACCATGCCACACACGCAGGAGAAGCCAGTCATGGCTGTCAGACAATTTCTGCAACCATGTCACTCCTTACATCTGGCCTCCCCAGACTGCACCCCCCTTGATATGTGGGACGCAGTTGAGCGAAAGACCAACGTAACTTCTTGTAATACCAAAGAAGGCAAGGATTATGACAGCATTCACCAACTTAAACAAGGAGACTGTCTAGAAGAGTTGCAGGAGATTCCGAAGTCACCTGGAGGCCGTGGTTGAAGCCAGTGGCAATTTTATTGAATACATTTACTCTTTAGTATTTTAAAATATGTTTATGTAATTTTGGTAAATATATCTGTTAAAATGAGATGTCAGTGTTATTTTGATTTTTACGTAATTTAGACGACAATTCATCCATCGCACCTTGTATAACCCATTAGTCTACGGGGAGTATATTATTCTAATTCCACGTGCCATGCCTTTTTGTGTGTAGGGATATCACCAGTTTTAGTTAATTCCCTTTAGTTACTCAACTCTCCAAGTTTTTATTCCCTGTTTTTATTGAACTGGCCACAGCCGATTGAAATAAAACATGGAGAATTGAGTTACTAGAGGAAATTAACTAAAACTGAAATATCCAAAAAAGGGTATAATGCATGAAATTCGAACAATCTACACCCGTCGACTAAGTAAAGGGTTCATTCTGAAAGTACGTACAACGGCCGAAATGTCGTGAATATAGCAATAAAGATGAAGACAACAGTCCGAACAATTTAAATAGTGAAAATACCAACCATTTTTTTTCTATAATAGGCAAGAAATGATCACAGATACTGGCCAAGTCACTCATAAGTTTCACTATATTTTATGCGGAAAGTTTCTATATTTTGACCTGTTAGCAATTGTCTTGTAGCTATCTCGCAGCTCAAAGTAAAATTCTGCATTCAAATCGGTTGGTAGTAAGCCACAAAAGACCATTCCTTGCATCGAAACTTGTTCTGCGCATTTACCTTAAATGGTTTCCTTATAGCCGCCCGGAATCCCACCTTGTCGAGATGATGCCCCTGGACTTGTGAAAACCGTTAGTCACCTAAAAAAAATCCCATTCATGCCCACACAATTCCTTGAAAGGTACTATCATTATCTCTTAGGGTGGGATAGCCAGGAATATAGCTACTCAACGATAATGCTGAAAAATATGCTTGTAGTGTTTGATGAACAAGAAATGTTTCATTTTGTTAATATTTCACTGCTTATTTACATCATCCGAGAGAACCCACGCGCATGTTTTCAAAAAATAAAATTTGCTAACATAATCAATAAACGTTACTCCCTCCTCGTCTCTCAAAATGGTCTCGTTAAAGATATCACTGTTGTTATTTTTTGTTAGATTGTGTTTTCTTAAGTGAACGAGGCGACTTGCCAACATCTTCCGAATTACGGAATCTTCAATACAGCAATGTTCGTTGTTTTGTTTTGTTTTTTTTTATCTCTTTTTCTTTTCTTTTCTTTTCTATTTTGTCATAGACCAAACACAAGTTAATAAGACATTCAAAGGCACATGTTCACAATTAGAAAAATCTGTTTCGTACAGACTGCGTGTTTGGAAAAAATCTTCTGGTTCTTTTATGGTAGTCAGTTATTTTCATAATGCCAAGCTGACAAAATAAAAATCGGTAATACACCAAATATTTGACAGCATAATCTTTCCCAGCTTCCGTCGTCCGGCGCCTGACGATATGAGAAACTGGCGCCGGATGAATATCCATCTTTCAGCAATTTATTGAGTTGTTTGTTTATTTATTGCATAAACTGGATATTCGTCCGAAATATTTCATCTGCAGTTGAATGTATATGTTGGGGGAGGGGCAAAGACTGTCGGCAAATTCAGTTTGATTTATATATTTAATTATTTACTTTCAAATATTTTTTCGGTTATATTTTTCCCACATAATCATATATTTATATACATAAATGCATTCATGAATTAATATATATATATATATATATATATATATATATATATGATAGACGCTCCGTCGATTTCGATGTATGAGTAGCCAGCAACTAAATTAGTACAAGTGTTTATTCCTGATATGATATTTGAGTCTAGGGATTTGCAGACAAGATCGCAAATGATGCAAGAGTGGGGGGGGTCGAAACAAGGTGGATGTTGATGATGATGATGATGCTTTTTCCTTACTCTTGCTTCCTTCAGGCGATGAATACGGCCAGTTCCAAAGTCATTGGCCCCTTTAAATCAACTAACGCTCCACTTCGTCACCTGTTCAATATATATATATATATATATATATATATATATATTAATTATTTCACACCAAGCAAAGCGATAAAGCTACTTCGGCGTAAGATTATTTTGCTAACTTGTATATATCACTATTAATATATATATATATATATATATATATATATATATATATATATATATATATATATTTTCGGACGATAATTTATATAAAAACTGTCTAATTGTTCTTTTTTTTATCCCAGCGCTTTCGGCTATACATTTAGCCATTTTCAAGGTTGAAATATTTTAACAGTTAACAAGAAATAGGTTGTTGTATGTATGTATTTATATAATGTTTTCATTTTCAAAACACGGTCAAGATATTGTGCCCATGTTCATAGTTGATATTATTGAATGTTGTTATTTTGGTTTGTATTAAATTAATATGTTAATATATTTCAACCTTGAAAATGGCTAAATGTATGGCCGAAAGCGCTCGGATAAAAGAACAATCGCACAGTTATATATATATATATATATATATATATATATATATATATATATATATATAGAGAGAGAGAGAGAGAGAGAGAGAGAGAGAGAATTTATTACCTGAGAAGAAACAAAATATTAGATTACATGAGAAATTGTAAAAAATAAAACTAAATCAAAACACCTTGTCTGTCGTATTCAATGAAATGTGCATGAAAGAAGGACCTCTGCTTAAATACACACACACACACACACACACACACATATAAATATATATATATATGTATGTGTGTCTGTGTGTGTGTGTGTCTATGTGTGTGTAATGGAGTAGATAGGTTGGCTAATAAAACAAAAGCAAGCGAAAGGGTACCGATTTGTTCAGTACGAAAAACATTTATTAATTATTAACCACATGATAGAAATGAAACTCGTAAATATACACTGCGTGCCAAATTATTATCGAGACAACATTTTTCTAATATTTCAAAAACCGTCCAATCAATTCACACAAAATTTTCACACAATGTTTGACCTGCGCAATCACTGAAATTATTAGAAAAGTGTAAGAATTTAGTGAATAGATGTGCCGTAAAAGCAATTTAAGTCATGCTGAAAAGAAAACTATCACCTCAGAACTCTCAAAAGGTAAATCTACCCTAGAAATTTCTAAAATGATAGGGAGGTGTCATCAAACAGTAAAAAAAGTTCACCGCCGACCCTACACAAGTAAGCAAAAGGGCAGATAAAGGCAAGCCGAGGGTTATTTCACGTCGTCTCATGTCACGACTTAAACGAGAGGCATCGAAGAACCCTGGACTTACCAGTCAAGAGCTATTCAGTCTCATTGGGGATCCTACTGTGTCTAAAAGTACTCGGTGTCGGTATCTGAGGGAAATAGCAATAACAGTCAAACCTGTATCGAAGCCTCCGTTGACGAGAAATCACATTCAAAATAGATTGAAATAGGCCGAGGACAATATGAAGATTGACTTCTCTAAAGTTTTGTTCACAGCCGAAACTCGAGCAACACTTGATGGGCCAGATAGATGGTGCAAAGGCTGGGTAATGAACGGACAGAATCGCCATCAGAGTTTGAGACGCCAACGAGGCGGTGGAGGCATAATGATCTGGGATGGTATTATTGGAAGCACATTAGTGGGCCCATGGAGAGTACCAGATGGCATCAAAATGACTGCTGATGCATACATAGCGTTTATGAAGGATCACCTTGAACCGTGGATGAAAAGGCAAAGAGTTGCCTTCAGAAGGGCCATTGTTTTTAAGATAATGCTCCCTCACATGCTACTCACAAGACTACTGAATATTTGAAACAGTTAGGCTTCGATGGACCTCGAAAAATGAAGTGGCCAGCAAATTCTCCGGATTTGAACCCAATCGAAAACCTTTGGAGCATCATGAAGCGAAGACTGTACGCCAACGGACGACAATTCAGGAACAACACTGAGTTGTGGGAAGCAATTCTTGACATATCTCACAGCAGATGACATCCTACAATTAACAAATTCTATGGATCGTCGACTTCTTTAAGCAATTCCAAAACAGGAAAAACACATTCCCTATTAATTTGTTTAAAACTGTGACTTTTTTTGTATCTGTTATTATTTGTTTGATTATCTTATTTATTAGCTTCTTTTCATTATAAACATTCACGTGCAACATTAACAAACGATTTGTTTGCTCAATTCTGGGAATTTTACTAAACCTTTCTAATAATTTGGCACGGTCAAATCACCGTGCTGATAACAAATATGGCGCCAGTTTGTTTACATTGCACAGATCAGTACGAAAATTTCAGTGATTGCGCAGGTTAATGTTGGCAACATTGTGTGAAAATTTTGTGTGAATTGATTGGACGGTTTTTGAAATATTATAAATATAATAATTTGGCACGCAGTGTATATATATATGTGTGTGTGTGTGTGTGTGTGTGTGTGTGTGTGTGTGTGTGTGTGTGTGTGTGTGTGTGTGTACTGTAACTGTGACAGTTTCCTAGTCCTGTTTTCTAGTAATTTTTGTATTTTGTATGTCCATTACACGAAGTTGTGCCTTGCAGACTGGACAGAGATTCTCGATTGAAACTAAATCCGAGGAGTTTCCAATCTATAGTACTATTATTTGCTCATTGCTAAGTCTTGTCAGTGTGTTTGTGCAGCGTTAAATTTTCGTACGCTTTTTTGAAGTAACGTCCATCGAGGGACAACTAATCAACAGTCGAGACAATAGTGTCTGGGCGTGTATAAAAATCTGATGACTAATGTGTGTGTGTGTGTGTGTGTGTGTGTGTGTGTGTGTGTAAATCATCAAATGTCGCAATGATAATATGCGTGCAGGAATGTATATCCTGTTCAATCCTCTATATACGGGCATTTGCCTGTCTGTATTATCAGTTGCCCCCTCTCTATATACGAGTATATGCCTCTCTACGTGCTCAGTTGCCCCCTCTATACGGGCATATGCCCTGGTTGTTTTATTATGTCCGTAAAACTTGCATTGTTTTTTTTTAACTACTGACATTCCTGTTTTACTTGATTTCCAAATAGTTTTATCGTTTGCCATTCATTTCTGTAGTGAAATAATTTAGAATGCATTCTAAAATGTTTTAATGTGCATTCCTATAGTAAAATCATTTGCAATGCATTTCCGTCGCAAAATCATTTACATTGCATTTCTAGAGTAAATTAAGTTACAACGCTTTTATATAATAAAAACTTTTCCAGTGCCTTCCTACAGTAAACTCATTTGCAATGCATTTTTAGAATAAATTAATCCACAATGAATTTATATATTAAAAACATTTATAATGTATTTTAAGGTAAAAATTGTTTACTATGCATACTATAGTAAAATCTCTTACAATGGTTTTACTACAGAAAAATATTTACAGAGCATTTTATAAAAATTATTTTACAATGCATACTATAGTAAAATTATTTCAAAGAAAATATGTCTTCTTGATGTACTACACCAGTCAACGTCCACTGTAGCTAAATGGTTAGCACGTCATGCCAAATGACGGTTCCATATAGGTTCGATTCCTGACGGAAGACACATATTTTCTATGAAATTTCTCAGATATTCCGGCTGATAAATTTTGTTAATACGATTTATTATAAACAGAACATTTACTTAAATATTTGTATCTATAAAAATAGCGTATATACAAGAAATATATTAAAATAATCGTCGATCCATATCATCATATAGTAAAATCATGCATAATGAATTTCTATATTAAAGTTAAAACTATAGCAAAAAAAAAATAGGCAATGCGTTTTTATAGTAAAATCATTTATAATACATCCTACAGTAAGACAATTTCTCATGGATTACTGTTGTAGAATTTTCCAGTAGGAAATCCTTAGCAATACATTTACTCTCTACACATCAAAAGTGAATTCTCTCAGTAAGACTTTATTAATTCCTGACCATTGACAATCACTCTTCATTTTCAAATCACAATAAAGTGATTGACTGGCTAAATTTCTTAGAACAATGTTAATGAAAATTTTCTTAAAAGTAGTTGCTTAATGGGCAATTTCTCCGACTAAGAACATTTTTTACATATTTGCGCAAAAAATTATTAAACTAAAAATATGCATGCGGAAGAGCGGAAAGTTGAACTTGGTAATATTCACCTTCATGGCCGGAAAGAATAAAACAGTCTGTCGCCGCTTACTGTTGACCTCACTTTCACATTTTGTATATATATATATATATATATTTCTTGACTTATAAATATATTATTTTCTGGCAGGTGTATAAGTAGCACTGTCAGGCTACTGACTGCGATGATTATTAAGTGACTATTGAGTGGAACTATCCAGTCGAATTAGTGTGCATTATTGGGCGTCGATGATTTGGGTTTTGATTCAGGATTTGCCGGACGTTAAGCCGTGATAAGGTATTCACTAAAATGTTTAATTATCTTTGATTGACTTTATTTCTTTGTTCTTGCTAAGTATTGGTTTGCGCTTGTAATTAAATGCTGTTTAATCTTAAGCTTGAAGTCTTGAGTTAGACTTAATTATTAACGGTCACCGTACGTCAAAAATATATCTATGTACAATTGATTCCTAAAGACCCCACTCGTTTCGTACTGCTGTCCACGCAATACAACAAAGATATGTCAAGAAAAAGATAGGAATATTCTCTCAGAATGACCTCTTAAGACATCGGACATCCTCATATATGTAACAGAAGTTGCTTGCTGGCCTTTTTAGCACCGCAACATTTTGCGGAGGCGTGGAGACAGTGTCGTATACTTGACATTCTTTCCAGCCCACAATCTTGTTTTTACACTCATTACGGAAAAAAAATCTATTTCACGCGAGACGTACACATCAAAAGTGACATAGTTGAGTCACATCCTAAATCCTCGTTCTTAACCCCAACCACTAAAAATAACGTTTAACTAATAAAATACGTCAGATTAATAAATTTTAAAAAATCCATTGCTAAAATTGTTTTGTTTACATTAAGATACGAAACTAAGCAAAGATGTATATTTCGAGAGTCGAGAAAAATCTATGTTTACTTGCAATATTCACGCTTTGCGTGGTCATCCGCAGATGTGAAGTCAAAGCATGTCAGAACGCAGGTTCGAATCCTGCCGGTGAGCGCATATTTCACTAATATGATTTTTCAAATATTCAGGCCGGTAGAAGAAAATAAATAAATGTACTTTTTAATAAATAAACAGCGCATCTACTTAAATATAGGTATCCACTAAAAATAAGGTTTAAGTAATAAAATATATCGGATTAACAAATGGAAAATCCATTCCTAATATATATATATATATATATATATATATATATATATATATATATATATAATATACGAAATTTAAAATGATGATAGTCGAGAATACGTGTAGGCTATGCCAGGGAGAAATACTGGTTATAGCAACATATAAAATCAGCAATGAATTACTGAATGGGAAGTCAGAGATCATGACCAAAAGCAGAAGTTTAGCTTGGGGTTATTTCAACCCGGTTAAAGTTTTACCGTGCGTTGGTATATTACGTTGTAAAATCACCAGATAATGAGGAAAAAATATATATAGGTGTAACTGAAGGACCCTGGAAACAAAGAAACTATGCACACAAAACATCTTTTACAAATAGTAAATACGCGAACAGCACAATGCTTTCTAAGTATATTTGGGAAAATAAAAATAAAACACAAATCACACCAAAAATATCATGAAAAATAAGGAACAAATCATCAGCCTACAACAATCAACCAAAAGCCTGCAAACTTTGCTTGGAGGAAAAAGGGCTATTATTACCTTCCCAGACTAAAATAAATTACTAAATAAATAATCTGAGCTCATCTCAAAACGCAGACATGAAAACAAATTTTTACTACGTTACTTAAAAATCGAAAACTGAAATGAATAAATAAAAATAAACAAAATAAGATAAAAATAAATTAAAAATAAATTATATGTCCATTCCACGAAGTTGTGCCTTGCAGACTGGACAGAGATTCTCGATTGGAACTAAATCAGAGGGGTTTCCAATCTATAGTACTATTATTTGCTCATTGCTAAGTCTTGCCAGTGTGCTTGTGTAGCGTTAAAATCTTTGTACGCTTTTTTGAAGTAACGTCCATCGATGACAATGGCCGTAGGTCAACTAATCAACAGTCGAGACAATAGTGTCTGGGCGTGTATAAAAATCTGATGCAATCACGGACGAAGCAATATTTTTCAAGGCCAAACAAATTTCATCATAGACCCAAGAATAGATTCATATTGCTGCACACCACTGCAAATGACCAAATCTCAGGCAAAAATAGAAATCGATTACACCATGTCACTTCTGTCTGTCTAATACTGACCGTATGGTGAAAGAAAGGAGTCTAAAGTGGTTGTAAAAAAAAGTAAAATTAATTATATATTATACTAAATTTAATACAGTAAACTTAATCATCCACAATAACTCTTCTCCGTCAACTAATGTTTTACAAAATACCGACATCATATATCAATTTAAATCTCCTTTGGAAGATTGGGTCTCTGACAAAAACGTTAATATATATGTTTGTTTCACGATGACGGCACTATAAAAAAGGCTTAATTTACACATGTCGGATTCAAGTTCTATTGCACAACATTTAAAAGAACATAACTGTCCACAACACGTGTTAGAGTAATATTAATTGACAATAGAAGTATACTCCACCATGAAGATGACAAGGAAAAACTTCAAATTTACGAAGCGCTCTATATAAAAAAGTGAAAGCAACACTAAATAAAATTAATTATGAGTATAGCAACAATGTTTTAAAATGCCTATAAAGCAAATGTTTTGAGATGCTCTAATTGTAAAAAAAAATTGCACGTTCAATATTTTTAAAAAATTAACAATAAAAAATATAAACTAAGTTACCTCCCTTACATATATTTAACATACATGGACTATAACAGAGTGCGTTTCATGCGCATTTACAAAAAATCTCAGCTATCAATTACATTAATTTTCATAATTTTCGGCGTGTTTCTTAGTCTGTTTTGTAACAACACTAAGAAACTGATCCGTGAATTTGAGACGATTAAAAGAAAATAAATAGACATAATATGTCTAGATTATTCATGCTTATATATATATATATATATATATATATATATATATATATATATATATATATATATGCCTATCATCTGGTTCACAGACATCAATCTTTTGCACATGAGTAAAGTTCTTGTTTCCTGTATAGGATTGGGTTACCATCTCCTTCAAAATTCTACTTTAAGTCTATACTTTTAATGTCTACGTCAAAATTCTGAAATTTTATTTACTATTAATGACTTTTTTCTCCCTTAATAAGGGTAGATATGTTAGGCTATCGTCCGGTTCATACTACTCCCTGGTCTTTTGAACAGTTTTTCCTTCTCTTTCACTTCCAGCAACCACTTCCATCTTAGTGGCGTGAACACCTTGCTTAGGCGGTGGGGGGAATTATATATATATATATATATATATATATATATATATAATTATTTATTTTAAAAAAAATTTATAACATAAATATGTTATAAAATCACTACAAAAATAGCCATTTTGTTTCAACACCCCGGTGTCTTATCAAGTGATGATGTTGAATGTAAAATAAATGGTTTTAAAAGTTTCAAATTAATTAATAATCCTTCACAAGGGGAAAACGTTGTTACAAAAGCTAGATGGACCAATCAAAATACAAGTATAGGAAAATTCAAAAAGCTTGATAATGAAGTCATGTTATAATAGCTATTCAGATGTTTAAAATATGGGTAGTATTAAAAAAGAAATTATTCTAACCAATAGTTACTAAATTATATAAAATTTAATATTAAAATTAAAAACTGCTAATTTCAAAATCAAAATTTAATCGCTATTAAGTTTACAACTATAAAATTACTGAGGAGAAAAGAAGAAACATGTTATTCAATTTATTTCTTCATTGAAGTTACTTTAGCTAATTTTATATCCGGTCCTTTGACAATGTATACATTTTAATCCTAAGAGTGTGTGAATGGGGTCCTAAACTCACGCGTAAAACAAACGCAATAAGATTATAATATATAAGCACCCAGACATATTTATATATATACACACACAAAAAGAGACGAGACAGAGAACATCATATATATATATATATATATATATATATATATAATACAGACATCGTCATCATGGAAGGCGTTCTTTCTCTTGTTGTTGAATAATAGATAGATAGATAGATAGATAGATAGATAGATAGATAGATAGATACTGAATAGAATTAGATAGATAGATAGATAGATAGATAGTACCGGTCTGGGCAGGCCTTGGAAAATGATTGAATCAAGCTTTGTGAACGAGGAAACTGTTTGAAAGCCGTCGATGGTCGAGTTATCGGGAGGGTTTGAGTGAACTGGCCTTGATCAGACTTTTGATCACGCCAGATTATGCGCTCTCTTCCAGAAACTGTAACTAATTTCTTCTCAGAGGGACACTCTCTCACACACACACACACACACACACACACACACACATTTCGCTTTTATTTCAACTTCATCAGAAAATGAAATATGAAGGGGAATCGATTCTGGTAATTTTTAAATTTTTTTTTTGCTTCCTTTATATTGGTTAAGTAGACCTCGTGGATATTTGTCTTGTCGAATAGCGTTCGTGTGTATAATTCATATCTCTTTATGCATCATAATTCAACTTGGTCTATGAGGGAATTGATTGGTAGTGTGTGTGGATGTGTGGATGTCTCTGTGTGTGTCTGCGTCTGTGCGCTTATTCGCATTTGTGCATTTTTATTTCTCTCTGGTAATGTCCGTTTAAGAAAAAACTTAAAGCAACAGAATGTGGCTCTACAGAAGGATGCTGAGAATATCATGGACGAAACATATGAGCAACGACGAAGTTCTAGAGACAATGGCAACAAAAAGAACACGTATACTTAACATCAGAAAGAGACAGTTAACATTTCTAAGGAACGTAATGAGGAAAGAGGGCTTGGCAATTTTGATACTCACAGGACAGATTGAACCTAAAAAAGACAGAGGCAAGCAACGCATAAACTACCTGGCGAGCTTGTGTGAATGAATGTCGAGGCAGGATTTGAAAGAGATGACAAAAAAGTTATTAAGAGCCACCATAAATAAAAAAATAAATGGCAAACGAGAATGGTCAACGTTCTAAAGGATTACGTCACATAGAGGAAAAAGAATATCTGTGTTGTTGATTGTGGGATATTTTATGTGGGCGTGAAAAGAATTTAGTTTAGGAAATTTATAAAAGTTAGTGATATAATAAAATATTCATCAGGATTCCTTCTAAGCATTTTCTACGTAATAAAGTACGTGTTTTACTTATGTGGGTGGCATTAATTAAGTCAAAGTTACGCCACGACATAACTTCGACATAAAAATCAAAAATACCCGATCATTTTTCTCCTCCATATTTAATTTTCTGATGAAGTTTAAATAAAAGCGAAACATATAAACGTTTCCTAAAAGCAAAGCAAGCGGTTTCGCTCCTGCTATTCAGGCCGCTACAGAAGATTTAACTAAGATTAAAATAACCGGAAAATGTGTAATGAAGAGGAGAGAAAAAAAGAAAAAACACAAAGAGCCAGAGACAAATAACAGCGAGCCCCAACAAACATTCACGCTGTTTACACAGGGAAGGTTTTTTGGGGGCTCGCTGTTATTTGTCTCTAACACTTGGTGATAATTTTTTTTTCTTCTCTTCATTACACATTTTCCTGTTTTAATCTAAGTTAAATCACCCGTAGAGGCCTGAAGAGCGAGAGCGAAACCGGTTGCTTCGCTTGTAAAATGTTATGTAATATTAAGCTTCACACTTTCATTTCTTTAATTAGATTTTGTACTTTTTAAAATATTTTCATATATATATATATATATATATATATATATATATATATATATATATATATATATATATATATATATATATTAAGGGATGTGTTATTAAAGACTACGGAACTGTTTTGCTTGATGATCTTTTTCTCAGTTTTTTTTCTTACTTCCTCGCAAGTTTCTTAATGTTTGTGTCCAGGAGGATCCCAGTCGATATTTTTATGCCGAGCGCTTTCGATTGTCCTCAACTGTCACCATGGCTTTTGTTTTTATTTGGAGAGAGGTTATTGGTTGTTTTCGTTTTATAAATAATATGATACGATATTAGTGTGTTAGTTCATTATTAGTAAGGAGGAGTTTGGTGTTTATTATTGGAGGATTAGCTATTAAATATGTTTAATATGTCTCTGCCAGTATTAAATGCTATTTTATTTATGTTGGGTTTTGGGTTTTTGATGAGAACCGCTTCTCGAATTTGTAGTTTTTTCCAGTTGTTTTTATAGAGGATTTCTGTGTTGTTAATTAAGATTTTTCAGATGATTTGAATGGATTACTGGTGGTGCTTTGTATTGTTACAAGATGTTTATATATATATATATATATATATATATATATATATATATATAGTTTATGTAAAACTAGGTAATCCGTATGGGTAGACCCAAGGAGGATGATATCCAGAGAGCTCAATGTAAATTCAGAGCAAATAAATTTGAATAAATTTTTCAGAGCAAATAAATTTGAATAAATTTTTCATTTCAACTTTTGGAAGTAAAGTCTAATGATCCAGAGCCCTTTAAAAGGGCTGTGGTGAAATAATTTATTACATGGAACCTTAAAGTGGTCTGTTTTTATTTAAATTTATATATATATATATATATATATATATATATATAAATATATATATATATAAATTAGGATCAAATATTCTAATGCCTCTTGAGGAACTGTGTTCTCTGATCAAACCGAATTCATAATTACATCGGTCAGACGACTACATGCCTTAGGTTACACCTATCCGACCACAGCTCTATTAGAACACATTTAAACACACACACAAACTTACCAGATTCTATCCGAAACATACTAGTAGGAAATACAAACATAATACATTCATCCACATGTAAAAAAAAAATAATGGAAGCCTTAATATTAAAAAAGAAAAAGCCAAAACTTAATAATATTAACTACGAACACGGCCACAGTTTGCTGACTGTGTTCGGAAAATAAAACATTTCTATAACACGAAAAGCATACACACAACGCACACACCCAATTAAATTGAAAAAATAAAATCATCCTTTACAATGGCTAAAGGTATGTTCGAAAACCCTTGGAATTATAGAATATTTGGACAGTTTCTACACACTCTGTACCCAGAAAAGAAAACACTTGCTCTAACAAAAGTAAAATTAAATAAAAAGTTTAATCGCAGTACATTGTCGGTCGTCATTAATCGAACATGTATAAATGAAGGATTGCCTAAATACTAGATAGATAGATAGATAGATAGATAGATAGATAGACTGTCATGGATAGATAGATAAATAGATAGATATGTATATAGATATATATATATATATATATATATATATATATATATATACTAGCAGCAGGGCCCGGCGTTGTCCGTGCTTGATTCAAAAAATCGTACGACTCATACAGCAATTGCTATCACTTGACTTAAAATATTTTTGCCCTTCCTTGCCTTTAAAGGAGTGCCCTTTGCCGTGCCGATGTTGCTACATGCCTTACTTCTTGCCTATCTCACACTGCGAATTTTTTCTAAGCTCTATACTAAACATTAAATCTGTTACGAAAAAAAAGAACTAAACAAAATGAACACAAAACGATCAGCTTTAAAAAAAGGACTCGTAACTGGAAAAACCGAATGAAAAAAGAATGTTAACAACAATTACTTTTTCACACCCAACCCAGTTCTGCGGAATCAGAATCAACGTTGAGTTTAAGCAAGTGAATGAGCCAATTAGAGTAAAGTGCCATGCAGATTTAATTTTTTTCCACTTGTGACGAATGCAGCTATCGATTTTTTTTGCATGCAAGCATACTACTTAACATTCGTGTCAGTCAGCTGTTGGCTCTCACGATGGCCAATAGAATCTTCCTGCCAATTCGTGGCAGACAGCTATTGGCCACTTTGGCTATTCTCACTCTGGCCAGTAGAAAATGGCCGCCGACTACATAAAAACTGCCATAGAAGCATGAAAAAATCGATTATTTTCACTATCGATGGGAGTTGGGAAATATAATGTCTGTCTTGGCCTTCCCGCTAACTTGGAACATGTGCATGTAAATTTTGGTGCAAATCCGTCGAAAATTGCGGCCGTGCATTCATTACACACGCACGCACATATCCTGCCTATATATATATATATATATATATATATATATATATAGATAGATAGATAGATAGATATGAAGACTGTGATATATATATAGAGAGAGAGAGAGACTGAGATAGATAGATAGATAGATAGATAGATAGATAGATAGATAGATATTCAAGGATGTTGTCTATATGTGTTGTCATCGGTTGTATTTTTATTTTCTGTTTTTCTATTCTTGGATATTTGACATTTTATGCATTAATGACAGATCTTTCAACGGTCGGGACACGTCAGTAGATGACAAAATAAACCTAACCCTGAATTATAGTAGAATTTCGGTCGGCTGGTCACATGACAATCTAAATTAGTTCCAAAACATGCCATGTGCTACATCCATTTCAGAATGAGTGTAGAAAAACATTATAGACCAATTCTCAAATAAAGACTCAAATGTTGAATATTTTTATCGCTAAGAAAAGAAAAATATAAAATTAATGAAATGTATACAGTATAAAAACTTTAAAAAACTAAAAATCTCTCTGCGTCTTATATAGAGAAAATGATTCACAAGACAGAAACGAGTATTTTTAATTATTATAATTTGAAAGGATGTTATGCCTTTTGCTTTCAGCCATTTTCTGGCTGTTGTTATTCTCCTTATATTATATTGTTATTTATTGTGATTTTTTTTTTGGTGGGGTACGGCTTAACAACAAAGTTATCTCGGAAGTCTCCACCTCTGGGCCTTCTGTAATAGCAAACTCCGACTAACCACAAAAATTCTGTCCTGGGTAAGACGTTAAACTACATCCAGCAGCAAGGCCTCTTAGGAGGTTTTGAGGGGCGTGGTACCACCTCTTAATTGCTGGTGTTCCCAGATCCACTCTGACCAGGAGTGGTAGCAACTGTTAGGGACCCAGCTATGGGCCAATAGCTAACTATTACCAGCAATACATTTTTGAAAAAAATTATTACCAGGAATACAATTTTGAATGAAAAATATTACCAGAAACAGATTTTTGACAAAACTAAATATTACCAGCAATAAAAAAAAAGTTGTCGACATTAAATAACCCATTGGGGTTGATATGCTGTAAAACAAAATAAACCAAACCAATCTAAACCAAAAAAATACATATTCTCAGCATTAAATACGAATCTATCCTAAAAATGTTGTCGGCATTAAATAACCCATTGAGGTTGATATGCCCTAAAACAAAATAAACCAAACCAATCTAAACCAAAGAATACATATTCTATTCATACGAATCTATCCTAAAAATGTTGTCGGCATTAAATAACCCATTGAGGTTGTGTGCCCTAAAACAAAATAAACCAAACCATTCTAAACCAAAGAATACATATTCTCTTCCTACGAATCTATCCTAAAAATGTTGTCGGCATTAAATAACCCATTGAGGTTGATATGCCGTAAAACAAAATAAACCAAACCAATCTAAACCAAAAAATACATATTCTATTCGAATCTTTAAAAAACGAATCTATCTAAAACAAAATAAAACCAAACCAATCTAAACCAAAAAATTCTTTGTCGGCATTAAAAATCGGCATATAACCCATTGAGGTTGATATGCCCTAAAAAACAAAATAAACCAAACCAATCTAAACCAAAGAATACATATTCTATTCTTACGAATCTATCCTAAAATGTTGTGAGGTTGTGGCATTAAATAAACCCATTGAGGTTGTGTGCAAAAAAACAAAATAAACCAAACCAATCTAAACCAAAGAATACATATTCTATTCATACGAATCTATCCTAAAAATGTTGTCGGCATTAAATAACCCATTGAGGTTGATATGCCGTAAAACAAAATAAAAAATAAACCAAACTAAAAAATCTAAACTAAAACAAAATAAACCAAACATATTCTATTCATACGAATAACTAAAAATCATTAAAAATTTTGTGTGGCTAAATTAAATAAACCAAACCAATCTAAACCAAAGACATATGATATTCCCGAATTAAAAAACAAAATAAACCATTGAAACTAAAACAAAATCTAAACCAATCTAAAAAGAATACATATTCTATTCATACGATTCTATCCTAAAAAATGTTGTCGGCATTAAATAACCTATTGAGGTTGATATGCCGTAAAACAAAATAAACCAAAAACCAAACCAAAGAATACAATTCTATTCATACGAATCTATCTAAAAATGTCGCATTAAATAATCGAGTTGATATGTAAAAAACAAAATAAACCAAACCAATTAAACCAAAAATACATATTCTATTCATATGAATCTATCCTAAAATCGGCATTAGATAACCCATTGAGGTTGTGTGTAAACAAAATAAACCAAACCATTCTAAACCAAAGAATACATATTCTCTTCCTACGAATCTATCCTAAACAAATTAAAACCCATTGAGATATTCCCTAAACAAAAATAAACCAAACCAATCTAAACCAAAGAATACATATTCTATTCATACGAATCTATCCTTGAGGCATTAAATAACCCATTGAGGGTTGATATTAAAAAAAACAAAATAAACCAAAAATCTAAACCAAAGAATACATATTCTATTCCGAATCTATCCTAAAATGTTGTCGCATTAAATAACATTGAGGTTGGGCATGTAAACCAAACCATTCTAAACCAAAGAATACATATTCCATCGCGAATCTATCCCGAAAATCGGCATTAAATTCATTGAGGTTGATATGCCATAAAACAAATTAAACCAAACCAATCTAAACCAAAGAATACATATTCTATTCATACGAATCTATCCTAAAAATGTTGTCGGCATTAAATAACCCATTGAGGTTGTGACCCTAAAACAAAATAAACCAAACCATTCTAAACCAAAGCATATTCTCTTCCTACGAATCTATCCTAAAATGTTGTCGGCATTAAATAACCCATTGAGGTTGATAGCCATAAAACAAATTCAAACCAATCTAAACCAAAGAATACATATTCTATTCATACGAATCTATCCTAAAAAGCATTAAATAACCCATTGAGGTTGTGTGCCCTAAAACAAAATAAACCAAACCATTCTAAACCAAAGAATACATATTCTCTTCCTACGAATCTATCCTAAAAATGTTGTCGGCATTAAATAACCCATTGAGGTTGATATGCCATAAAACAAATTAAACCAAACCAATCTAAACCAAAGAATACATATTCTATTCATACGAATCTATCCAAAGAAAAATGTTGTCGGCATTAAATAACCCATTGAGGTTGATATGCCGTAAAAACAAAATAAACCAAAACCAATCTAAACCAAAAAATACATATTCTATTACGAATCTATCCTAAAATGTTGTCGGCATTAAATAACCCGTTGAGGTTGATATGCCCTAAAATCAAAATAAACCAAACCAATCTAAACCAAAGAATACATATTCTATTCTCATTCTATTAATGATTCTAAAAAAAATGTTGCCGGCATTAAATATCCTATTGAGGTTGAAGCCCTTAAACAAAATAAACCAAACCAATCTAAACAAAAAAATACATATTCTATTCATACGAATCTATCCTAAAATGTTGTCGGCATTAAATAACCCGGACAGCCCCAAAACAAAATAAACCAAACCAATCTAAACCAAAGAATACATATTCTAGAATCTATCCTAAAAATGTTGTCGGAACCCATTGAGGTTGATATGCCCTAAAAACAAAATAAACCAAACCAATCTAAACCAAAGAATACATATTCTATTCATACGAATCTATCCTAAAATGTCGGCATTAAATAACCCATTGAGGTTGATATGCCGTAAAACAAAATAAACCAAACCAATCTAAACCGAAGAATACATATTCTATTCATACGAATCTATCCTAAAATGTTGTCGGCATTAAATAACCCAATGCCCCAAAACAAAATAAACCAAACCATTCTAAACCAAAGAATGCATATTTATTCATAGAATCTATCCTAAAAATGTTGTCGGCATTTAACCCATTGAGGTTGAATGCCATAAAACAAAATAAACCAAACCAATCTAAACCAAAGAATACATATTCTATTCATACGAATCTATCCTAAAAATGTTGTCGGCATTAAATAACCCATGTATGCCGTAAAACAAAATAAACCAAACCAATCTAAACCAAAGAATACATATTCTATTCATACGATTCTATAAAAAATTAAAAACCTATTGAGGTTGATATGCCGTTAAACAAAATAAACCAAACCAAACCACAAAAGTCGCTGTCTATCGAGTTGTTGTTGTTTCAACATTGCTCTATGGCTGTGAATGCTGGACCCTGTATCGCCTACAAATAAAACTGCTTGAGATATTCCCCATCCTCTGCCTCCAGCAAATCTTGCATTTTACTTGGAGAGATAAAATCCCCAAAGGGGAATTCTTGAACGTCCAGAAATCGTCAACATGGAAACCATCATCCGATAACGCCTTCTACGTTGGGTTGGGCATGTTGTACGGATGTTGAGCCATCACCTCCCGAAAATCGTATTCTTCGGAGAGTTCGTAACCGGCAGCCGCCCACGTAGAGGCTCAAAGAAACGGTTTCGGAAATACCTTAAGCGCTCTCTTATCTCCTGCAATATTGACCCAACACAATTAGAGAACGTCGCAAGGAATCGGATAGGCTGGCGGTCTCTCTGCGTTGACCGGAGTGGCGCACTTTGAAGAGGAGAGACGAGGAGCTCTCGAGGGGAGGCGACCCCCAGCGTTATCTGAAACCTGCCAATTCCGCGCCGAGCATGATTCACTGCCACCTGTGCTCGAGAACTTGTCGTTCGCGGATCGGAGTGCTGTCTCATTTGGCAGCCCATTGAAGACGAACAGAGACTGAAAGACAGCGTCGTCGTCAGCAATGACGGACAGCCTGAGAGTGTAAGAGATCTTGGATTGTAGGAAGTTGCTTACAATACCCGGTATTCCTACGCCGTCATCCATTTAAGCACCGACTGATCTCGACGCTGCTTAACATTGGTAACCCAATGAGAACAGCTGTTTTCAGCCTGATTTGACCTTAAGTGAATCTACTACTGACTTAAACATGTATTATATGTTCGTACATGAAAAATAAGAAATAGAAAATAAACAGAAAGTATTTGTCTATTGTCTGTTATTAATAACTTGTTTGAACATTATTTTAGAGAAATTAAAAAAAAGGTAAGAGAAACAAAGAATGAAGTTATGTAGGGGCTGCAAAAGTAGGTATACAGGAAATAGAAAAAACCTGTACACAAAATGTATTGTATTTCTTGTACCAAATTATAAATATTAACAATACTTGCTGTATACCTACTTTTGCAAACACCTCTATAGACTAAAAGCAAGGTACAATGATGATAGTACTAAAACAAAAAAATAAATGAGAATTTAAGGGGAAAAGAAAGAAAGAAAGAAAGAAAGAAAAAAGAAAGAAGGAAAGAAAGCATATTATACAAGAAAGTATCGAGATTTAAAACGGATGAAAGTAAAAAGATTAAAAATCAACGTAGGGAGATAAATGGGGCTAAAATAAAGCAAAAACTTAATAAAGTATAAAATAAATGCTATTATAAAATAAAATAAGTACAGAGAAAACAATCACGCCTTTGAAAAATGAAGTAAAGTACTAAGATTAAAAAAGAAAGTACGAAGATTTAAAAAAAAAGAAAGTAAAAAAATACAAACGCAAAAGAAAAAAAAATGGACAGACTTTGGAAATGAAAACTAGAGAGATAAAAAGACGAAAAGTCTCGGAGAGAGAAGAAAGAACGAAAGAAATTAGAGATTTATAGCGAATGAAAGAGAGTGAAAAAGAAGAAAGTACAAAGGTTACAAACAAAAGAATGGAAAGACGTAAAATAAAAAAAAAGTACAGACGCTGAAAATGGAAAATAGAGAAAAAAAAAAGACGAAAGTGGAGAAGAAAATTAATTAAACTAGCGGAATTTCACAAGTGAAGCATTTTGCAAAAACAGAAATCATCTCTTACATGAAATTCCATCTCTTTCTTCATGTCAATAACAGGATTTCTGTACTTGGATGAACTTTCTCACGCCTTTTGTATGAAGCTGCTATAAAATACAATGACGTAATGTTTATTCTTTGAGCTTTTTTTGTTTTTAACAATATTATCAGCCAATTATCATTATTATTATTATTATTATTATTATTATTGTTGTTGTTGTTGTTTCTGTTGTTGTTGTTGGCTCATGAATTTGCATGTTGACGTCATGTTTGATGGTTATCGCTAGAGATTGAGTGACATCAGCTTTCCTCAAAATATCAGGAAGTTCTTTCACTGTTCTCGAAGATTCTAGTAATGCTGTAGTTTAGAAATTCTTGAAACTTTCTTGAATTATTGATTCGTCTAATCTTGCCTCTTTAGTTTTACTTCATATCTTAAAATCAGTAATTAGTTATGGCTACGAATCAAGTGAGACCATCTTTTCTCAAATTACCAGCACTCTCCTCAGTATCAGCATCGACGTCTTCTCGAAGGCCAAGATATACAATATTCAGATGCTTCCTGCCAAACCTAGATCACCCTCCACTGGAACAAATGGAGGAACTCTCTCTCTCTCTCTCTCTCTCTCTCTCTCTCTATCTATCTATCTATCTATCTATCTATCTATCTATCTATCTATCTTTAATATGTATATATGTATTCATGTCTGTATGTATTTATATGTATGTAAAGATTAAGTAAACGAAACTCGTGAATACAGAAGTGTATCTCGTCTAAAAGGAAAATAATGATTTAAAACCTTTAATTTCCGCAACGTAAAAAGGGAGTGCCTAGTACATATATAACTGTCTAGCTTCCATATATATCTATCCAGACCGTATGCACTGGAGAGTCGGGGAGCAGCAGCCTCGACGTTTCGCTTGAAACAACTTCCCGAACACTATTCCATAGTCTCTGGTGATAAACGGATGCCAAATTACTCTGTTTTCACACCAGGAATAACTGGCCGATTACATTGGAGCTTAAGTCACGCATCAAGTCTCCTTAGCACTCTAGCATTATCATTAGTGCGTAAGAGATTGATTGATTGATTGAATTTGATTTTTACGGTTTATCCACCCTTTGAAGGTTATTTAAAGCCTGAAGCACATTTCGGAATATATGAAGTTGCTTACGTTCATGGCGACCCTTTCTTATCTTTTGTAGCTCTTAACAATGTTTATCATTTTGCTATCTGCCATCGATTTAGGTGTCACTCTGTCCCACTTGCTGTCAATATGTCCTGTGGGCGTCAGAGTTTCTAAGCCACCCTTCCGTATTGTATGTCCTAGATATGTCAAATTCTAAATAAAAATGACCTTTTTGTTACTAATTTTCTTAAAACTTCCATGTTGTTCAAATGCTCCGTTCATCGTATTCTCAGTAACTAACTGTTGAACCACATCTCTTTTGCCTCAGGTTTGATCTTCATCTGTCAGGAATTTACCCTGCATGAACTATATTCAAATATTGAATGACGATTTTTGTTTTTGCAAAATGCTTCACTTGTGAAATTCCGCTAGTTTAATTAATTTTCTTCTTCACTTTCGTCATTTTTTCTCTCTATTTTTCATTTTCACCATTTGTACTTTTTTTTTTTTTTTTTTTTACTTCAAGTCTTTGCTGCCCGTTCTTTTGTTTGTAAGCTTTGTACTTTCTTCTTTTTCACTTTCTTTCATTCGATCTAAATCTCTAGTTTCTTTCGTTCTTTTTTCTCTCTCCTAGACTTTTCGTCTTTTTATCTCTCTAGTTTTCCTTTTCAACATCTGTGCATTTTTTTTTCCTTTTGCGTTTGTATTTTCTTTACTTTCTTTTTTTTACTTTACTTGATTTTTCAAAGATATGATTTTTTTCTCTGTGCTTAATTTTATAATAGCATTTATTTTATACTTTAACTTTTTGCTTTCTTTTAGCCCCAATTATCTCTCTACGTTCGTTTTTAATCTCTTCACTTTCATCCGTTTTAAATCTCTGTACTTTCTTGTATAATGTGCTTTCTTTCTTTCTTCTTTCTTTTTTCTTTCTTTCTTTCTTTCTTTTTCTTTCTTTCTTTTTTCTTTCTTTTTTTCTTTTTTCTTTCTTTCTTTCTTTTCTCTGTATGTTCTCATTTATTCTTTTGTTTCAGTACTACCATATTTGTACCTTGCCCTTAGTCTATAGAGGGGTTTGCAAAAATAGGTATACAGCAATCATTGTTAATATTTATAATTTTGTATAAGTAATACAATACATTTTGTGTACAGGTTTTTTTTCTTTCCTGTATACCTACATTTGCAGCCATTACATATGTTCTTTCTTTCTTTCTTTCTTTCTTTCTCTCTCCTTTTTTTAAATATCTCTAAAATAACGTTCAAACAAGATATTAATAACAGACAAAAGACAAATACATTTTCTTTATCTTCTATTTCCTATTCCAAAAGCGTGATTTTTCCCTGTACTTATTATATTTTATAATAGTATCTATTGAAACTCTTTTCTTTGTGTCTAACTAAATTTCCTTGTTTCTTAATACTTTACTTCTTATACTTAGTTTTGGAAGGCATTTTTACTGTTGCAATACGTCTTTGGATTTCGCTGCCATATTTTTCTTCCTCTGTTAAATCATTTACTAAATATTTAAATTGTCTTACTTGCTTTATTTTGGTGTCTCGAATTGGTAGTTTTGCATCCTGGACTCTTCATTTTGCCGACAAACTTACATTATGTCTTCTTACAACTGATGTTTAGTCCTTTCTTCTCCGTCCTGGGTATGACGATAAACTACATCTGCGTCCTTGGGAGAACGATACAAACTGCGTCCGGCGGCTGGGCATCTGGTCTGACCCAGGGTGACACCTGGTGGGGTCCCTACTGTGGGCGGGTTTTTGGACCCCAGACTGGTGTGGGAGCGATGTGAAAGTAGAAATATAGGTTTTAATACCAGAAATACTTTGTAAAGAAAAATTATTACCATCAATACATTTTTGTAAAAAAAAAAAAAAAAAAAAAGATATTACCAGAAATACATTTTTTGAAGAGAAAATATTACCAGAAATACATTTTTGAAAAAAAAATATTACCAGCAATAAACATTTTGTCGGCATTAAATAACCCATTGAGGTTTATATACCGTAAAACAAACTAAACCAAGCCTTTCTTCTCACTTTCCTTTGCTATCTTTTGTAGGAGATCTTGTAGTTTCCTGTCGATGTTAGCTGTTAATACTGTGCCATATGCATATCTTATACTGTTAAATGTGTGTCTGACAATAATGATTACTGCTACTACGAACGAAATGTCCCTGTTTCTTAATACTTAGCTTAACTTTTGGAAGGCATCTTTCACTATTTTAATTCGCCTTCGTATTTCGCTGTTATATATTCCATCCTCTGTTAAAACACTTCCTAGATATTTAAACTTTTATTTTATTTCGCTGTCGCCACTTCGTAGTTCCCATCTTGGGCATTTCCTCTCGCTGACAACCATACATTCTGTCTTCTTACTATTGATGATTTGTACTTTCATCCCACTTTCTTTTACTACTTTCTCTAGGAGTTCCTGTAGTCTTTTCTCTATCTGCCATCAACACAGTGTCATCTGCTTACATTGTTAAAATTTATACCAGTACATAAAATAATAATTAATAATTAATGTTCATAGAAAAATCTCCCATTTAAATGTATATTTCTCCTTGTTAAATATAATTGGATCTTGTATAAATTTCAAATTCCCTTAAAATTTTATGCTTTCTTTTATATGGACATTTCATTCATAAATTGGTTGTAAACATGAAAGAAAACATTTGTATTTATTCAGATAACTAAACATTAGAATTTTAGCCGTTTTTAAACAAATAAAACATGGTGAAACTAAATAACATTTAACAGGTGTTGACAGAAATAAAATACATGTATTTACATGAATGAAAAATATAATGGTGAAAAACTGAAAGCAAAATGAATAGAAAACATACAAAGAATGTTATCGTTTGAAGTAAGTCCAGTGAAAATTAATATCAAGAAGAAAAAAATAGATATTTAACTGGTAATTGTGAATGAATTTCTAATTAAAATTACAAGAAGAGGATAGTCACTTAATAGAGGATATTTTAAGCAATAAGACTTTTAAAAACTTTAAGACTTTGTATAAATAAATTAAAAAGGAAGCATTTTGATATTTTCTTTCGTGTGGTATGCTTTATAGTTAATATTATAAAGTGTTGGATTTTTCATTATTAGAGCTTCTATTATTTTTAATATATTTTTTACAATATTAACTACGAACACGGCCACAATATACTGACTGTATTCGGAACATAAAACATCTCTATAAAACTAAAAACATACACACAACGCACACACTCAATTAAACTGAAAAAATAAAATCATCCTTGAGAATGGTTAAAAGTATTGCCGAAAGCGCTCGGAATTATTAAACATTTGGACAGTTTCTATACACTCCCCAAAAAAAGCAAAAATTGTGACCTAAAATATGTGGGTGAAACAGGTAGGTCCTTAAAATCTCGTGTTTTCGAACATAAACGAGATATTCGTCTCGGTAATTTTAACAATGCTTTAGTTGTACACACAACTAAAGCAGATCATAATTTCGATTTCGATTCCGTGAAAGTATTAAAATATTTTCATAATAAAAATCTCAGGAGGATTTATGAAGCAGGTATAATATCCATCTCACGCACGGTGAATACTAGACCTGGTTACTTTAATATTTCCCCTTTTTTTTAGCGAGATTGATGCTCGACAAGCATACACATAAGAATTTTAGAACCTAATAGAATTCTTTTGATTTTCTTTTTCATTTCAAAATAATCACAAACTTTTAGGAATACGTTATGAAAGCGTCGCCCATGTGACGACGGCGTGACCATGTTAGACGGAAGGCTGATCATTTTAAAAATTTTCAGTTATCTGTTCTGAATAAGACTTGTGTTTTTATGTCCATCGTATTTGTCATATTGAACTGAATTGTATTTTGATGAATATTGTCTTGAAAAAGGTTTATTAAACCGAAACGTCAGACGTCGACATTTCTTTCATTTTAACTACATTTAAGGATTTTTGTTTGTTTTTTCAAAATTTCTTCATTCTGTCGGATTTATATCCATTTACACTTGCCTATATATATATATAGTTTATGAAAAACTAGGTAATCCGTATGGGTAAACCTAAGGAGGATAAAATCCAGAGAGCTCAATGTAAATCCAGAGCAAATAATATATATATATATATATATATATATATATATATATATATATATATATATATATATATATATATATCGTGTGGGAAGCTTATATTTTATATCATAAAGAAAAAAAATTATATAAAGAATTAAATAGCAATGTTAATATGATTAATGGCGAAATCCCTTCGCCAACAAGACTTAATGATATATTAACTTACTATCAATTCATTGAGTAATAAGATCCTTATATTCGAGTTGTTGTCAAATGGAAGACACATGGCAAGTACTTTCAACAATTTCAAATTGTCATCTTCAGGGAGCTATGTAGGCAAATACTAAGACGAAATATGTGTAGACCGAAAGATGTTTTTAAATTCTGCTATTTATTGACAGATGAACATATACCCCGGAGCGTGCGATGCCACGACGCTAGAGTTCTTGTTCAAATCGATCAAGTGAGAATTTTGTTTGAATTTTGACAAGTTATAAATCAACGAAATTCTTTTGTTATATGTGTTTATCAGTTAAAGTGAAATGAACTTTAGTATAATCCAATTAGCAGAGTAAAACTATATATAAATATATATATATATATATATATATATATATATATATATATATGAGAAGGACAACTCTGAATTCAGAACCTTAGAGCATATAGAGCAGCATGAATCCATCCAGCTATTATCTTAAATAACAACTTAAAGGAGACTATTTGACCAACACAAAGAGTGACCAAAATTCATGTTCAACAAATAAAAAAATAAAAAACAAATGAAAAGAAAACTACAGATAAAAGTTCATTTTCTCCATCAAGACATTCATTTCTATACTTCACTGCTACTAGCAGGCAGATTTTTTTTTCTTCTCCTGATGATGGCCATTTTGGCCGAAACTATTCGAAGAATCTAATTGAAATAATAAAAATGAAAGGATATTAATATACAACCCAGTGTGTCTAAAGATTTTAATTTTTTAATATTTTATTGTTCAAAACATACATACATATATATATAATATATATATATATATATATATATATATATAATGAACTCTCTTCCCGTGGTGAAGACTTTGTGCAGAACCACTTTTTGAAGGGCCGAATACACAGAGCTGGTGCACTACGTAGCACAAGGTCCCCAAACAACCCTCCGTATGTTTTGAATTCAGAGTTGTCCTTCTCCTAGGCCAGTTGCCAAGAACCTAGTCTGTTCTGCTATTTACCGATAACTGGAGAGAGAAGAAGAGGATTAATACATTTCCCAAGGGTATTAGCACGTAAGTGAATGTAATGGATTCGACTGGAATTCGAACTCGGCTCTCCGATTCCTCAATCCGAGCCGCTATCCACCGTGCCTCTCTCTATATATTACCGGTACGTATAAAGTAGTCATTTAAATAAAAGTCATTGAAAACTCAGTCCTTCTGTCGCAAGACGAAGCGGGACTGATTACAGTAGACGCGAATGATGTAAAAAAAAAATAGGCAGAAATTGTACGATGGATTGTCGGTGACATGTTGAGAAAAGAGACTGGGAATCTTAGACTTGCGTGTATAATTCTTGTGCAAAAATAAAATAAAATAACATTTGATAATGTCAGAGATTTGAATATGCCGGGGATTTGATAATACCCGAGATATTAATGACTGATGAATTAGATGAGCGAATGAAAAGTATAGAAAAAATATCGTTGAAGGAAGATTTTTATTTTATTTTATTTATTTATTTGTTTATTTACTTACCTTTTTTGCGAGTGTGAACAGAGAAAAGAATTTTAAAGACTTACGTTATCACTCACAGAATCTGGTTACTACTTCGAGATGGTTCTGTCGATGCCATTATCGGATATGATGCATCTCTGTTGTCATTAGCTAAAATGATATCGGATGCATCTAGCTCATCCATCTTACTTACCATATGGATTCAGTAATTATCTGGGAAGAGTACGAGTCTGACAGCAGTAAGGTTCAGAGGCTTTCTCCGAAATGCCGCCGCAATGATGCCGATTTCAGTACTTTAAGAAATCCCTTTAATACCTATTCTAACTTATGTTCAACAGTTTGGTAGCTGAAATAGTTGTGTATTTACTCATCGGCGTCTCTAAGTAGATATGTACACATAGACCTTGCTCCTCACTCATTCTTTCACCCACTAGAAAATTACCTCACTTTGTGTGTCAATTCTCGTTCGTGTTGGTGTACACAAAAACTGGGAAAAGTCCGTTTTATCTGGACAAAGGAAAAGAAGGTTAAAATATTGTCAAGGCGAGAAACGAAAACGCGAATCCTGTTTCAAATACATTTGGTCGTTTATTTATTGAAGGATTCATTTGGCTCAGACTATGTTAGGTATGATGTTCTACTCATCTCTCTATCACAAAAAGCAGGTCCTAACTGTTCATACAGGCCTGAGATCGGAACTTGATAATTCCGGTTAAGTGGCGCTTTTCTTTTTTTTTTTTTTTTTAGTTTTCTTTTCAGTCAGTTGATAACCGATTAGAAGATCTTACATGGCCTAGTTCTGTTGGATCACAGATGTTTGATTCATGATAAAATGCAATATTTAAGACGTTGGATAATTAATTATGTATTACTGTCATTTAGTGTTTGTGAGTTCAATCCCTGGATTAGGTAGTGAAGAACCGATTCATCAGAACGAACAATAACTGACATCACAGGAACAAACTATCAAAATAATCAACTGTTAACAGACACCTGATAATGACCACAAAAAAATTTAAAACAGCTAACCTTAAAAAATAACAACACACCAGCAAATCAAAATTACAACGAATTGACATTATATATGAGATCAAATGCCCCTATACAGACGCCTTACGTTACCCCTATCTGACCAGAACTCTATTAGAACCAACTTAAACACGCACACAAACTTACCAGACTCCATCCGAAACATACTAGTAGAAAATACAAACATAATAACCTCATCTACATGTAAAAAAGATTTAAAATATTGGAAGCCTTCATAATAACAACGAAAAAGCCAACACTTAATAATATTAATTACGAACACGACCACAATGTGCTGTGTTCGGAAAATAAAACATCTCTATAACACTGAAAACATACACAAAACGCAGAAACCTAATTAAACTGAAAAAAATAAAATCACCTTTGATAATGGCTAAAAGAATAGCCGAAAGCGCTCGGAATTACAGGACATTTGGACAGTTTCTATACACTGTGTGTCCCCAAAAAAGAAACACATGTCCGAACACAACAAAAATAAAAAGCTTAATCGTAGCACCTTGTCTGTCGTTGTTAATGAAACACACACACATACACAGAAACACACATACACACACAGATACACACACACGCATATATATATATATATATATATATATATATATTTGTATATTTAGGCAGCAATCCTTCCTTTATGCATGTTTCATTAAAAACGACAGACAAGGTACTACAGTTGAGCTTTTTATTTAATTTTTCTTGTGTTCTGACAAGAGCTTTCTTTTCTGGACAAAGAGTGTGTAAGAACTGTCCGAATGTTCTGTGTTTCCGAGCGCTTTCGGCTATACCTTTTAGCCATTATCAGGATGGTTCAATTATCAGCTTAGTAGAGTGTGTGTTCTATGTATGTTCAGTGTGTGGTAGTGATGTTTTAGTTTCCGAATACGGTTAGCACATTGTGGCTTTGTTCATAGTTGATATTGTTAAGAGTTGGCTTTTTCTTTTTTATTATTAGAGCTTCCATTATTTTTAGTCTTTTTTTGCAAGTGGATGCAGTTAATATATTAGTGTTTTCTACTAGTATGTTCCTAATAGTGTCGGGTAAATCTGAGTGTGTGTTTAAATGTGTTCTGATGGAACTGTGATCAGATAGGTGTAATGTAAAACAGAAAAGAAAGCTCTTGTCAGAACACAAGAAAAATTAAATAAAAAGCTCAACTGTAGTACCTTGTCTGTCGTTTTTAATGAAACATGCATATATATATATATATATATATATATATATATATATATATATATATATGAAGAACTTGGTAATCCGTATGGGTAATCCGAAGGAGGATGAATTCCTGAGAGCTCAATGTAAATCCAGATCTAATATTTTAAGAAAAACAGACCATTTTTAAGGTACCATTATAATAATTTATTTCACCAGAGCCCTTTTAAAGGACGCCAGATCATCAGATAGCACTTCCAAAAACTGGTGAAATAAATTATTATAATGGTACCTTTAAAGTGGTCTTTTTTTTTTTTAAAAAAATATATATATATATATATATATATATATATATATATATATATATATATATGAATTGGAGTCAGTACAAATCAAACATCGATTGAATCTGACAGAATGATAAGATAAAGAACAACTAGGAAACATTTATCAATCCAACATGCCTTACTTCTAATAAAGCTTCATCAGTGAATGAGATATGTAGAAGTAGAAATAAGAAATTCTTCTGTTTATTGTTGTTGTTTTTTCTTAATTTCCACTGAATAATCATGTTTCACGTACATTCGGCTTGTTAAACAAACGTTAGTATAATTTATGGCGTTCCGAAGGTGAGACGACGCGTATCTTCGAAGCTCCAAGAAATTAATGGATTCCTAAACTGAAAAACCATAAATATCCTCTTTAAAAAGAATGTCTATCTAAAACAAACGGTATCTACGTAAAAACGTTCCCAAGTCAAAATGCGGAAAACTAGCAAACATAATATCTACTAAAGATATATACACAGACACACACACACACACATACTTATGAATACACATTATCATCTGAATCCCATATAGACAAATTAGAATTATTATGCAATTACATACAAAAAGTATTATTTACGGTTTTTCAGTTGGGCTTGGTATCCGTTAATTTTTGGAGCTTCGAAGGGACGTATCGTCTCTCCTTAAATTTGGAACACTATAAATTATAGCAACGATTGTTTAACAAGTCGAATTCATGTGAAATTTGTTTAACCAATGAAAATCAAACGACATAAAAAATACCAGAATTTCTTTTTCTCCCTATCTCATTTTCAGAAGAAGATTTAATAAAACTGAAACATATTAGATTGATAAATGTTTCCTGTTTGTTCTTTATCTTTATATATATATATATATATATATATATATATATATATGTATCTTCACTGAATTTAGCGTTCAGAATGTTTCTCACACATAACTGAATATTATCTGTTACTTATTTACACGTATCTCACCAATAGGAAATAGAGAAACACAACATGCAAGTAATCCATGTCTCTTTGATTTTTTCAAATTTTTATCATATCTATCTTGATCTATGACGAAGCTTTGATAAAGTGAAACCAGTTAGATTGAGATCTGTTTCCTACTTGTTCTTTATCCTATCATTTTGTCGGATTCCTCTTCATACTTGACACACACACACACACACACACACACACACACACACACACACACACACACATATATATATATATATATATATATATATATATATATATATATATATGACTCATTCCATCGATAAAACCATTATTAATGCGAAAAAGTTACTTCTCGAAACCCGTTACTTAGGATTTGCCCAGTTTGTCATCCGCTTCCCGCTATTAGAAACTGATATATAGATTTTATAACACACACACACACACACATATATATATATATATATATATATATATATATATATATATATATATATATATATATATATATTGAGTTGGGTTGGGTTAGTTGATTTTACGATATGTTAACCCAGTTATCGTCAACGTGGGCGGTAATGCCACCTTGGGGCAGTATAAACTCTCAAGAGAACCGTAATTCTTCAGGAGTGTGATGGCGGGATGTTTCAGTTTAAAAAGACCAGTAACATAATTTAGATCTATGAACCCTGACTGGATCAAGTCACTGCATTTTATATACGCATTTGTTTAAATCTTTTTTGTCTGTATATATATTCAGTTTTGTTGAATTTGTTTTTGTTTTTTGTTGTTGTTTTTTTTTTATATTTTTTTAAGATTTAGTTGCAATTCAAATATGTGTATGGAGCAAAAAGCTGCAAATTATATTCCGATAGCTTTCATGGTTTGACCCGTTGAAGACCGCTTAGACGTCTCCACCTCAGCTTACTTCCGGTTATTTGTGCTGCTTTGAATGCAATAAAATATAGACAGATAAACATTAACACTGTTGTATTAACCTATCTTCCTTTAACAGAATAAGTTTAATACCGGGTGGGTGGTTCTTAAATATCGGATAAGAGGACAATGGCGAACATAAGATTAAAAACGACTATGTCAGATTTAGGCTGTTAAAACGTAATCTCTCTGTCCAATAGGTGTTCACAATTTTTGCAATTTTCACAATGTTGTCTTCATGCTTCGCATTTTTCAGTTCACTCTCTAGTTGAATATATTTCTACAGAACCTTTTATTTCACTCATGATAAATAACTTCTCCTATATTCCATGTCTCTTCAGGACGTGGTTGATCAGGCTCTCCATGATTTCCTATCTTTTGTATATCTTAGTAATATTTATCTTTTTATTATCCCTTCCAATCTCTGTCTTGCCACCCATTTACACAAGTTGGGGAGGTTAGTCTATGTTTCGCTTTCTTCTTCCTGCCTTAAATTTCCTTTGTGTTAAATTTTCCAATCTTTCTTTTCTCATTATGTGTCTTAGAGATTTCAACCGTCTGTAAGCATTCCTTTTTGTTTTCATTTTCCTTTAAACACCATATTTTTTTTACTATGCACCGACCATAGTATTCTCAGCATCCTTCTGTAGAATCACGTTTCTTTTGCCTGGTCTCCTCTTCATCTGTGAGAAAATTGCTCAGCATTCATTTTCATAAACAAAGACTGATATTGCATGAGAACACAAGTACATAATACATTTAACAAGAGAACGGCGGATAACATACTCTTTTGTGTTGTCTGCTGTAATGTTTAAAACTAAACAGGTGTGTATCTACTTTCGTTTTCTTTTCTTGGGGTCCGAATAATATTAAATCTATTCTATGCAGATGATATATGACTAGAAAAAACACGGGGTGAATGAGTTACAAATATTTTTAACTGCTATTTTCTTTTTATAATGCCAAAGAAATAAGTCTTCAATTAAACCTCAAGAATAATATAAGATAATAATATAAGATAATAACAGACAAAGCACATCAACAATTTAACATCGAAATAAACGGGGGTGGGTAAATGATTTTGAATGTCTTGACCACAAGCAATCACACAATGATTGATTGGTTGGTTTTCTACGGTTTATCAACCTTTTGCAGGTTATTTAAAGCCAGAAAATATATTTAGATTTTAATAGTAAATTGTTTGAATTTCTTAGATCGGTCATTTTTTTTCTTTCGCCTTACATTTTTAATAAATTCATCCTAAGCAAGGCGATAATATCCCTAAGACGCAAAGGGCTACTAGGAGTGAAAGAGAATGAAAAAAACTCTAGAAGCAACCGGAAAGGCAACCCTAAACAGGAAACAAGAGATAAACCTCTACTCCTGTTCAAAAGAAGTCAGAACCGGGCGATAGACGGACCTATATATTCCTATAACGTTTTATTACATTCTGCAGACGTTATGAAGACAGCATAAATAAGACATAAAGACTTAATGTCTTAAACACTATTGATTCTATAGGTTGTCTTAATTTATTAAACTGGCTGAATACTTGTGCTACCGACAGACTGATTGATTCGTTTTTGACGGTTTGTCAACCTTTGCAGGCTATTTAAAGCCAGAAAATATTTTTAGATTTTAAGATTTTTTTTTAGATAATAATGGTTTAGTCATACAAATATAACATATTAACACATAGCTGGGGACAGAAGAGGCGGATTCTTACCTTTGGCAGATTCTTACCTTCTAATATTTGCTAGAAAAAGAATACAACAGCAATTGGAGCTCGGCTATCCGATTCACAATTCTGAGCCCTTATACATCAACCGTGCGTACAATCTTACAACACCTGGTATCCTCAAGCGGTCACTCACCTAGGTACTGACCAGGTTCGGCGCTGCTTAACTTCGGTAATCGTATGGAAACCGGTTTTCCAATGTGATGGGGCCATATTTCCTATCGCACAAGAACGACCAAGTTTCAGCTGGGCTGCTTTTGAAAAACATAAGCGAGAAATTTCAGCAGTAAATTGAAACATTCCAAAACGACGTTATGTCCATCATTACAGAATGCAATCGTCCTGGGTAATACGATAAACTACATCCGTGTCCTGGGTAAGACGATAAACTATGTCCAACAGCAATGCCTCTGATCAGAAGGTTTTGAGGAACGTGGAACCACCTCTTAATTGCTGGTGTTCCCAGGTCCACCTTAACCCTGGGTGGTAGCATCTGTTAGGGTCACAGCTATGGGCAAATAGTTAACACTCATATTACATTCGCATCCTGGGTATGACGATAAACTACATCCGTGTCCTGGGTATGACAATAAACTACATCCGCGTACTGGGTAAGACGATAAACAGCAAGGCCTCTGATAATACGTTTTTGAAAAAATAATGTTGCCAGCTGTATGTTTTTGAAAGAAAGAAAAAATAATAATTTAACAACTATACGTTCTTGAAAAAAAAAATGATAATAGCTATACGTTTTTGAAAAAATAATATTACCAGCTATACGTTTTTTGAATAAATAATATTACCAGCTATACGTTTTTGAAAAAATAATATTACCAGCTATATGTTTTTTGAATAAATAATAATACCAGCTATACGTTTTTTGAATAAATAATATTACCAGCTATACGTTTTTGAAAAAATAATATTACCAGCTATACATATTTGAAAAAAAAATATTAACAGAAATAGATTTTTGACAAAACAAAAATATTACCTGGAGAAAAAAAAAGGTGTCGGCATTAAATGACCCATTGAGGTGTTGATATGCCGTGAAACAAAACAAGCAAACACACAAACAGAATGCAAGCTGATAGACACCGTGAAAATAATCACTGTTAGAAATGTAACCTGCGCTCTTCACTACGGATCTGTAGTAAATCCTTGAATCTATTTGGTCATATTAAGAAAATCTACTACATTGAGCGCTAAATTGTATCTAGAAAGTATGGTGCCTGGAAAAAGAGATAGAGGAAAACCAAAACAGTGTTGATGGAAATAACATTATTCCGTGATCACCAAATAATGAGTAGCAACGCTAAGTAAGCTAGATGAAGGTCGTAATAAATGGCGGGAAATTTAGTCATGTTGTTTGTCAGCTTGTCGCAGCTGGAAAGAGCGACTAAGTATCATTTCAAAATGTCTTTATAATCTTGATTATATACGACCTACAATTGCGTCGATGTATTATTATTTATTCTTAACCATTTACAGCGCTATTTCACATGGTTTTAAATATTTCATATGGTATAGATTGTGAGACATGGACTCCAAAACATTCAGCTCAAATTCAAAGATTCTAAAACCATATGATATGCATTATCACAGATCAAAAGATGATAGCGAAGTGAAAATAAACACTCTTAGAAATGTAACCAATTTCCCTACCTTTTCGATACCATACGTAGCAAATCCTTGAAACTATTAGTACACATTAAAAATCTAGTGCAGGACTCGCTAAAATGTGCCTTCAGGGTATGGTAATTGGAGAAAAATGTAGAGGAAGACCCCAAAACTGGTGGGTGGATAACATAATCCTGTGGTGACCAACTAATGTAGCAGACACTAAATAAACTTGCTCAAGATCATAATTAATTACGGAAAATACGTCATGTTAATTGGCAGATTACAGAAGCTGGAAAGAACGACTAAATATTATTTTATATTGTATTTAATAGTTTACAAGACAAATTATGAGTTTGGTCTATCTCTTGTGATTGCAAGAAGGCTTTTGTAATAAAACCCAAATATATGAAGGGTAATTTATACATATTTCGTTCTTGAGAATTCACAACAAAAATATTAATTACTATTTATTTATTAGATTGTTTATTTACAAGAATATTTTATATTTATAACATTCTAAAACTATTATAATTGACTAAATCTAATGCAATATTCGTCATTTACCAATTCATCAAAAATTAAATATGAAAACAATTTTTTATTAAAAAATTTATAAACATTTACTAAAGTATTAAAATATGTGAATCACTTATAAGGAAATCTTTAATATTTACCATTTTATAAAGCCCGAATCAATTGGTAATTAGCCAATTTTTTTCAACCATTCCAATAAACAATCTAATAAATAAATAGTGTTTTGATTTTTGTTGCAAATTTTCAATAACGAAGAAAATGTATAAATTCACTTTCATATGTCTAGGTTTTTTACAATTCTAATTATCGCTTTTTAAAGCAATAAATATTGCTGAGGAGTGAAGCTAGTTAAAATAATAGCGGTGTCAATGGAAAATCGTTCTTTTGACACTCTGTTGTCTGTGGGCAGGAAGCTTCAAGTTTGCTTAATTTTCATTGTGTTTTATGGTTAATGTAAAGGATGATTCCATAGCTATCAAGTCTAGTCTAATGGCCACATCCTCGGTTGAGACCAGTAACAACTAATATCTCACAAATTGTTTCTTCCTAAAAAAAATGGAGTATTACTGCTATATTTGAGCTGGAGGTGCTGAATGCTATATTTTCAGCCTTGGAAAAGTGTGTCCGTGGCCCTGTGGGTGATGAATGATGTACCAAACTACAACCCCACTTCCGCAGGCGCAAAGTCGCAAGTCTATTGCTATTTCTACAGAAAATATTTTGATCAACTACATCCCTTAGTTCCACCAGTGCAAACATTTACGACCAAAACCCACCATATCATATATACACAGAGGTGAAACATCTTCATTTCATTCATCCAAATTCAAATCCAAATCCTGGACCTTTTTTCAATCCTTCTGAAGGAATATCTCCGGATTGACCATGTCTTTTAATGGTGTACCCGTATTCATTACCCTTCCCCCAACTGCGGGTAGGTGAGGCAATTTAAAACATAAATAGGTTAATAGCCGTTAACTCTGAAGATTTTTACCTCCCTTTAACAGTTTTAATGCTGTTGGGGTCTGCTGGGGCATCTGGTTTAGTTAGAGACTACTAGACCAATCGGGGTTTTTAATTCGGATTTCTTGTTCTCCTAGTCCGGTTGCCAGCCAAGGCTATAGGACCAAGCCTGCCCTGCTATTTACACATAGCTGGGGGAGAATAGATTTATAACTTTCTCAAGGGAATTTACACGAAATTGAATTTAACGAACTCGACTGGAATTTTGCAATATATTCCATTTTTATTCCATCATTAAAGAGAAGTTCCATTCGAACAACTTCTTCGTAAAAACCTCTGCTTTGTAAAATAGAGACACGTGAGTATTTTCAAGTAAGACGCAGTTCTATTCTCGTCGGGGATTTGGTTTTATATTAATATGCAACAAGAAAATTAGTGTCGTCACAGAACGAAATGTCGAATTTTTCTTGACCGCAAGAAACTTAATATTACCAAAGCGTTGTATCTTTACTGGATGCTTTAAGTAGACGCTCTTGAATAAAAAAAAAACTGTGAATTGCTTCTACCCGTCTGCGATTTCGAGAAGTCCTCCTGCAGAGTTCAAACTTAAATTTCCTTTGTAGGAGAAACTACAGTCTGCTCTAGCGTGCTTTAGTCAGCTCGACCACAGAAATCTTCACAAGCAAGTTTCAATTTCCTTTTTATAGTTCTGCTATAAATCTGCTCGAAAGACCATATCTGTTGACTTTTTTATATTTCGTAACAGAAATCCATAGAAAATAATTTCCAATGAATGAATTGACGTTTTTTTTAATTTTTAATCCAACTTTATTTCTTTTCACCCCAAACATTATTATATATATATATATATATATATATATATATATATATATAGTGTAACCCGGATATAAGAGAGTTATCGAGACCGGAGAAGAAGTCTCTTATATCTGGGTTTCTCTTATATCCGGGTTTGGTCTATTTTATATACATTAACACAGGCTCTAATTTGGAACCAGAGAAATTCTCTCTTATATCCGGGTCTCTTATATCCGGGTTACACTATATATATATATATATATATATATATATATATATATATATATAATGGAGTCTTAATAAAATATGACATTTTGAGTAATAACAGACTTAATTTACACTGCTAGTGTTTTAAATTTGTATGTCAGTAATAATGAAAAATGAGATTTTTCAAGTAATTTTCAAGTAATTTTGCAAGTAATTTTGCAACATTTTTGAATTTCGTGAATTCTAACACAATTACTGTATGAACAGAAAACAAGAAACAAAAAGGTATATGCAACTTGAAAAATGATTGGCTACAATAAACGCATTTGTTTGCGTAAGTGGCTGACTAAGTCCGGTGGCCATTGTCGTTTCTCAGGGAGTCATTCGATCTGGCGCAGATGGCCGCGAACGATCGTCTTCCCTTCCCTTAAAAAGAGGGTACAGTTTCCGGCAAGTGTGATGAGATAGCTGTGTGAACGATACGAGTTGGCCAACAGATGACCCAAATAAGAACAGTGACAGAAGTGTTGAAATGTATAGCCAATTGAATTTCCTTACATCATGTTTCTCTTTATTTATGAGACTTTTGGATCTGTTTTTACGCTCATATGAATGACTACGTGTCATAAGATATCGCGTGTGTATGTATGCGTGTGTATGTGTATCTCTCTGTGTGTGTGTGTGTGTGTGTGTGTGTGTGTGTGTGTGTGTGTGTGTGTGTGTGTGTGACAGACAGACAGACAGACAGGCAAACAGAGAAAAAAGAGAAGACAGAGAAAGTAAAGTTAAAAATGTAAGGTTTTACTATGCCTACCTTAGTCAGGCAAAATGCCAAATGTCGAAACGTGACTGTAGCAAATTCGTACGATTCCATATGAGGGAAAGGTTTATTTACCTGAATGTGCGCGTAAGGTAACGGTTCTTCAGGATGTAGGCGATCGTGGCTCTCCACAATTTCCTGTTCTTTGTAGTTCTTAATAAATTTTATCTTTTTATTATTTCTCTTAACCCTTGTTCCACCATCCATTGACTTAAGCTCATTCTTCTAAGTGCCTTGTTCCTTCAGGAAGTCGGCGATCATGGCTCTCCACAATTCCCTGTCCTTTGTAGCTCAATAAATTTTATTATTTCTTTTAACCCTTGTCCCCCATCCATTTACTCAAGCTCACTAAGTATGTTATACGTTATTGTCCTCTGTCCTGCTTACCTTCAATCTGTCCTCTGAGTATCAGATTTTCCAAGCCCTCTTTCCTCGTGACGTGCCTCGAAATTTCAAAAATGTTTGTATAATGGCCGAGTGGTTAGAACGTTCGTTTTCTGACCAAGAGATCTGGGTTCGAATCTCACCATGGTCGATTTGTCAGGACGATGACTTCTTGGTGTTATCGGTTAGGAGGAGGCGATCGAAGCGCGCGGCACCTTTGGAAAGTCCCTGAAAATCATACCACGGGTAGATCGAACCCTTGGGTAGACAGAACTCTTGTTGGAGGAGGGGCGTCGGTGGTTGTGCTAGCACGAAGACATCGTTTGTCCTTACGCTAGATTTATACTGCAATTTCTTGACTTACTATGCTCGATCATTACGAGAGTCAGATCATTACGAGAGTCAGACCACTACAAGATTCAGATCATTACGAGAGTCACATCGTAATATTGTCATATCTGGGCTGGAGCTACCCAACCCTCTCTTTCCAGCTTTTATGGAGTTTAAAACCGTTCACTGGGCCTTTTAAGCAATGAAGTGTTTTCCACTCTACAACACCTTTCCCCGCAGACGCAACGTCGTAAGCCTATGACTGTTCTCATAGAAAATGTTCTGACGAGCTACATTCCCTACTTCCACCAGTTCCGACATTCACAGCTAAGATCCGCCATGCCATGTACAAAGAGGCAAACCATCGATAAGAAGGGAGTACGAATAGCTTCTTTCCAAGAGTCACTGCTTTGTGAAACGGTCTCCAGACAGGATGCTTCCTCGACCAGTATAATCTTAATATCAAGTCAACCGTTATCTATCCTATATATGATCATAATCTGCAATTCATAGTCTATAAAACAACCTACTTCAGTAACATTCTACCTTGAGTAGCTCTTGTGCCTTGTATTGTATGAACAATAGTATAAAATGATGAGGTCTACAGAAAAAATCGATAAAGGAATTTCACCATAGCGATAAACATTTTAAAGAGATATAGATTATTTACTACTATTGTCCTCATCATTTTGTTATTATCACATTTCAACCATTGGGCTTGCTTTCTTCAGGTATTTGTTGATCTGAATAATCATCAATGTTTTTCGGATTTATCCCTTTATTTAATCTCTAGGAGAAAACAGTCCTCTTTCTTGTTTTCATTGAGCACTGCTCACTTACTACTCACCCTGTTTCCATTTAATCTAAGTCTGCAATATTTAACTCAGGGATTGAACTCGCAAATACTATCACCATGATCGCGAACCAACGCTTTATCTACTAGGCCATTGCGGGATTCAGAGTTGTCAAAAAAGTAAAGTAAGATGGTACGATCATGTCTCACGTTCATCAGAATTTGCAATACGTACCTTGCAAGGAAAACAGTTCCAGGAGCCCGCAGATGAGGGAACCAGATGAAAATATGGAAAGATAACATTCGAGAATTTATAAGCATGGGCTTGGCAGGTCCTCAGAGAGGTTAGGGAAAGAGGAGAAAACAGACCAGTCTTGGTTGGTACTTCAACTACTTTTTTCCATTAGTCAGTAATCAGGTTCAGTAAAAGCTACAAATTTAAAATACTGATTTTCAAATCAGACAGAGCCTTCGCAATTGAAAGTCATTTTTCACAGTCTGTTCTCGACTAAGCTATGATGGTTTTCTAAGCGTAGACTAAATGTGGAACAAGGCCGAAAATATAGGCAACCCAGTGAGGTTCAGTCATAATTGATCTAGTGAGACAAGCTTGTTAACCATCACACTTCGTCGAAGTGCTCTTCCTGACTAAGCTATGTCTATTCAACATCTATAATTATAAAGCTTAATGGCTGTATATCAGGGCACTAATATATATGGGTTGACCTAAGCCTTGTGTGTGAAACTGGGTTGACGGAACCCTTGTGGGCCGTCAATAGCTGTGCTAGCATGAAGTCACAAGTCATCGTGGCCGAGGGCGTGAGTGTGTTGATCACGCTAGATAAAACGCTCTTCCCCAGAAACTATAACTAAGGTCTGCTCCGCATAGTTTCAGTATAAACCACAGGTTGGATCTGTGGGTGTTGAAACACAAATACGCCGGAGCAAGCGTCTACGATAGGGATTGGCTAGCTGCCCCAGTAGACGGGTATCCTTGAATACGTGTGGCCAGCTAGACTATATATGTTTCAATAAAAATAAGTGGCAAGTTAATCCTGTCAATTTTTTTTGTTTGTTTGATCTTCTTTTTCTTGAAAACTGCCTGAAAACCATACCGCGAGTTGACCCAAGCATTGTGAGGGAAATTGGGTAGATGGTGGTTGTGCTAGCACGAAGTCACAAGTCATCGTGACCGAGTGTTTGAGCCTTGCTAGACTTTTCCAGGCTTCTGATCACGCTAGATAACGCGCTCTCGCCCAGAAAACGTAACTAAGCTCCGTTCAGCATAGTTGCAGTATAAATCACAGGTAGGCTCTTACAAATGTGCCCGAGCAGGCGTCTGCAATGGGGATTAGCTAGCCGCCCTACTAAACTGGGTGGCGCCATTTACATTTTATTTACATGTATCACTTGTAGTTTCAGTGAAAATAAATAGGAAGCATTACTTTCAGTGCATCCTTTGTATAATTCAAAATATTTATGCTATGTTCTTTGCACATGCAACAGATTATGAACTCATGTGATGTTTTAAAGAATTTCAATCATTTTGCGCTTTTTTATTGAAGTAGACATTATCGCGTGTTACCAGGCTGCAGGAGGATGAGTGCTTTTATCGGAATATCACGTCTAGATATGTTTTTGA
The DNA here is from genome assembly GCA_903632075.3 of Acanthosepion pharaonis. Lineage (NCBI taxonomy): Eukaryota > Metazoa > Mollusca > Cephalopoda > Sepiida > Sepiidae > Acanthosepion > Acanthosepion pharaonis. Next base: position 316,530 of record CAHIKZ030000760.1, read on the forward strand.
GTGAAATCATTTCAGGAAAATATTTCAACAGTCGTAACAGGATGGATTTCACTGCCTTCATTACCAAAGAGGAATTGTCTTTAATCACTAACCAATTTACCACCGAAGCCAAAAGAAGCACAATAAGTAAATTTCTCGAGAAATATATCATCAGCGGCTTCAGAAACAAAGAAAATTCTCATATTTCGGAAGCTGCTCTAGAAATAAAATTCTTCTCGATATATCTCATCAGACACTCCTGAATGAAAGAAATTCTGCGCGAAATATCTCGTCATTCGCCTTATAAATTGAATAGTGTAGCTGTAATTATGCACTGAGTACTTTTTGTGAGAACTTCAGCAAACCTAAAACGACGTTGAAATCTTATCATTTTCTTGTATTTTGTTAATCGTGTCATATATATATATATATATATATATATATATATATATATATATATATATATTTATATTTAAGCATGTAACGCACACGCATATACACACACACATATGTATATATATTTCACTGAATTTGACAGACAAGGTGCTCTGATTTAGTTTTTTATACAATTTCTCATGCGATCTATTTTTTTCCTCCCAGAGAATAAACTATATAAAAACTGTCCGAATATCCTTTTATTCCGAGAGGTTTTGGCTATTTAGCCATTTTCAAGGATGAAATATGTAACTGTTAAATAAGAAATAGACTCACACTATACCTTTCTGAGCTCAATTAGATCTCATTTAAATATTCATGGCGACCTACCGGACACTATTCGTATCATATTTTGTTGACAACACAAATATAATAGCATCATCTATATGCAAAAAAAGGCTAAAAATAATGGAAGCCTTATTAATAAAAACAAAAAATAAATAACAATTAATAATATCAACTATGAACATCGACACAATATCTTTGAAAAATGTAAATATTATATAAATATATACATGGAATTTCGTATTCGAAATTTCTTCGAAATTAAAATAATTTTTTTATCGTTTATATAGAAGTTCTTAGGTTATGTTATATTTAATATATATATATATATATATATATATATATATATATATATATATATATATATATATATGGTTGGATAGATGTGTTAGCTCTATCTCTGATATTGAGCGCTTTCTAATAAGTAATAAGTAATATAATATATAAATAATTATACGTATATATATTTATTTATATTTATATACACTTTTCACATATATATATATATATATATATATATATGATACTTATAATCATACATAAATCCCGCACGACATCCTATGCACATACGCACACGTACAACCGTACAAACACACGCATACGCACGCATGCATATACACACGCACACAACGAACAATCAACTTAACAGAAATAAAAAGCGCATAATTAAATTTAATAATAACGAAAACAACACAATTGGCAGACATTTGCTGATACCTCCTGACGAAATGGTCGACTATGAAACTCTGGATTAGATGTGCTGAACATAATATCAATCAGCTAAGTCAGAAAATTTATATTTTTATTAATCTTATATATATATATATATATATATATATATATATATATATATATATATATGTGTGTGTGTGTGTGTGTGTGTGTGTGTGGCTGTCGAGTATGACCATCTCTGACACGTCTAATATGAATCCATCTGTTTTACCCCCAGATATGGCTAAATACCAGAACATACTGGATCCCAAAGCATGGAAAAGGCTGGATTCCCTCAGGCTATCTTACACAGGAGACACCACTATATATATATATATATATGTGTGTGTGTGTGTGTGTGTGTGTGTGTGTGTGTGTGTGTGTGTGTGTGTGTGTGTGTGTGTGTTAGTCCTCAAGTTAGATCATTTTAACTCATTTGCCACATTGCTGCTTTTAAAGCAAAATTCGGATCATTTACGTTCTACGACCTTCACGTAAGAAAATTGAAATTCTTGTCCAGTCTCCTTAGGAGCCCATCTTACATGGACGCTGCCTTGCCGATTTAACTACATTCGAATTTAGCCACATAGATGCATTCTACTTGATCCGATTTTCTCTAGACTCTCTTCTTCATTTACACCTCCTTGTAGTAGTAGCAGTAGTAGTAGCAGTAGTAGTAGTAGTTTGTTTGAATTTTTTAGATCAGGTCTCTTGTCTTAAATCATATTTTTCTGGCGATTTATCACATTCTACAAGCGTTATGGAAGCAGCATAAATTGTAAATAAAAAAACAAGAGAATTGGTGTAAAGATTATTGATTCTCTAGATTGTCTGAATTTATTAAACTGGCTGAATACCTGTCCTGCCAATAGATTGATTCATTGATTCGTTTTCCACACCTGTTCAATTCTTTACAGGCAATTTAAAGCCCCAAAATATTTTAGATTGTAATTTTTGTGGCGGGGTGGGGGCGAAAGGGGTGATAATATTTATTGATACAAGCCTTTCTAATTAGCCTACACGGCAGAGGATAAAAGGTGAATTCATACCTTTCCTAAAGTTATTTCTGCATCATGGATATAATATATATTAGATAAATAAGAGATAAAGAAATAATGGAAATGGGAATTAGCTTAAAGGCTATTGATTCTCTTAGCTGTCTGAATTCATTAAACTGGCCGAATACTTGTCCTTTTGATGGTTTTTCAACCATTTTCAGGCTATTTAAAGCCAGAAAATATTATTAGAGTCTAAGATTTTTGTTTTTTAGAAAATAATGATTTAGTGAAACAAGTCTTACTAATTAACCCATTGCTGGGGCTAGAAGAGACGGATTCTTACCTTTCTCAAGTAAAAGAATATAATGAACCCAACTGGAATTGAACTCTGCTCTCCGATTAACAATTCTGAGCTATTATTCATTGCACCACCCGCAAGCTTACAGCATCTAGTAGTCCCAAGCTGTCACCCATCCGGGTACTGAACTTCGGTGATCGTACGGAACTAATGTTTCAACGTAAGCCTCATACGGACGGAGAAAAGTAAGTTGTAAGAGAAGTTTTCTTAATGTTTTTATTAATAAGAAAAATCCAACACCAGCAATATTTTCCTTTAATTAAATACGAAAAGGTTATTTATTTTAACCACAACTTTTTCAACTAAATGCAATTAAAATTAAATGAAAATTCACTATATTTTAATAATTATGCCATGTTTTTGTTTTTTTGTTTTTTAATCAGTTCCCCCGAAGCAAGACGATAATCCTATTAAAATGCTACTGGGAGAGAAAGAGGATGAAAGTTTTGAGAAGGAACGCACAAACCTAATCCTAAACAGGAAACAAGGGATAAACCTCTACCTCGATTCGGAAGACTGGGGAGGAGTGTGAACCGGACGATAGGCGAATCTATCTACTCCTATTTGGTGCTGGGGATATAAAAATAAAATAAAATGAAATAAATAGAGAATAAAATTTCAGAGTTCAGGTGCTGTCGTTAGGAGTAGAGAGTTAAGAAGGAACCGGAAACCCGTTCCTAAAGAGGAAACAAGGGATAAACTTCTACTTCTATTCAAAAGGAGCGAGCAGCAGTGTGAATCAGACGATAAGCGAAACTATCAACTCCTGTTGGAAGAGGAGAGAAAAACTAAATAAAATGAAATAAATAGTAAAAGAGTTCAGGTGCAGACGTTAGGAGTAGAGAGCTGAAGCAGACTTTAGAGGAAACCGGAAACCCAATCCTAAACAGGAAACAAGAGAGAAACCTTTACTCCAATTCAAAAGACCGAATGGAGTGTAAACTGGGCTATAGGCAAACGTATTTATTCCTATTAAAAAAACAAACTATGATTAGTAAATGAAATTTCAGAGTTCAAGTGTAGACGTTAGAAGTATAGATTTGATGTTGATTTTAGAAGGAATCAGAAACCCAATCCTAAAAAGGAAGATAAAAAACGAAGATAAACGTATACTCCTGTTCAAAAGACCTGGGTGGAGTGTGAACCAAGTGATAAGTGATGCAAAAATATATATTACCTAGCGCTATCTAAGAAAATTTACACCGTTCTCCCGTTTTCATTTTCGGATAGATCAAAATTTAATGATTGAATCCTTGAGAGTTCCTTGCCTACAAAATAACCATAGAAATTCCCCCACCTGTACTTAACCAAACATTGGAACAACAATGACAAGCACGAAAGCATGTCACTATTTAAAAAAGCAAAAAGACTCAAATGAAAATACTTTAAAGTAAGACGCTTTACAGCTTCACCGAAGCAAATGCTAATAATGATAAAAAATTAATTCACTTGTTTAAATAATTCAGCTAACTTACTATCTTTTGACTTGTTTAAATAATTCGATACATTTTTAAGAAATCTGACATAGACTATTTTGATTTATTTACATAATTCCCTAAAATATCTTTTTCGGTTACGTAATTTGTAGTAAAAGGAAAATGAGAGACGACGGCAATGCATTTATTACGAACGCTGCAGGAAATAAGATCGTAACTAATTTTACCGAACCTTAAATTATAAAAATCTATTGAATATTTAAAAGAAATATTTTCACTATGTCCACTTAAAAAATCACTCACGGTCACGTTTATTTATATTTTCTTTAAATGTTAACACATTGATATGATTTCTACTAACTTGCGACTGAATTTTGACAAGGTGGATATTGGTATTTATGTAGCGTAACTTAGAAGTGGCTCAAGGCCGAAAGACAAGCAAGATATAAATTCTATCTCTACAAACAATGAATATCAAAAGGAAATTTTGTCGACAGAAACGCTGCCTTAAAAATAAACAAAATATAATATTTATCAAAACATTCTTTAAAATCCTTATGCAAATTAAATGTTACTGTTTTTTTTGTTTTTGTTTTTTTTTTTTTTTTTTTTTGTGTGTGTGTGTGTGTGTGTGTGTGTGTGTGTGTGTGTGTGTGTGTGTGTGTGTGTGTGTGTGTGTACTTACATATAAGGGAAGATGCGGAAATATCTCGGATTTACCAAGTATCGATACCAATTGGATGAAGAGGGAGGAGTTCTTGTGGTGATTATGTAACTGTTAGAATCAATGGCTTGTGAATCGAATTAGTTAGCATATAGATAATGATGACCAGCTACTCGCTATCTCTTCCGCCTTGAACCACAATGTATTGATTGTTATATAAAGACCAAGTATGGATCCCCCCCTATGACCAAATTCTGAGGCTTGGTCATATTTTGAGGAGCGAGTTGAAACAAATTTTGGCAGGCATCAGTCTTTTGTTTTTTGTTTGTTTTTTTTTTTTTGTTGTTGTTTTTTGGGGGTTATTTTTTGTTTTGTTTTTTTCACTGATTATCTTCTTTTTCCTGTTCGGGCAATTCTATTTACGAGTTCACCCACAACCTAGTTTATCAAGTATATTCTAAGGTCCTGACTTTCGTTTTCGTTCACTGAATTGTCTGAAAATCGTTTCGTTGCGTGAAATCGCAGAGAAGATTTTCTGTGTTGTAGCAATGTAAAAGACGATTATCTCCCTGTATTTGAGACGAAGTTATGAGGGTCACATGACAGTGGACGAGTGACGAAATGCAGTTGCTATTTATACCGCCAGGAATCAAGACAAGCCTACACGAGTTCGGTGAATAAGGGAACTCACATGACCTGTTAAAAAACATAAAAAACTCACCGACCTGCTTTTTTCCCGTTCAGAAATCTTACAAGTAAGACCCTCTCTCTTTTGTCCCTTTTCACACTGCTTGTTGTATATATTTATTATAAATTTTCTGTGTTGGACAAATTCGTGATAAGTATGTCTATATCGGTATAAGAATGTCTTTGAGAACCACGCATGTTTTTTTTTTCATTCCTTTCTTTCATTTATACTGTTCTATTCGTGTATTAAAGTGTTACTATATCACGGATGAATATAATTATGCCTCTAATGGGTAAATGAAAACTGGGAATATAGCATAGCCCTCACCATTAGTGTGTTTGATGTTTTGTGATTGAATTCCAGCTTTAGTCTATGTTTGTTTTCTTTTATTGAAATTACTAAGTTACTGGACCTTTTGTAAATTATTTAGATGAGATAGACTCCTCCTTGGCTCTAGTTTTTTATCTTTTTGTTTTTCTCTGGTGGATTTCTTTTGCTTTTGTTGTTTTCAAGGTTTCCTTAATTGTAACATATATACGCTACTTGGTTTCAGAAAGAAAGAAAGAAAAGAAGGTAGAAGTGTTTAAAGTCTGTTTCAGTGAAGTGAAAGAGTTATCAATTTCAATATTTTTTCAAAGTTGTTAAGCTCAAATATTTAACGATGCAATAAGGTAATTTCTACGGATATTTCATTGTCGTAGTTTTATTGCTGGGTTAAATATTTTTCAACTGGGTGCACATATTATTTACATATATTAGATTGTGCAGTATATATATATATATATACCATAAAGAAGTAATCATACAAATAATTAATTAGTAATGTCAATGGTGAAATCTCTTCGCTAACAAGACTTAATAAGGCATTAACTTACTAAAAATTCATTAAATAACGCAATCCTTATCCTTAAGTTCTTGTCAGATGGAATTGATGATGATGGGACGAGTACTTTCGAAAATTTCACATTTTCATCCTCAGGGCGCAATTTTTCCATTTACTGGTAAACTCCAAGGCAAAATAAATGTAGTGTAGATCGAAAGATTTTTTTAAAAATGTTATTTATTGACAGTTATATGATTTTGGAACGTGTGATGTCGCAACTCTAGAGTTCTTGTTTAAATAATTCAAGTGAAAATTTTGTTTCAATTTAGTAATGTGGTAAACCCACGAATTATTTTTGTTGTATCTGTTTTTCAGTTAAAGTGACATGAACTAATGTATAGTCCAATTAATAGAGTAAAATGTCTTTTTAATAGTTTTTTTCCTTCACAGAATCTCAGATTTTGAATGTACTGAGGATCGATTTTGGTAAATAGATTATGCAGTATACATATTATATCATAAAGAGGTAATCATACAAAGAACTAATTAGTAATGTTAATGTTAATTCAATGAATTGTTAGTAAGTTAATGCCTTATTAAGTCTTGTTAGCGAAGAGATTTCGTCATTAATTACATTAATATTACTATTTAATTCTTTGTATGATTACCTCTTTATGATATATTATTTACATATTGCATATACATTAGCCAGGGGTGTATCAAACACTTGAAGTCTAAGTGTAAAATGTTATTTACATATTATTGTACATAAATTATATTTTTAGGTGCATTAAATGCTTAAGAAGCAAGTAGGTTCATAACTATGATTACCATTTGAATATTTACAGTGTTAATATCCAGGATTGTACAATGGTGGGCCTGCTGTCAAAAACAAATCAAGGAGATATAACTATGAACGAATATAATTGTAATGATGTAATATAGCGCTCATTTAAAATGTGCATATTCCATGGAGTTAAGAGACCTCAAATCTATTAATTTCAATAGCAAGCAGCAAAATCGTGGAATTTCCGCTGATACCCTCTCTCTCTCTCTCTCTCTCTCTCTCTCTCTCTCTCTCTGATTCCTTGGAGAACAACACCTCTCCAACGGACACGATTCCGGGCGCTCCTCGTCATCTCGGCCCAAGTCGTACCGACTGCCTTCATCGCAGGGACAACACTTTTGTGCTAAATCTGTTTTCGTTGACCCACTTATCGCTTCTCTTGTGGATTCCAGTCAAGGGCCTGCCTGGTGACACTATAAGCAGGCTTGAGGAACTCTAAGAGGCTCTTCTTTTCCTTTATGCGTCTTGATCCCTTGAAGAACATAGATCCGCAACAACGACTTTCCAACGGGCGCGGTTCCGGGCGATCCTCTTCTAGTATTTATTAATTCCGTTAGGCATCCAGTGCGTATTAAACTCAAGATGCCCTGAGAATCTAATATTGAGTATAATTTAAGTTATTCTAGTCACTCAATCTCACCCTATCTCTCTCCCTCTCTCTCTCTCCCTCTTTCTCTCTCTCTCTCTCTCAGTGTGTGTGTGTGTGTGTGTGTGTGAATAAAGCGTTACGCTTTGATAAAGTGAGAGGGGAAACAGTGACGGTGTGAACGCGAAATTCACCTGAGAGTCACTGTGTTCATATTTCAAGACATCTAGTTTTTTCTTGCATCGAAACATGGCACCCAACAGCAGGAGCTCTCTCTTTCTCTTCTAGACGTTCAATGCTCGACAGACATTTGAAAGACGCTCGTAAACTATTTACAATAGATTATGTAAAAAGGAAACCGGGTCCTGCTTTTGAAAACAAGACGCTATCATTATGTCATAGCGAAATGAAAAACCGGATATACGTCATTAGGTGATCACGGTAACTTTTAAATCATTTTGAAAGTCTTTCATTTATTTGTTTTCCTTCTTTTTCCTTCATTATTTATTCATTTATTTATTTATTTATTTTACTCCTTCCACCTCTTGATTTTTTTTCTTTTTTGTCAAATAGAATTGCCTTTCTTATTTTACTTTTCATTTTTCTAACTTTCTCTCTTAACTATAATTTTCTATCTTATTGTGTTATTATTTTTCTTTTTTCTTCTTTCTTTCTCTCTCTTTCTTTCTTTCTTTCTTAACTAGAATTGCCTGTGTTATTTTATCTTTCATTTTTCTTTCTTTTTTTTAACTAGAATTGCCTGTGTTATTTTATCTTTCATTTTCTTTCTTTCTTTCTTTCTTTCTTTCTTTCTTAAATAGAATTGCCTGTGTTATTCTACCCTTCTTTTTTTCTTTCTTTCTTTCTTTCTTAACTAGAATTGCCAGTGTTATTTTATCTTTCATTTTTCTTTCTTTCTTTCTTAACAAGAATTGCCTGTGATATTTTATCTTTCATTTTTCTTTCTTCCTTCCTTTCTTTCTTTCTAGTGTGGCCAGGGTATAAAGGTGTCATCTACGTATCTCAGCCATAGGATTGACTTTAGTGATGAGGATTTTAATATCCTTTCTTCGGAGAATTCCATGTTTATGTTAGCCATTGCTGGTGATAATTGCGAGACCATTGTTAACCCTTCATCCTGCCGATATATATCATATCCCCTTCCGAAGTGTGTTATTTGGGTACAGAAAGTCAGCATCTCTATCACGATATCTATTGGTCCGTGTTCCTAAGGATGAATCCGAGGCCAGTCTCTGCCTCCTCTTTCAGTAACTTGGTGAAAAATGTTGTTCAAATATGATTGATAGCTTTGCCAAAACATGCAGCCTAATGTCCGCCATTTTTAAGTGAATTTGCCGCGATTTAATAAAATAAACCCATGCTCATCCCATCCAGACTCACCATCTGGTTGGATTGGATGAAGAATCCTTCATTATTTTCACAAAGTGGGCGAGGTTTCGGATATATGATGGTGACTTTCTTATTAATAGGTCAGTTATATTGTCGGAGTTAACTCCTCCTTAATTGTCCAAATATTTTATTAGGGCACGCTCTCCCTACACTATAAATACTGGGCGATTTCTTGTCCCGTTCTCTTTCTACTTTGCATCTCAACGGACACATTTAAAAAAATGTGATCTCCCGCAAAGATCCGCGTTTTCGTCCACCTGGGGGAAAACGCCATGAAACACACAAACACGTACATACGAACATTCACCAAAATGCAAACTCTTTACGTTCACACACAAATACAAATGTTAATGTCTTTGTCACTTGTAAAGTTGTTGTTAAATACATATACTTGTTGATATATATATATATATATATATATATATATAGAATTCGACGTATGAGAGTCAAGCAGATCAGTTCATAGGAAACCGACAGCCCTACAACAGCACATGAGATTTGATTATAGTGGTGATGGTTTCGTGCAGGACCATCTACACTTTTTGAAGGGCCGAATACAGAGACCTAATGCACTACGGGCCACAAGGTCCCAAAACGACCCTCTGCAGGTTTTGAATTCAGAGTTGTCCTTCTCTTAGACCAGTTGCCATCCAAGGCTATAGAACCCAGTCTGTCCTGCTATTTACCCATACCTGTAGGGAGAAGAAGAGGATTCACACCTTTCCCAAGAGTATTAGCACGTAAGTGAATGTAATGAATTCGAGTGGAATTCGAACTCAGCTCTGCGATTCCTCAATCCAAGATATATATATATAATAATATTTTTTTGTTTAAAAATATGATTCCTTCGCTACATAAAAGTTCTCATATTTAAAAAATGAGAGCTGAAATCAACCTAATAATTATTAAAATTAAGTTGAACTCAGGTGTTTAGTCTCGTTTCATCTTCAAGCGAAATTTTAGGAATAAGCTATCTTTTGGTTTACGTGTGTTTTTAGGCACGGTCGATAATAACATTCGTTTTTGTGGGGGTGGCTAGGCTAGTTTTCTTAGTTAAGTGGTCAGAGAGTTAATTCTTATCTATAGATTCATCATCTTCTGAGAGGTTTTGCTCTGGTTGGGTAGGGTATCTATTTCAAGACTAATGTTGGCGGTCATCCTTTAGTTGGTTCCCAGTGCGGGATATTTTTATGGCGTGCCTACAAGTCGTAATGTGTCGGGAGAACCAAGATATATATATATATATATATATATATATATATATATATATATATATATATATATCGGTCTTGTTTGTTTTCTTTACATCTTCGGTTGGACTCAACTTGAGTCCGGCATTGTTCTTGTAGTTGGACCTTCTTCTTGCAGGAATAAACAGTTCGTGTTCCTAATACAACAACACGTAAATCTACATAGTCCTCTACAATATCCGGAAGCAAACGACTCAGAGAATGGCACACAGAGCCTTGGCAGTTAACAATTAATCTGAGTGGAATAACGTATTTGTGAATTTAGGGGAAGCAGTATATGTGAGGTAGCTTGCTGTAACGTTATGACAATTGTCTATACGTCTTAGGTGAGAATTACTCCTTGTGCTTAATTAGGAATTGCGACAGTGTTTGTTATGTTTTCATTGTTGGATCTTTCTTTACTTTACTATACCTACCATTTTGATAATAAAATTGAAGATATTATTACAGAAGCATGCGTTCCTAACAAAAAGTTTCGTTGTTTTTTGGGTTTTTTCTTTC
>CAHIKZ030000760.1:332500-362500 GCA_903632075.3 Acanthosepion pharaonis
CTGTGGCTTTTATAATAAATTTTATGGCTCCAGAGGATATTCGACGACAATAAATAGACGGGTCAAAAACACTTGGAACCCATACACAACTGCCTACCTCCATTAGAGAAATACTTGTTGATCGTCGTAGTCGTCATTGCCGTAACATGTTGCCGAGTATTGGGGTACTTATCAATATTTCCTATGTGAAATGAGTTCTATGATATATCGCAGTAGATGTTCGAAGCCACCATATAATAGGATTCCGGGGGTGGAAAGCTATGGCTTTTCTTTTGGGCTCTTTTCTTTCCTTCTATTTGTCTTCTGGTGTCTTCAAACTATGTTGTTTTTTCGTGGACTGCCCTTCTCCCATTGGTTCTTTAAATGTTAGATGTAGTAACGTCTTTGAGCATGAAAGCCTTGGCTGCGAATTGTTTGAGGTGGTCCATGGTTCGCCAATCCATGGCATACACACATCAGCTGACACCATCCATTGTGGCAAACCAGGGCTTGACAGCCAGATTCATGATGACAGCTCGCATCAGGCTGCCGACTTGTTCTCGTACGTAGAACGTCGCCTTGACCGGTCGTCGGATCAGGGAAGGGACCAGACTAGGCGCCATCTTGTTTGCTAATACCATCAATTATTCTTATTAGATTCTGATTTAAAACTTCTCAGTTATTTATCGCTTCGTTCAAGTGCACAGTGTTCAAGAACACCCCACCCAGCGTAGAAAACAATCTACCACAGTAGATTAAAGGGTTCAGTTCAAAATTCCAACATTGTTACGCCGATCAACATGCACCTGGTGAAGGCCAATACAGCGCTCGAAACATTGAGATAATAACAACAAAAATAAGAAAAATGGTTCACATGTAAATAAGGATTATGTTATATAGGAATAAAGTGTCACTGCCGACACTTGAGATTGAACATAGATCGCCAGTGAACAAACATAGGTGATCTCATTATTGAATTTTATTCATATATATCACAATATAATATTTTATTCCTATATAACACAATAAAATTCATCAAATTTAGGAACCAACTTACAAAGTCACGCGATATTTTTTTAAAAAAACTATGAATTGCGAAGACGCCATATTTGAATAAAGTTTTGTTCGGCTTATCAACAGTTTCTGAGTTATTTAAAGCCGAAATGTTTTCTTATTGTAGGAATAATTCATTTTTTTAATTTTTTTTTTTTTTTTTGACGATAAAAATGTTTTTTTTTTTTTCAATTCAAGTTCTGCTTTTTATCCCATAGCTGGAGAGACAAGAGACGAATTTAATACCTTTCGTGTAAGTTCTCATTTCGAGCCGCTATTCATTACACCACAGGCACATTCACTGAGAAAAAAAAGAAACATTTTTTTTTTTTAAATCAGCATCATCACAAGTCAGTAAAGCCACTAAGTCACAAAGAGTTACAGGCTGTGGAAGAATTATAAAACATAAACATTACTAAGAAACGAGAACAAAAGAAGAGTAATCAGGAAAACTGTAGATAGCGATTGACATTGCATTTAAATTTTTGAAGATTAAAGTTGTCTGGAAATCATGAAGCTGTAAGGGAGATCCACAAGAGAGAAGTGCGAGAAAAGAAACTGTTAGCATAGAATTTACGGTTACATCTAACCAGCTCAACAGTATATTGATGAGATCTCGATGCCAGTCTTGTACTCTGCTTAAATTCAAAAAGTCTAGGCCGAAGAGTTCACCCGAAAAATTACCATTATAGCATTTATAGAAAAGGCACAGGGAGGCAACTTTATAGCGGTGGGAAAAAAGTGACTGAAGTGGAGCCGCCAGATCAGGACCAATAATATAACTGATTCTTCTTTGGATCTTATCAAGGAGCTGAAGGCACCGGATCATATGTGGCAGCAAAATTCTAAGTATGGATGAATGGTAGACTTAGAGATATATACATGGAGTAATGGATAGCGTCACGGATTGAGGAATCGGAGAGCCGAGTTCGAATTCCAGTCGAATCCATTACATTCACTTACGTGCTAATACTCTTGGGAAAAGTATGAATCTTCTTCTTCTCTCCCCACCCCAGCTATGAGTAAATAGCAGGACAGACCGGATTCTCTAGCCTTGGATGACAACTGGTCTACCGCAGAAAGAAATGGCAACCTACTGCGGGAAAAATCTGCCTCGTGTATCGAAAGATACATGATCCCCTAAGTGTGTATCCCGCATGGCACATAATTGAACTGATGAAAAATTCTGAAGAGAAAAATTGTCGCGCACGACAAAGTGAACCGATTTTCTTAGCAGTCGACCTAGCAATGGAGACATTATAGTCTTTCTACTTCATGTCACCTGAGAACGTTACTTTCTTCTGCACCTGCCATGCTGATGGAAGTCTTTCAGATTATTAATGGAGTGATGCTTAGTTTTAGAGACGTTAAAATTAACAAGTCATCTCATCCACCTGTTAACAACGGACTCGATGTTAATTTGGGCATCGACTGCCATTTTGACCTTGTCGATCTGATCAGCCTTACTATCGAAATCGGAGGAAATAGTTGTGTCATCAGCGTAGATACCAAGCTGAGAAAAGTGGTTAGTACAACACAAAAGGTTTTTGATTATGACTTATGCAAGCCGAAAATAGTAGCCAGACATCGGCGAATTTAGGTTTAAATTTTCAACACAAACTAGAAAAATAATCCAAAATGCAGAAAAAAATCCTTAAGTAAGAACATTCCTTCTTTAACTAAAGTATAAAGGTCAAATGCTTGCATATGTTATTGTGCATACATGTTTACAGGAGTGTAATTCATTTGACCTGTACTTTTGAAGCTGCCAGTAAGGATCGAACTCATATCCTTTATACCTGCGAGACGATTTTGCTCAGTATAGCGAGCACCTGATACACAAAGATCACTTTAGTTTCAAAAGGCGTCCGGGTGAGAGTTGAACTCATTACCCTGCGCGACAGGCTGTTTGAGCATCGCTCTACAAGAAGCGTAGGAAAAAGTAATATATTATGTATTTTTAGTTGTATATGTGTGTCATATGTGGGATATTGTTGTCTTCTTGAGATTGAGCACAAAGTTTAATAGATTGACTTGATCGACGTCGAACCGATTTAATGAAGTAGACGACAGACACTGAAAGAAATGAAACGTAAAAGTGAATTCAATACACACACACACACATATATATATATATATATATATATATATATATATATATATATATATATATATATATATATATATATATATATATATATATATATATATATATATATATATATATATATATATAGTTGAATTGGTTGTTTGATGGATGAGTTAACAAAAAGAAGGTGTGCGAAAAAATCGTGATAAGGAGAAAAAAAAAAAAACAAGACGGAGTTGGGAGCCAAATAAATAAATTAAGACCTTTTTTTTTTTTCCCTCATTTGGCGGGAAAAATATAAGCAAAGCAGGGTGACAAACTTGGAAAGAGTTGATAAGAAAGGAAAAATGAAGCTGTAAATATATTTTTTAAAAAAATGAAATGCCCTTTCTCTGATAAAACTAAAACAAAAAAGAAAATAAAAGAAAGTCCTCAAGCGAAACCATAAAAGATGATAGATTGTAATTATAATCGTATGATATTTCAATCTATAAAGATATATACTGCAAAAATATATATATGTATATGTGTGTGTGTGTGTGTGTGAATAAAGACAAAAGGAAATTTTTTATTAAACGACGCATTTCGCCCTCCGGTGGACTTTATCAAGGCAAATGTAAAGATTTTATTTTGCAACAAGTATTTATAAACAGAAGTAAAAATGTTCTTTGTTTTTCAGAAGTTTTTCCATTAAAAAATGTACATAAATATACTTAGGTCGAACGGGAAGTCAAGGTAAACTATGGATGCTGCTAAGTGATATATTTAATGTCTAATAAACGAAATGGAATTATTATTTATATTATTTACTTTGAGAAATTCATTCCTGTATGACATATTTGAAATAATAGAAGGTTTTTGAATTTAACTGTTTTCTTCTCATTAAATGTATGTTGGCGTAGGAAAGGAGGATATCTTTTAGGAAAGAAGATATTTGAAAAACTCCAGCTCCTGCAAGTATATTTATGTGGCTTCTTCAATTTAAAATTACTAACTACATTTTAATTTTGTTTAAAAATACTTGTTGCAGAATAAAATTCTTATATTTGCCTTCATTAGAAGAAGAAATGCGTCGGCTAAGAAAAGTTTTTCTTCTGTCATTATTCATAGTGCCTTTTATATTTTAGATATTTTTGAATTTTTGCATAAAATATATATATATATATATATATATATATATATATATATATATATATATATATATATATATATACATAAATTATTTATTCAGTGCTATCTGTGAGAAATAATATGTATAATTAATATATATAATAGCTCTGTTGTATTGCATCGAGCGCTCTTTTATTAACACTTGACTATAGGTGATATATATATATATATATATATATATATATATATATATATATATATATATATATATATTAGACCGTTTTTAAACTTAAAAGATGACTATCTCACTTTAAAAGGACTCTAAAATCCACATGCATTGCCTGGAAGTTTATGTCGGGTGTCATCTCCCGCTGTCTAGGGAACACCCTCTTGAACATCCAGACTATTCGGATATGTGTCTCCGGCTATCTTTCCTCAATTCAGTAAGCTATCTCCTTTTACTATATCGTTCCCCTTCCTCCCAATACTGGGGTACTCGGTAGCATTTACGGTAATATAGGCAAGGCTATCTCTCTACATCCGTTTGCACACATATTCGTGTTCGGTGACTTTAACACCCAGCATACCATGTGGCTTAAACACTCTGTAGCTGACCTCGCTGGCATACAAACCTTTAACTTTTCAATCACTCAATCCCTCACACAAGTTGTTGACTCTCCTGCACGTTTCCCCAGTAACCCTGGCGGTAACGCTTCCCTTCTCAATCTTTGTTTTAGTCCCATCCCCGACTCTTGTCGCGCTACGCTGCTCTGCCATCTTGGCAACTCTGATCATGCCGTAGTGTCTATTAACATCTCCTTCTACTCCCTGCAGCAAAGAACCTCCTACTAACAGAATATCTTTCTTTTATCAACGACCAGACTGGGACTCGTTCCGTGATTTTCCATCGCAATGGAATGTGGTTTTTAATCACCCCATTCAAAAATGTGCAACTGAGGTTTCCTCCTGGATAAATCCTGGCATCGAGGCTTTCATCCCTGCAAGAAAATATAAAGTTAAATCGCGCTCATCTCCTTGGTTCTCAGCTGCTTGCTCAGCTGCTATAGCCCATAGGAATCACTTTTCCCGTCTGTACCGAAGCGACATGTCTGATTGCAGCAGACGTCTCTTTGTCTATGCCGAGAATGAGTGCAAACGTGTCCTCAATGAAGCAAATTTACTATTTGCTGAAAGAATGAAACGGCGTATTGCATCACGCAAGTTTGGTTCTAATGATAATTGGCGGCTCTGCAAGAGCGTGCTGAACAACAACACATCCACAATGCTTCCTCTATTCAATCACTTTGAGATCCTGACTTCCTCAGCTGATAAAGCTGAACGCTTTGCTCGGAAATTCTCATCCATTTCAACGCTTGACTCATCCGGAGTACCGACACCTGATTTTCCTTCTAGAATTGAGGTTCTGTTGAGTGAGATGAGCATAACCCTGTCAATGGTATTGGATATCATCTTTAAATCAGTGGTGGGGACGGGATACCAGCCGTAGTCCTAAAGAAATTTGCTCCTGAGCTGGGTCTAGTTCTCTTCAAACTATATAGCTATTGCCTCGCTGACTTTTGCTTTCCAGGCAAAAGTCCTCATTTGTTGGCCCTGTTTTTAAAAACTCTGGAAACCCTTCTGACCTATTTAACTACCAGTCTTCTACCACTCTTTGGCAAAGTCTTCGAGGCTTTAATCAACGCCGAAATGGTTAAGCACCTTACATCCCATGATCTACTCTCTGATAAAGAATATGGTTTCCTCTTTGCCCTGTCGACTGCTGACATGCGCGCGGCCATAACTGAATTACAAAGCACTTCACATTGACGGAGAAGCTCGATCTCTGGCTCTAGATATCTCTAAAGAGTTTAATAGGGTTTTGGCATCCCGGCCCTCGGGGATACGGTATGACAGGACAATTATTTGAATTAATACAATCATTCCTGTCAAACTGTGAAATGAAGGCCGTCCTAAATGGCTTCTCATCGAGTTCCGTTCCTGGGTTCTACACTGTTTCTTATCTTCATCAACGATCTTCCTGATGTCTTAGTTCCCAAGTAGGCATCTACGCAGACTACACTATTATTTACTCCTGTCTCAATAGTAAATGCGGCATTGCTGACAAAGTTAACCTGGACATTGATCTCAAAAAGGACCTCTAATCTGTGGTTAACTGGGGCAGGAAATGGCTTGTAAACTTTAATGCCTCTAAAATGAAACTGCTCTCATTTTCCCATCATAGAGAACTCTCCCTACCTCCTATCAGAATGGCTGATGCCCAACTCCACAGAGCGTTTCTCTGCACCTGCTTGGTCTCACGCTGTCCACTGACCTAAAGTGGAACAACTATATTGAATCAATAGCTTCATCTACCGCAAGGAAAGTTGGTTCTCTGTATCGCACCAGAAGGTTTTTCTCGCCCGAGTCCAGCCTTCAAATCTACAAATCTACCATTCGTCCTTGCATTGAATACTGCTGCCATATATGGTCTGGTGCCCATCTCAAGGTCCTCAACAAAATCCAGAGACGGATATCCAATGTGATAGGTCCTGATCTGGTATCTCGTCTATAGTCACTTTCTCACACAGGTGATGTTGCGTCCCTCTGTCTTTTCTACAAATATTTTCATGGCAACTGCTCTGACGAGCTATTTTCACTGGTGCACCAACTGCATGAATTTAAGCGTGCTACTAGGTTGGCATCTCGGTCCCACCCTTTCGAAACAGTTAAATGTAGCCGTCTCTTCTATTCAAACAGCTTTTTCTCTCGCACTTCCCGACAGTGTAACTCCCTTCCTCTTACTTGCTTCCCTGATAGCTATAATCTTCAAATATTCAAATTTAATGTCAATCGAGATAGTCTGGTGCCCTAATCCTGATACCCGTCCTTCTCTATATCCTTTCCTCAAACACCCCCTCTTTACTCTTGCTCTCACTCTCTGCAACCCTTTGCGTGCTAGTGACACTGCCGCCTTGTTTCGGGTGAAATGCTTAGAAAAACCAATATTTGATTAAAACAGAATGTTATTTTTTAAATATTTCTACACCTTATCTTGACACTTATTCATTGTAGGCTCAGAATTAAATCTGTTAGAACGATGAGATAAATTTATGACACAATTTTCTCTTTCAGCTGCTAGAAAAACAATTTACTTGGGAAATATATTAGAATAATTCTGAACATTTAGTGCAAACAAAGTGCCTGCATATGAATAAAAAATGACTTGAAGAAGTGCACAATATTAAAATGGCGCATAAGGCACAGATGCTTTGTCTCAATTCATTTATTGGACCGATATATTGAGAATATTCCAACAGAACTAGAAGCCCTACTATTATTACTAGTGAACGCAATATGAAAAAAAATAGAATATGCAGATGACACTGTGTTGGTGACCGGCACAGAAATAAAACATAACGAGGAAAAAGGGCTTAGAAAAGTTCTCAAATTTCGAAATTCTAACATACGTCACCTGAAGAAGGCTGTGGCGTTTAACGGCGAAATGTCGTGAAAATGGCAATAAAGATGAAGACAACAGTCCGAATACGGTAAATAGTGTAAATAGTTTTCTAATCTCAGAAATATAGACAAGATTTGCCAAGATGGCGAAAGCTTAGGTGCCTGCATCAAAAATCCTACTCATTTATCTTGAAGACCAACCAATGGCGCCAGTGGCAAATGCACAAATATCTGAACCACCAGACATTAAATAGACATGTGATATTTACCAAACTTAGCACAGAATTAGACGAAACGATGAAAAACAGAAGAACATTTGCGTTTTTCAAACATTTCATAGCATAAGCTTATAGCTTAAAATCTGCACTATCGGATTTAAGCTAAATCCTGCGTGGGGCTCTTCATTGGGCCTTCATCATTATAAGTAGGGAGGAAGAGATGCGATAAGCTACGGAATAGCTCAAAGTATTAAGTATTACATTAATATTTAAGTTTACCTTTTAAAAGTTCTACGATAATTATTCTGCTCAGCTAAATTTAAAGACAATTTAATGTACGTAGGTCCTTACTTTTCATACAAAAAATTATTTTTATTTCATGCTTGACTTTTGCTGGATTTCGCAATTAATTTCGATTATTCCCAAATTTATTTCCAAGTTATAAAAATTTGTCACAAAAATCAAGTAAAAAATCGCCGAAAAAAATCCAAAATTTCAGGGTTGGGTGTCTGGATCCGACCCAAAATGTTTTGAATTTGTTCTCTGGGGTCGGCCTAATTCCAAAATGGTGGGATACTGCCTCTAGGAGTAAAGTTGAAAAAGTGAGACACAGTGACACACTGACATTCCCATTTATCATATACATCATCATCCATATAGAAACCAATTGTTTTACGTATGCATTTTATATTTTTATACTGTGAAGATACAATATATATATATATATATATATATATATATATATATATATATATATATATATATATTGCTTCTCTACTTGCTTCTAAAATCAGTATGCTAATTCTTATCTTCTTTGCAAGTACCATCACTCCTCGCTTAATGACTTATATGTATAACGACCTCAGAACATACTACCAGCTATAAAATCATTTAAATTTTTTAAAAATTAGTAATCCAACCAGTCTGTGTTGTAGGTTATATAAAAGCTTCGATACTGGTTATTTTCACTGTTTTTTTAAATAAAAGCTTTATACTATTTACAGTATACTAACCAAACACTTAGAGAATGATGAGTCGATTTATGAACTTGCTTCTTATGTTTACTGTTTTTGCACTGTATTTAAAAAATATAAAAAAATAAAAAATGAAAATAAATAAAAATAAAATTAAATTTAAAAAGTCCAGGGTTCGAATCTAGAGTCTAGAATCCAAGTGAATTCCAAGTTAGTTTTTGAAAATATATTCGAACTAAAACAAGTGATCTATTACCTATTGTCGGGATTTGTGTATGTTATACGCGATGTTTGTAGCAGTGAACAGCGAAAAAATTACATGCCGTTTATGAATAATAGATCGACACAAAACAATACATTTTCTTTTCTTTATCAATAAATACACTCTTGACACCTAGACCATTTTTAGGTAGAATATTAGGTGAGGTCAACGTGTGGGTAATATAGATTCCTCCAAAAGTTGTAGTACGAAAAGCGATGCCATATGACTTCAGAACAGGTAATCAGAGCTCTCTACAGCAAGGCTAAACTGGAATTTGAACTAAGATCGCTTATTGCACTTTCTGCACCAATATTAGTCAACTACCGTCATATACAAAATATAATCGTGTCTTAAACTAGTTTTGCCTCTATTCTACTTAAGATTTATGAACTAGCGATATCAAAAGTGTTAGCCGTGGTACGCATAGCCGTGGTACGCGAGCCGAGCGAAAGTCTCAAAGTTTGACATGTTTACAAAAGACAAATTTCGTCTGCATGTTTCTCCGGCACGAGTTACTGGTCCTCGTACGAGCGGCTATCCTTAGCGAGCGTATGGTCGTCGCGCAATTGGACGCGTAGCTGTGGTACGTATAGCCGTGGTACGCGTAGCCGTTTGTTCGCGTAGCCGTTGTACGCGTAGCAGGTTGTACGCGAGCCGAGCGAAAGTCTGAAAGTTTGAGATGTTTCCAAAAGACAAATTTCGTCTGCATGACTCTTCGGGGCGAGTTAGTAGTCCTCGTACGGGCGGCTGTCCTTAGCGACCGTATGTTCACCGCGGCCGTTGGACGCTTAAACTTCGGACGCATAGCCGTGGTACGCGTAGTCGTGGTACGCGTAGTCGTGGTACGCGAGCCGCGCAAAAGTCTGAAAGTTCGACATGTTTCCAAAAGACAAATTTCGTCTCCTTGACTCTCCAGCGCGAGTTACTGGTCCTCGCACGGCCGGCTGTCCTTAGTCCGTAGTAATTACCTAAACCGTTAAAATGCCAAAGCACCCTGTTGCTAATTTCTTATCCGCTTAAATCTACCCCGCAACGATAGCATCGCGGGTATTAACTTCTTAAACTTTTTCTTTAATCATTGGTCTCTCCTAATGTATCATTATTTAAACATTTGTTTAAGTTAGCCAGTATTTTAGCATTTCTATTTGCTACTGTACTTTGTCGTGTAGAACACCTTTCACCACGCGTTGACTGTTCTCACACGGTGTTATACTGTAACTTCATGCAAATTTCTTTCTTTCTGTAGACTTATCGCTGCAAACCTTATAACATAATCACCTAATGAAACTATTTGTAACCTCCTTTACCTATTTAGACCCCCGGTCTCATAGTTATGTTCAGCAGTCGGGCGTCTTTTTCATTTTTCTACTTTCCTTTCCTTCTTACCTTCTTATTTATTTTGTCATTTGGACTAAACTAGTTTCAAGTCTTTATTCATGTCTTTTTCTAATTTCAAACTTTTGGCTTTCAATAAACTTGGTGAACAGGATATTGTCTTCAGGTTTTTGATTGCGGTACGGCATTTATCTGGCTGCCTGATGTAAGCACGCAGGCGAGACGGACGCGTATCGCGAGGCAGTACACTGACAGACCGCCATAATCTATACAATTCCTCCTCGATTTTCCAACTCATTAAATTTTGATTCTAGAACTTTTGGCTCTGTTCCTAATGGGAAAATTATTATAGGCGTCATTCTAAGTCAAAGGATAGTAACCGTGAATTCTGTAACAGAAATATGACATTATTTACACTATTTATATTTGGACTATTGCCCTCGTCTTTGTTGTTGTTACCGGTCTGGGTAACTTAAATGGAATTCTGAACATAACCCTTTATTTTATTTACGGGGGTAGACTTTTCACGTTCCACTTATGTCTAGGGATATCATCTAGTTCTTATTTTCATTTAGTACTATTCAGTTATGGCTGGCCCTTTCAAGTACACACTGTCCGACCCAGGGACTGAACACACAACCACTATGACACCTAATTCACAAACCAACACGTTGATCCAATACTATCTAAGATACGCGGTCGTCTCATGTACGCGCATGCGTGCGTGCGTACATCCAGGTAAACTCTGTACGGAAATCAAAATCCTGAAGACAAAATCCTGCTCATCAGCAGGTTTATTGAAAGCCAAAAAGTTTGAAATTAGAAAAAGTTATAATCTATTGTCGTGGCCTTTGAGCTTTAAATTTAACCTACCTGCTGATTAGGTTTCAACTGTTTCTGTATTCATTTTCTTTTTTGCCTTTTTTTATTCTCCCATATTGTATGAAAGAAATATGTCATGAGAGTTACTTACTTTATTTTATTGTTTACAAATGAAATACCTGACACTATGCTGACTTATTTTATCATAAATATACTTTTTATGATTAAAGAGCAACCTAGAAAAATTTGACTTTTAAAAATACGTGGCTTAGCTGCAGGGTTATGGTTAACGATTCCTCCTCCAAGTTTACGACATCTAAAAATATCGAATTAAATATAGTTTGGTTTGGTTTGGTTCGTTTTACGGCATATCAACCTGAATGGATTATTTAATCCGACAATATTTTTAGTTTGGTTTGATTTATTTTACGGCATTTCAACTTCAATGGATTATTTAATGCCGACAAAATTTTTGGCTTGGTTTGATTTGTTTTACAGCATATCAACCTCAATGGATTATTTAATGCCCACAAGGTTTTGGTTTGGTTTAGTTTGTGTTTTACGGCATATCAACCTCAATGGGTTATTTAATTCCGACAAGATTTTTATTGCTGGTAATATTTTTATTCGATCTATCTATCTCAATATATATTGGTTTGGTTTGGTTTTTTTTACGGCATATCAACCTCAATGGGTTATTTAATACTGACTAAATTTTTATTACTGGTAATATTTTCTTTTATGTATTGCTGGGAATATCTTTCTTTTATAAAAATTTATTGCTGGTAATAATTTGTTTTACAATGTATTTCTGGTATGGAAACCTATTTTTCCCCTTTCACAGCGCTCCCACCCCAGTCCGGGGACCAACCACCCGCCCACCGCTGGGACCCTTCCAGGTGCTACCACCCTGGGCCAGGGTGAACCCGGGAACAGCAGCAACTAAGAGGTGGTTCCACGTTCCCCAAAAACTCCAGACCAGATGCCCCGCCGCCGGACGCAGTTTGTATCATCCTATCCAGGACGCGGATGTAGTTTATCGTCATACCCAGGACGGAGAAGAAAGGACTAAACATCAGTTGTAAGAAGACATAATGTAAGTTTGTCAGCAAAATGAAGAATCCAAGATGCAAAACTACCAATTGAAGACACCAAAATAAAGCAAGTAAGAAAATTTAAATATTTAGTAAATGATTTAACAGAGGAAGAAAAATATGGCAGCGAAATCCAAAGACGAGATTTTTATTGCTGGTAATTTTTTTTCCCAAAAATCTATTGCTCCTAATATTTTTTCCAAAAATGTATTGCTACTAATGTTTATTTCCAAAGATGTATCGCTATTAACAATGTATTGCAAGTAATTTTTTTTTCAAAAATTTATTGCTGGTAATAATTCTTTACAAAAAGGTATTACTGGTATTATAACCTATTTTTGCACTTTCAGTTTAGGAGTTACCTATCTGCCTATAGTTGGGACCCTAACAGTTGCTACCACCCTGTGGTAGTCTTACCCAGGACGCGGATGTAGTTTATCGTCTTACCCAGGACGCGGATGCAGTTTATCGTCATACCCAGGACGCGGATGCAGTTTATCGTCATACCCAGGACGTGGATGTAGTTTATCGTCAGACCCAGGAAGCAGATGTAGTTTATAGTCTTACCCAGGACAGTTAAATATGGTGAATTTAGTAATATCATATTAAAATTCTTAAAATTTGTTTTTTTTTAATTTTATAGAATAAAAATATTTAATTTAATTCTATTTTATGTTTATTAATGGTAAACTAAACCAAAATTCAACATACATTTTGTTAATTACCTTTTAAAAGAGCCTACCTCCATATCACATTGAAACGCCGGGATTAATAAAAGTTAAGCAACGTAAAGCCTGGTCAGTATCTAGATGGGTGACCAATTGGGAATACCAGGTGATATAATCTTAAATATGTTGGGTAGTGTAATGGATAACGGCTCGGAATTATAAATCCGAGTTATAATTCCAGTCATGTCCGTTATATTCGCTTACGCGGAAATACTCTTGAGAAAGGTGTGAATCTCCCCTCACCTACGGGTTAATTAGTAAGACCTGTATCCGTAAGTCATTATTATCTCCAAAAAATTCATACTATATAAAAATATTTTCTGTCTTTAAATAGCCAACAAAAAGTTGATGAGCTGTAAAAAAAAAAGATATCAATCAACCTTTTAGAAAGAAAACACAAAGTACTGATAAAATTAAAATTATTAGCAATATTTTTCTTGTTATGAACTACAATATCATCGAGAAAAAATATTAAATTGGTTTTATCAACGGCATTTTTAAAATAAAGTTCACATAGTAAAAACGTTATCGAGGAAAATCGTCTCTTGAAGAAAAGACTCCGTTAAAAAATAAAAATTTACAAAACATTATTAAAATTGACTTTCCATGGAGAATTTTTGTAAGATTTGTAAGAAGATAAACGAGAACAAATCCGATTAATAAATTATTTCTTTAAATCGAGTAAAATTATGCAATAATTTCGGATAGAGCATGTTGTCTTGTTTACAGTAACATTTTTTCTTTAATTTTAAGATTTGGTTTGATTTGGTTTGGTTTGGTTTGTCTTACGGCATATCAACACCTCAATGGGTTATTTAATGCCGACGAGATTTTTATTGCTGGTAATATTTTTTCCAAAAATGTATGGCTGGTGATAATTTTTTTTTCCAAAGATGTATGGTAATCTTTTCCTTTACAAAAAATTACTGCTGCTAATAATTTTTCCAAAAAATTATTGCTGGTATTAAAACCTACTTTTATACTTTAGTAGTGTTTTGACCCCTTCTCTGGTTGGGGGGGGGTAACTAAGCTGGGACCCTGACAGGTGCTACCACCCCGAGTCAAGGTAGACCTGGGAACACCAGCAGTTAAGAGGTGGTTCCATGCTCCCCAAAACCTTCTGATCAAATGCCTTGCTGTCAGATGTAGTTTATCGTCTTACTCAGGACGCTTAATTATCTAAAAAGTTACATTACGCTATAAAAACCGTGGTAAAATGGCGTCATACATTTGCACCTGTTATAAACAGAAATAACGATTACACCCCAAAATTCATCATTAGTTTGTTTGCTTTTTGGGAATAAAAATGAATAGAGAAGAAAATTAAGTTAAATTTAAGTAAAAAACGTTAAATTAATTTTAAATGAAAATGAGGAGACCAAGATTCCTCAAACAGTTTTTTAGTGAATTTCGCACAGAATTTTGTTTTTGTAACGAACATAAAATAACAGAGCAAGTCCGAAGAAAATAAAGATAAATAAACCTCATACTTACTTCAATTAAATAAGATAAAGTGTAAAAGAATAAATTTATTCTAATTTCGAAAGCCAATATTGCAACAGCAACCTCCTGCAAACCCTGACCGAAAGTAGAATAACACTTTCAGTGGACCTATGAGCTTTTGAAATAAGCCTCCATTTATGTTCCTAGTTACACTATGACTAGATCTGTAGTATAGAACGCCATGTTTTTATCAATATTATTATTATCGTTGTTATCATTATTATTATTGAATGATAATCATGCTAACAAAGTGAGTTTTGGATACAAATATACAAAGTTCAATACAACCATAATGATACCCAACTTGATAGAGGTATACCGAGCATATCCATTACAGCCAAGTGTGTGTGATATAATGACAAGTTTTGATAAAAACAGTACATAACCTTAAAAGTAGGACCCATTTAAGAAAACCTTCAGGCCTCCGATTAAGTATGTTTCAAAATATCTCTGTGTAACTCCTCATCTTTCAAACTTAAAAATACCTCTCGACATCCGGTTATGATGGTTCTCTACTACTTCCGCTTCTGAACTGAGATTCATAGTAGGTCATCTCCTAAGAGACATACTCAACTAGTTAAGGTCATTCAACTGACAAGCAAATGTGTGGTATTTGGAAGCAATTTAGATACATGATAGACATGATATAGTATGACATATATATAGCATAATATAGTATCATATAATATGATATAGTATATATTATGATATAGTATCATATACTATGACATATATATAGTATGATATATTATCATATACTGTGATATAGCATATAGTATGATATAGTATCATATACTATGATATAGTATATAGTATGATATAAAATCTCATACTATGACATATATATATTATAATATAGAATTATATACTATGATATAGTATATAGTATGATATAGTATCATATACTATGACATATATATAGGATAATATAGTATCATATACTATAGTAGTATGATATAGTATCATATACTATGTCATTATGATATATTATGATATAGTATGTAATATGATATAGTACCATATACTATGGCATATATATAGTATGATATAGTATCATACTTTTTGATATATAGCATGATATAGTATCATATACCATGTCATCGTATATAGGATGATATAGTATCATATGATAAGGTATGTAATATGATATAGTATCCTATACTATGACTAATATATAGTATGATATAGTATCAAATACTATGACATGTATATAGTATGATATATTAATATATACTATGACATATATAGTATCATATAGTACCATATACTATGATATATATATAGTATCATATAGTACCATATACTATAACATGTATATAGTATGATATAGTATGCCTACATGACATAGTAAGTGACGTAGTTACGTAGGATGACAAGAGGGAGTTGCTATTTAGCATGCGTAAAGACAAAACATGTCTGCCCACTTCAGCTGCTTGTAATAGACCGCTAAGACACTAGATGTTATCTCTAGCGACAGCGAGAACAGAAGAGCCCGCATGGTACCTCAAAATTCGCAGAACACACCAATGGATCATTTTTCTTTCGGGAAATATTAAAAGCAAAACCCTCTCGCTTCTTTGCTTTCCACTCCACTTGTTTAATTCATATTTTTACTATTTCTGTGTGTGGGAAAAATCAGGGGCAAGTATTTATATATATTATAAATATATTTGTATATAATTTATTTTATGAGATAGCGGTATATAAAATCTCTTAAAAAATAATGCATATTTCTATTTTCTTTCTTTCGGCTATTCTATTGTGTCTGTTTATATAGAGTTTGCTATATCTCTCGTTACGACTTTTACGAGTAACATTCTCAGCTGAGATGAAATAGAAAGACTATATTGAATCCATTGCCATGTCAGCTGCTAAGAAAGTTGGTTCACTGTGTCGTGCGAGACAATTTTTCTCTCCAGAATCTGTCTTACATATCTATATGTCTACCATTCGTCCATGATTAGAATATTGCTGCCATATATGGTCCGGTTCCCCTGCTATTTACCTTGAGGGCCTTGATAAGACCCAAAGAAGAATCTGCAATATTACTGGTCTTGATCTGGCAGCTCGGCTTCAGCCACTTTCCTACCTCCGTAAGATTGCTTATCTGTGTCTTTTCTATAAATACTTTCATAGTAATTGTTCGGATGAACTTTTCGCTATGGGTTAGATCTTGAAATTGTTGTTATATTCCCCTCTCCGCGCCACAGATATGAATTGAACGTATTGGGACTAGTTGGGACTTTCATAGAGATTCTGTGGTATTATGGTGAATGAAGTAAGAATGGTAAGAATGCGTTGTTTTGGTATAAGGAATGTTTCAACCAATCAATCAATCGACTTATATTTTTACTATATTTTACTTAAAATAATAAGTCACACTTTAATCAAACTCAAAGTAGCGTCGCTCTTTTGGCTGCCAAAGTTATTCAACGTCGAATATGGTCAATACAGCTATTCCTCACTTAACAACCACGTCCATTCCAAAGACCTGGCCTCTATTTCAGGCCCGTTTCACGCGTAATAGGTTCGTATCAACCCTTTTCAAATCCCTTTAACAATGTATAATTTTTCTCTCCAGAATCAATCTTACGTACCTATAAGTCTACCATCCATCAATTAGAATATTGCTGCCACATATGGTCTCGTGCTGCCACTATTTACTAATAGTTTCTTCATAAAATCCAAAGATGAATCAGCAATAATATCGGTCCTGATCTGGCGTTTCGGCTTCAATCACTTTCTCACCTCTGTAAGGTTGCCTCTCTGTGTCTTTTCTATAAATACTTTCATGGTAATTGTTCGGATGAGTTTGTTTTTTTTACTATGGTACCTAGACTTTTTTTTAATTTAAGCTTCGAGATCTCATCAGTTTCACACCTGAGCTGGCCAGATTTAAACATGAATTCTATGGTAATAGTTTCCTTTTCTCGCACTTCTTGACTGTGGAACTCGCTTTGGGTTCCATGCTTTCCAGCCAACTTTAATCTTCAAAAAATTAAATGCAACGTCAATCGCTATCTACCGTGTTCCTGATTATTCTTTTTGTTTCAGCTCATTAGTAATGTTTCTGTTTCTAATTCTTCCACACCCAGTAACCCCTTGTGTCTTAGTGGTTTTACTGCCTTGCATGGGGTGAAATTGATTTTTTTAAAATATCACGGAGATAATAATACCTAGAATGGGGAAATGCAAGGTGGAAAAATTATTTCTTGCCTAGCACCCCCTTAGGCGGTATTGCATTCTTTGGATATCAACTTAACTCAGGCATTATTATTATTATAATTAATTCCTTTGATTTCTGGTGTATATTCATTCCTTTCCGGGTCCCAACCAGAGACCTACGATCAGATATGGCATCCTGGCATCTTCTAGTGAGCATTTTTTGAGGTAAAACAACTAAGATTACTAACATTTTACATAGATAAAGTCCTTCGTAAGGCTGTACCTGTGAGTAGATTTTTGTATTTCTTTAAGGCTAGGGCTACCAGGAATCTCTTCAATGAATCTATCGGAACATTTTCCAATCGATTCGATGGCTCTAACCACAACTGGAATTGTTAATGTCCTCATGTCCCACATTTTTGAGATTCCGATTTTAAGGTCCTTGTATTTTGATAGTTTTTTAAAGATCTTCAAACGCAAATTACAGCCTGCAGGGACTGCCATGCCAATAAGTTTTTGTAGTCTCTGATCACAATGTCTGAGCAATTAGCTTTCAATGTTCTGTCTGTAGGTATAGTAAAGTCTCTTAAAGAATAATGCATATTTGTATTTTCTTTCTTTCGGCTATTCTATTGTGTCTGTTTATATAGAGTTTACTATATCTCCATTAATCATTTCATACTCCTTGCATGGAGTATTGCTGACATATATGGTCTGGTGCCTCTTCTGTTTGTCTCAAGGTTCTTGATAAGATCCAGAGACGGATATGCAATATAATTGGCCCTGATCTGGCATCTCGTCTGCAGTCACTTTCTCACAGAATTTATCTCTGTAACCGGGTCTGAATAGTGTTCATAGCAATTTATTGCAGTTTTCTTTCTGTTAAAGTTGCAGATTTTCCAATGCAGATATTGGTCTTATATTCAGTGGCTTGTAACACTGTGCAACCTGATACAAGATGGTCAATTGTTTCTGGATATTTATCACAGAATATGCATTTCGGGTTAACACAATTTTCCAGTATGTGTGCTTGGTGATTTCTAATTAGCAAGCATTGGTCCTGTGCAAGAAGAATAAAACCTTTGGTTTCAGCTTTTACCCCTTCACTATGTAACCACTCATGGCTACGAGGATTGTCTACATCAGCTTCTTTGTTACGGGGAGATTATTATTATTATTATTAACGTAAAAACTAAGGCGGTGCTGACTATGAAAATAGATGCTAAAGAAAATGATTTCCTAAAAGACGAACCAAATCTACAAATCAACCATTCGCCCTTGCATGGAGTATTGCTGCCATATATGGTCTGGTGTCCCTTCTGTTTGTCTCAAGGTTCTTGATAAGATCCAGAGACGGATATGCTATATAATTGGCCCTGATCTGGCATCTCGTCTGCAGTCGCTCTCTCACAGACATGCCATCGCCTCTCTCTGTCTTTTTCACAAATACTTTCATGGTAATTGCTCCGATGAGCTGCTTTCGCTGGTTCCTAGACTTCATGAATTCGAGCGTCCTACGAGGCTGGCATCCCGCTCTCACCCTTTCACTGTTGAAACTGTTAAATGTAGCCGTCTCTTCTACTCCAATAGCATCATATCTCGCCCCTCTAGCCTGTGGAACTCTCTTTCCTTTTCCTGTTTCCCTGATAGCTATAATCGCCAACTATTCAAATGTAATGTCAATCGACATCACCAGTTGCCTTGATCTATCCACGATCCTTCTCCTCATCCTTTCCTCTATCACTCCTATCACTTCCAGCCTTGCTTGGGGTGAAAAGCTTAAAAAACAAAAACAAATAATCATTGAATAAATGCTATCACAACTGGAAGGGGAAAATGGTAAAAGGTTAGAATCTCTAAGAATTTGCATATTATTCAATTCATCAAATATTTTCCGTTCGGCTCTTCCTTTATTGCATGTCTTTTTTACTTGCCCATCCAAATACAGACGCATTTAATTCCGCAGAACCTTATTTTTAAAAACACCAGAAAAATACACGGGAAATGGTTTGACTAGAAAAAAAAGAATAGCAATTGATTTTGCTATAAAACATATTACAAATTATTTTACTGTTAAAATGTAATGGAAATGACTTTTGCTAAAAATGCATTGCAAATGATTTTACCATGAAAATGCATTGGGAACAATTTCAACACTATATACATCGCAAATGATTTCAATATGAAATTTATTCAGAATAAGTGGGGATGCTGAGAAACCAATGAACAATTCTCTCCTAAAATTTTGATATTTTATTATTGGGCTATATAGAGGGAAGTGGATAAAGCACTTACATTTTAAATCGACATCGCATATACTGCCCTTGTAGCAGCTGTATTGTACCTAGTTGGGCAGTATCCATCTTTCTTCAGGCCGGTTTTCAATTCAGTTTTCCCACTCAGACACTAATTGCCACCTCAAGGCAAGAGTGTGGCCTTCTATTGAACCCAAAGTTGGAGGGAAAACAGGCGGATTCGTACGTTTTCCAAAGCTATTTATAATGAACACGGCCCGAATTCGAACTCTCCTAAGCCAATTTCTCTTTTCTAGTTGCTACTTGTTTCACTAACGATATATACATTTTTACAGTACTCCTATATATATATATATATATATATATATATATATATATTGTTTTGTACGATACACCTAATTTACATAAGTGGAGTACCGACCATATAAATATGGGTTGGTACCGGAAGACAAAAAAGAGATAGTTAGAAGAGATCGAATCCAGAGACTCTGCCCGACTGCGATTTAGTCAACCCATTCTGCAGGAACAGTCTTCCCAAGAATATACCAAAACTAACTGTAAATATTGTGTACCTTTTCCTTGTTTCAATACATTTTGTTTACGTACATTTTGTGTTGTATTATTATTATTCCATGCTTATCCAAGTTTCAACATATATATATATATATGTCTGTGTGTGTGTGCATATATATATATATATATATATATATATATATCATCTAAACTATATGTTGTTCTGGCAACAGTAGAAAATATATACTAGGAATATATCATTCTGGAAAGATATCAGTAGTATGAGAAAGATTTTAGATTCCCATGGATGATGCAAGAACGGGACCATCGACAACGTAGAACATCGGCCTACAACAAACAATCCAAATGGTACAAACTGTGCTTGGAGGAAAAAAATACCTATAATTACCTTCTCAGACCAAAACAAACTACTAAATAAACGATCAGAACTCATCTCAGAATGCAGACACGAAAACAAATCTTTACTGCTTTACTTAAAAATCGAAAACTGATAATAAATAAAAATAAATAAGCAAAAACAAGTAAAATAAATTAAACCAAATAAAGTAAATAATAAACAAATTAACAAATCACTCCCGCCAAAATAACCGTTAGTATAGACTACCCACAATGCAATAGACTGCCAACCATGTATCACTGAACCGTATATATAAATAACCGAGAAAAAACACGACGCATGTGTTCTGATGATTGCGTTTAGCAATTAACAGTCTGTCGCCTCTGAGTGTTGACTTCAATGTTCAATTTTATATTTTATATTTACATACGCTCTATCTCTGATATTGAGCACTTTATCCCATAAATGTAACATACCTTAAAACTATATTTCTTCATTCATATATATATATATATATATATATATATATATATATATATATATGGACAAAGAGAGATAATATACACCATTGTGAGTTTTCCCAGACTAAGCGTTACGGCTGTGCAAGACAAGACATCATTTTTTCCTTCGGGCAGGACGTGCCATAATATTAAGTGAGCCTGGCCCTGGAGATTTCAAACCTGCAGCAGCGCCTCCTACACAACACAAAAGGAAGTCAGAGGGGATATTATGATGCATACGTGACACTGGTTGTGGGAATTTAACTATTTTTTTCATCCTTGCCAACGCGTGCAAATATGGATCCCACTACGCTAAACTGACCATATACATATGCCCGCAGGGAGATAGATAAATATCATTAAAGTGGATATTGTGTGTATCTGCTTCTTTTTTATTTAATCAAGTGCAATATACACCCATGTCCATTTAACGGGATTTTTTTTTTAATTTGTACCTTCGGACGCGCATGCGTGAGTGATTGGATTTGTTGAACAGAAAGAAAAATGGAAAAAAAAGGTGGGGTGTAGACGATTAAGAGAAGAGCTGGGAGAAGGAAGTAGGTTCTGTGTAGCGTAGAGAAACTTGACACTTTTTCTCGTACACCTGCAAACAAAATCCCGATTACAACCTTTTTGATTCGTTTTTCCTCTTATCAAACTCACTCCCACGGTTTTCCTTCTTTTGTGTGTGAGTGTTGTGTTTCTCTATTATTTTTTTTTGTCTTGTTTTGTTTTTAGATTTAAACAAAAAAAGCCTACAGAAGTGAAGGTGATGGCGGTGTTTCGCGGGAAATGTTAGCGTTAAATACAAACTAGGACGATGAGAAATATAATAACGTGGGGGAAAAATAAAATAGCAACCTTTTCTCACGCAGTCAATCAATATCCTACACCGACAACCTCGAATATCTCTTTCCTTTTTTTTTTTCGCCTTCTTTTCACGATTTTAGTCTATCTCTCAATCTAAAACTCAAAACTATTTTTCGTTTCTCTTTCTGTTTCTTTTTGTATCTCCATTTTTCTTAGGCTCAAGTCGAAAACAGTTTGTCAATTCTTTCTCACTCCAAAGTAAAAGGTTTACTTTTAGTGATTTTTTTCTGTTCTTCTAAATGACATTATGTCAATTTTCATTTCTTCTCTCTCTCTCTCTCTCTCTCTCTCTCTCTCTCTCTTCCCTCCAACTTTCAAACAACTCTCAAACACACACACATTCCGGCAATTAATTACTTCTTATACTTCTACTTTATACCTTTATTTTTATAATTTCCATTATTCCCCAGCTGTTCTAGCGACTTAGTGGTAGAATCCCTGACTGACACCAATTCAGTCGGGTTTCGATCCTAGCTAGAGGTAACCTGACGTCTAGCCGTGCTGTGTTACAGCGAAGTTTTCTGTCTGTGGATGACAATATATATATATATATATATATATATATATATATATATCCAATTATATGACTGGTGTATAAGGAATAGATTCCAATAACCTAAAAATACTGTTCTTAAAAGAGTGCTCAATACAGAGTAGAGCAAATATAATTATTTATTCAAAAATTATAACATAAATATATTATTAAAATCACTACAAAAATAGCCATTTTGTTTCAACACTTCTGGTGTCTTATCAAGTGATGATGTTGAATGTAGAATAAAGTCTAAAAGGTTCAAATCGATCAAACATCCCCCGCTAGGGGAAACCTGTTACATAGGCTGGAATGGTCAATCAAAATACAAGTATATGAGAATTCAAAAAATTTGACAACGAACTTTGGTTATAATAATTATCTAATGTTTTAATGTTAGGTTTAGAGTAAAGTAGAATTCATTCTAATTAAATTATACTATAAAATTAAAAATTACCAATTTTAAATTTAATATATATTAAGTTTTAAAGAATTATAAAATTATTTAAAGGAGAAACTGAGTAAAAAAATACATATGTTTTGTTAATTATTTTGTTTTTTATTGAAAGGCCAAATATTAAGTTGGAATAAACGGTAAAATCTAATGTTGCCTTGAGCTCTGTTACAACTTAGATACATTTGAAGTGAAAATATGGGCAAGTGTGGGGGGTGAAATCTTGCAAAAGATACTACATACACAATCAGATTATAATACACAAACATGTAGATATATTTAGATATATAAACACGCAAAAAAGTGTCTCGTTGCTTTTTGCGTGTTTAATCTTTATCTGTTGGAATTTTTGGGTACCCTGGTGTACTAGTGAGCAAGCCAAAATGAGCTGACTCATTTTATAGTTCACCAATAGACGGGTTAACCAATCAGAAGGCTCAAAATATTCAATGCGATGTGTATAAAGGCGGCCATGTTTTTCTGAATACTCACTGCCAGTCGAATCCATTACATACACTTGGGAATGGTATGAATCCTCTTCTTCTCTCTCCGGCTATGGGAAAATAGCAGGACTGGGTTCTATAGGCTTGGATGGTAACTGGTCTAGCAGAAGGACAACTCTGAATTCAAAACCTGCGGAGGGTCGTTTGGGGATATTGTGGCACGTTGTGCACCAAGTCTTTGTATTCGGCTCTTCAAAAAGTGTAGATGGTTCTGCACTGTAATCAAATCTCATATGCTTCACTGCATAGCTTAAATTTTTTTTTCAGAATAAAGAAACATTTTATGTAATAAAAGATATCCTCAACATCTCACATTTCTTCATTTCTTAGCATAAATTATGAACATGGGATATGAAGAAAATATTGAAGACCCCCCGCCCGCCGCTTCCGTATACAAGAGAACACAAAAGAACCGATTGAACGATACTTGAGCATAAAAGTCAGAAAGGAAGTAGAGCGAGATGCTGTTTCTTGTTCTTAATATGAAGATAGATTGAGTAATTTTGTTTTCATTTCCAGGAATAAAAGACCTTTTTTGAGGAAGATAATGTTGACCAAGTTCACCATAGTCTATAAATAAAGAATACAGCGCAGTACGTAATCTGTTCAATGAAACAACGTTAAAGATTAACACTCACAAGTTAGACACTCTTCTGAATCTGACTATATCGCTAATACCACCAGCAGCTGTTCCGTAAATCTTCAGTCTTCGATATCAAAGACTGGCAGTGATATTTAGCCACCCCCACGAGGGTTACATGTGGCACAAGGCTGGTATTAACGTGGGATCTCCGAGCCCGTAGGCTCGGCCAAAAATATTCCCTATTCGAATTCGAACGCGTATAAACGGGTTCAGGGGCAGTCAACCTCCTCGATCGAGACTCTGCCCTTCGGCGGAGCCTCGTCTGGGTTATCAAAGGCTGGCAGTGATATTTAGCCACCGCCCCTCTACGATGGTTACAATGTGGAACAAGGCCAGGATTAACGTGGTATCTCCGAGCCCGTACGCTCGGCCAAAAATATTCCCTATTCGAACGCGTATAAATGTGTTCAGGGGCAGGCAACCTCCCCGAACGAGACTCTGCCCTTCGGCGGAGCCTCGTCCGGGTTATCAAAGGCTGGCAGTGATATTTAGCCACCGCCCCTCTACGATGGTTACAATGTGGAACAAGGCCAGGATTAACGTGGGATCTCCGAGCCCGTACGCTCGGCCAAAAATATTCCCTATTCGAACGCGTATAAATGTGTTCAGGGCAGGCAACCTCCCGAACGAGACTCTGCCCTTCGGCGGAGCCTCGTCCGGGTTATCAAAAGGCTGGCAGTGATATTTAGCCACCGCCCTCTACGATGGTTACAATGTGGAACAAGGCCAGGATTAACGTGGGATCTCCGAGCCCGTACGCTCGGCCAAAAATATTCCCTATTCGAACGCGTATAAATGTGTTCAGGGGCAGGCAACCTCCCCGAACGAGACTTTGCCCTTCGGCGGAGCCTCGTCCGGGTTAGCATAGGCTGGCAGTGAGTATTCGGGAAAAACATGGCCGCCTTTATACACGTCGCATTGAATATTTTGAGCCTTCTGATTGGTTAACCCTTCTATTGGTGAACTATTAAATGAGTCAGCTCATTTTGGCTGGCTCACTAGTACACCAAGGTACCCCAAAATTCCAACAGATAAAGGTCAAGCGAGATACTGATACTTATACAACAGAGTGAGCGACTAATTTTCCAAGACGGTGCAAATAAACGATTTTATGAGTATAAAGTATGAGACGTTGTTTTTGGATTTTTATAATTTCTTATAAATTTCTTCTTCTTGTAACCAATAACGGTCATCATGAACTTCCCGATTTCAAATTCATCCTTCGCCATTCATATATATATATATATATATATATAGTAATTCATCGAGCCTAGAATAATCCTCAACAGAATGCAGAAAGCACTGGACAGCTATTTAATCCTATTTGGGATTCATTAGCAGTCCGCATACACGACCGAAAATTGAATCTGGGCTATTTCGAAACAACGCAAACGTACCACATAAACGTACCAACTGTACCACGGGACTCGGTGAAGAAGAAAAAGCTAACTAGTCTCGATATAGCACCGTCACTCAATCAGTTCCCTGGTGATACTCCTCCAAGTATACGAAAGTCCACGGAAAAGTGACCTAAAAGCCACTTCTTCTTTTTACCCTTAGTCGCTGCTCACGAGCATTAGCTGGGTCAAACAAGGATATACAAGTAAAGAAATTTCGGGGAATTTAGAGTAATCATATGTAATAATTCATCGAGCCTAGAATAATCCTCAACAAAATGCCTGTGGTACAGTTGATATGACATTTCGTTGTAAAATTTGTCACAGGTGATATATATATATATATATATACATATAAGTTCATCGAGCACAGAATAATCTTAAACAGAATGCTGAAAGCACTGAACGGAAGTTTCATCCAATTTCGAACTCATCAGCAGTGCGCATCCACTACCGAGAATCGAACCCGAACCATTTCCATACAACGTAAACGTCATACCAACTGTACCACGGGCCTCAGTGATGAAGAAGACACAAACTAGACTCGATATAGCGCCGCTACTAACTCAGTTCCGCAGCGGTACTCATCCCAGTATACAGATAACCTCGGAACATATATATATATATATATATATATATATATATATATATATATATATATAGCGGCTGCTAAACAAGATCGAATTATTGTTTTTAAACTCCAAATTTCCCATGATTTTTCAACATGTTTATTTCCTCTGTAGCTTAATGTTATAGTTATACACACACACACTCTCTCTCTCTCTCTCTCTCTCTCACACACACACACACACACACTCACACACGCACACATATATATCTTACTTATTATAAAACGCAGATTGTGTGTGTGTGTGTGTCTGTACGTTTATATATTGGATCGGATTTCCTATATTTTTCAACCGATTTCAACAAAACTTCACAGGACTACGTAAAATTACCTTGCGGTGGTTCTGACAGTGCCAAAAATTGGAAAAACACAATTGTTTTTGCACGAAATCAATTTGAAAACACGATTAAGAGGCATTAATGAAAGGGGGGGAACTCATATCGAGTTATACTTATTAATATCGAGTTATCAAGTTATACTTATTATAAAACCCAGGTTGGTGTGTGTGTTTTCGTTTATATTTGGGATCGGATTTCCTACATTTTTCAACCGATTTCAACAAAACTTCACTTTTGTTTTTGGCAGGTAGTGTTTCTTATTGTCTTGCACACTTTTTTCTTTATTTTTACATTCAGAATGCTTTAAAAATTCCATTTACAAGACAATTGTTTATAATAAAATTCTATTCAATCGGTAGACTCATAACAATTCGTAAAAAAACAAAAACTAATTAAGACATGCGTGTCCGTCAACCTTAAACAATAACCTTTGTCAATTTTATTTTTCAGTCTTTATGATGGTCGATACTTGATCTATCTCTTACTGTTACATCCCCGGGCAACGCCGAGCTCTACTGCTAGTATTATATATAAAGAAATAATCATACATAGAATCAATCAGCAATATCAATGCGATTAATAGCGAAATCACTTCGCTAGTAGAACATAATGTATGCATTAAAATACTGTTAATCCACTATATATATATATATATATATATATATATATATATATATATATATATATATATATATATATGATTCATTTATTTTAATGGGTATTTGCGTGTAAGTGAATACAAAGAACTGGACTGGTATTGGAACTCCACTCTCCGATTTCCAATTACGACCTACTCATCTAAGCGTACAGCACCTGGTATTCTTAAGCAATGACCTAACAACATACTAACCAGGCTCGACGTTGCTTAACTTCGGTGATCATACGAAACCTGTTGTTTCAATGTGATATGCCCATATATATATATATATATATATATATATATATATATATATATATATATAAGAATATATATTTTATTTCCTACATACAACGTGTGAAATCAAGTGCGATACGCTGTCCTCGTCAGCCCTCAACCAGAGGAGGTAACAAATTATCGGTGGCTAAGTCGGTATTGCCACCCCTGGCGCCACCAGCAGGTTTTGCCACTGGACAGGGTATTGATTTGTATACGTGTCAGTCTCTTGCAATTTCTTTTTATAACTGCAACTGAAATTTTCAACGTTGTGTTAAAATAAACAACGCACTCGTAGCGACCGTCATTAATGACGTAGAATGGAAGGTAAACAGATGGGGTTCACATCGGAAGTAGCATTGTGTTGCGAAAATGGTTTTATTTAACTTTTATTTATTTGGGATCTTGACCAGATTCAACTCGATGCCTATGGAGCTGTGGTCTGAAGACGATGTGAAGCCTGCTTTAGGTTATATAAAGTTACACCCACTTTTTCGTTAAATTCTTTCTTTCTTCATATATACATAGATATATATATGTATATATGTGTGTGTATGTGTGTGTGTGTGGCTGTGTATAGGTTAAAGAGAGAGAGAAAAAGGACGTGACACCACTAGCACGATAGCTAGCAAAACAGTCCTTCATACTTTCATAGTCAAGCAATATATATATATATATATTTAATATATTTAGACATATATGTGTATGTACGCCTGTAGGCACACACACACACATACATACATACACACACACACACACACACACACATATATATATATATATATATATATATAATTATTTATTTAAAAATATGATTCCAACACGCTACATAAGAGTTCTCATGTTTCAAAACAAGAGCCGAAAACTTCAATATAATTATTTGAATTAAATTGAATTAAAGTACTAAGCTCTGTTCCATCTTCAAGCGAAATTTTTCTGCAATAACTTATTTCTGAAATTTACGTTTAATTTATTTTTTTATCGAGCACTACTTTTTTTAAAATAATAACAAAAATACTAAAGAACTTTGGATTATTTACCTCACGAGTTCTTTCCTATTTCCTATATATTTTCATATATATATATATATATATATATATATATATATATATATATATATATATATATATATATATATAGAGAGAGAGATAGAGAGAGAGAGATATAACTATAAACGTAATTCTGGTAGGTACATATGTTTGAATAAACCTCCCCGAGATTTTTTTTCTTTTCAACAATTAAATTAATTTCAACCGATAAAAAAATCACCCCTCCCCCACCGCCAAGTATCGAAATTTCATTCACTTTATCCTGGGAAAACGCCTTTTCGCCAAGCGTTCATGAGCAGTTCGACCGCTGTGGTCTCTGTAGTAAAACATGTACGGCTAAAAAACAGTTTCCCTGATTAAAATTAATGCAGGTTCGATCCTTTTTTTCTTTAATATGACTTTCGATGTGTTAGACCAGTAGACGTTAACTTGAAAAAATTAAGAAAAACGTGGATATTTACTCAAAATTGTGTGTATATATATATATATATATATATATATATATATATATATATATATATATATATATATATATATATATATATATATATATATATATATATATATATATATATATATATATATATAGAAATCTCATATATATAGAAATCTTTCACTTCACTAAATTTTCTTTTTATTCCCGGAGTTGTTTTCTTTTTGAATTTGTAGGTCTGATGAATTGGATCGTATTTACGATTCCAATGGAATAAATTATGACCATGGAATATTAGTGTTTAAGCCTTTTTATCATATATATATATATTATATTTTAGTATTTGTGTAGCAACCCTTCTTTAATATATGTTTCTCTGAACTAGAGTGATAAGGTTCTTTTATATTTTAGTTTTTATTGTTTTTCCTGTATGCGTAGAAGTGTTTTCTTTTCTTGACTTAAAGAATGTCAAGACGGCTGACTCTTTATCTCTCCGAACAGAGTTCAATATGGATGCCTTTATAATTGCAATTGTAACAACATCGATACGCTACATTCTCGTTGAAAACACGAGTGTGATACGTATCTCCAACTGCAAAAAAAATGATAACGGAAGCCCTTTTTATGAAAAAATAAGGAAACCAACCCTTAATGACATCAAAAAAAAAAAAGGGGGTACATTATACTGGCTATATTTGTAAAGTAAAAAAAATATCTACATTCAACAACTTTTATAGCGTCTAAAATCGTACTTATACAGTGTAACCCGGATATTAGAGACCCGGATATAAGAGAGATTTTCTCTGGTCCCAAATTAGAACCT
>CAHIKZ030000760.1:370000-415000 GCA_903632075.3 Acanthosepion pharaonis
CAAAAACCTCAATATAATTATTGAAATTAAATTGAATTAAAGTATGAAGCTCTGTTTCATCCTCAAGCGAAAATTTAGGAATAACCTATCTTTAAATTTACGCATTGAGCCTCTCGTTTTTGAAACATGAGAACTCTTATGTAGCGAAGGAATCATATTTTTTTTAAATAATTATAATTTAAGCTCTACTTCTGTATGGAGCACTGTTTTTAAATAAAAACAAAAATACTAAAGAACCCCGGATTATTTACTTAACGTGTTCTTACCTATTTTCTATTTATTTGCGCACACATATATATATATATATATATATATATACTCTGTCACAGTACTATAAGACAATACTTATTTAATGCTGAGATTTTTTTTATCTATACAACCACACCACACTCATATTTTTTATTTGAATGTGTGAGTATACTCTTGTGATCATTTATTACCATACAGTATATATATATATATATATATGTATATATATATATATATATAGATAGATAGATAGATTGAGCGGGAAGGTGTTTGTAGACACGCGCACTTTAAAACACAATTTTATTTCCTCCCATTTGTTTCATTTTTCTAATACCACCCCCTTCACATTCCTTATTTTTGTAAAGTGTTTTTCAGCGTTTCTTTTTGTGTGTGTGTGTGTGTGTGTGTGTGTGTGTGTGTGTGTGTGTGTGTGTGTGTGTGTGTGTGTGTGTTTTCTACTTTCTTTTGCCTTCTTTCCTTACCTTCTGTTGTTGTCTCCGGAGATTACCCGTCCCACACCTCCTTGAAGCTGAATTTCTAAGCATCAACCAAAGCAATTCGCTGACAGATAGATTTTGCAGACAGGCCGAACAGCTTCAAACTCAAATGCAAGTACAAAATGCTCACAGTGTTTGGTGTACGCAATGACCTATAAGTCCGCAACATAACCACACACACACATAAAAAAATATATATATATATATATATATATATATATATATATATATATATATATATATATATATATATGAAAATATACGCTACACTACGGATGAACGTCGTAAACAAAACAAAAAATGTCAATGAGAATATATTTTATAGTCATTCGTTTCAAATCTTTGGGGGTGTGGGATGAAGCCGATCATAGCTCTTTACGGAATCCTTATATGAGAATTTCCATGAGTTCTTCAGAAAGACATTGGTGGAGTTTTTCATTGACGTCTCCAGGATTTTCTTTTTTTTTAATTCAGAAGTGTCTTTCTCGTAGACTAGACACCATTAAAACTAGAGAGCCCAATAAAATGTCTCATTGCATCTTCCTATTGCTAACGTTTTCAGCTGGCATGAAATGAAAAGATTATGTGTCTATATTTCTGAGATGAGGTATTATGTACACTATTTACATTATTCAGACTATTGTTCTTATCTTTGTCGCCATATTTATTACAACGTTTCGGCCCTTCAGTATCTGTCTATATTTCTGAGATGAGGTATTATGTACACTATTTGCATTATTCGGACTATTGTTCTTATCTTTGTCGCCATATTTATTACAACGTTTCGGCCCTTCAGTATCTGTCTATATTTCTGAGATGAGGTATTATGTACACTATTTGCATTATTCGGACTATTGTCCTCATCTTTGTCGCCATATTTATTACAACGTTTCGGCCCTTCAGTATCTGTCTATATTTCTGAGATGACGTATTATGTACAGTATTTGCAGTATTCGGACTATTGTCCTCATTTTTGTCGCCATATTTATTACAACGTTTCGGCCGTTGTACGCTCCAGCCTTCTTCAGGTGGTTGGAATGTCGAACTGAACCTTTTATTTCGCTCACTGGGGTAGACTGTTCTAGTGCCACGTGCCATGTTTGTAATGGGTGTCAGTTATCAGTTATCTCCTGTTAATTCCCCTCTCCAAGTTCTCCACTGCCTTAACCGGGTATTGAATTCACAACTCTTTGGGTCCTGTCACTGGATCTAACCAACGCCTTTATCCACTGTGCCATGTGTCCTGAAGGCAGTGGAGAACTTTGATCAAAATGAAATATACTTATCTAACTAACATGAGTGAAGACACTCCACCACTGAATTTTTCCCCTTTGATTTAAATTAAATTTAAATTTGAACAAGGGCATGACTCCTATCCAAAATATAGGAGAAAGCCGGAGATGGAAGTCACATCGGCAAGATCAAAATGGGACAATATGGACGTCAAATTGGGCAAGAAAACACCAATCAGTGGGTAATGCCTTACAATACATATTTGTTGTGACAATTCAACTGTCATATCAATGTTGATATATGCTCATCAATTCATTCAATCAACTATTGCATCTAATACATAAAAAAGATGTCAGATCAAGCTGTTTTTGCACAAACTTTTCACTGGAATTTTTTTCCCCTTTGATTTAAATTAAATTTAGATTTGAACAATGGAATGAATCCTATGGTACTTAGATAAGTATATTTTATTTTGATCAAAGGAAGTAGCCCGGGTTGGGGTACCCCTGCCACAGAATTTTTCCCCTTTGATTTAGATTAAATTTAAATTTAAACAAGGGAATGACTACTATCCA
Organism: Acanthosepion pharaonis; assembly: GCA_903632075.3. Lineage (NCBI taxonomy): Eukaryota > Metazoa > Mollusca > Cephalopoda > Sepiida > Sepiidae > Acanthosepion > Acanthosepion pharaonis. Next base: position 372,555 of record CAHIKZ030000760.1, read on the forward strand.
AAATATAGAAGGAGAAAGCCAGAAGATGGAGGTCACAACAGCAAGATCATTGAGTAATATTGAAATGCATCATTTTTCTCCACAAATTATAACAATGCTTTAAAATCATCATTTTCTTACAAAAAATGGCTAATTCGGCTAGAAATGTTATAAAGTTCGTAGGACTCTCTTAATTGCGGTTAATAATACTGTAAGGAACCACTGGAAGAAAAGGTTGAAGAACAGATTTAATTGCATGAGAGACATTGATTAATTATACAGTAGTCGAAAATACCGTATGACTCAACGGTTAAGCCTTACGACCCACTTTCCGACGACGTTGCTATTAGCAGAAGGTCTATTTGTGGTGGATGGACGTATCTATGTTCAACAATTAGTGTACAGAAGGTCGGTCGTCTTTCTACACAATAAATGAACTCTTTAACTGGCTTTATTTCTAGAGTTTACGAACAGAAATATAGTCGAGATATCCTGTATTTGCCACGTTATGAAAAGTTATTTACACCATCATCCTTACAAAATTCAGTTGGTACAGAAAATAAAAACTAATAGAGTATGAGCAGCGGCTTAATTTAATGAATGAATTGGCAAGAGTTATAGAGAATCTGCTGAATGCGAGGTCCAAAATGGAAACAGATGGTGAATGCGAGGACCAAAATATAAAGAGCCCGTGAATATGAGAACCAAAATGGAAAAAGCCCGTCAAAGCGAGATCTAAAATTCAAGGAGCCCTTGAATGCGAAGCCCGAAATGTAATGAGACCGTTAGTGTGATGCTCAGCATGGAAAGAGCCCATGAATTCGAGACCCTGAATGAAAACAGCCGGCGAATGCGTGATCAAAATGGAAAGAGCCCATGAATTCGAGGTCCAAAATGGAAAGAGCTTGTGAATTCGAGGTCCAAAATGGAAAGAGCCCGTTAATTCGAGGTCCAAAATAGAAAAGGCTCGTGAATTCGAGGTCCAAAGTGGAAATACCCCGTCAATGGAAGGCCAAAAATGGAAAGACTCCGTCAATACAGCACAAATTATTGGAAACAGCAGTCGGTTATTTGACTGCAGGAAAACTATGATTAAATTACACTAGAAACGGTATATTGCTACCATATCTGGGTTTGACTTGCATAATTCTCACTTTCTAACCCCAATAGAATTTGCAATCGTTTATGGGTTCCTGTAGAGAAAACCTAATCGCTACTAAACGGTCTTTTCCCTCGAAATGCAACGCTCAAATCAATCGTTACTCTATCGCTATTTCCATGCCAAATGTTCACTTTTTAATTCCAACATTTCAGATCTTTATAACAAGAACACATTATGCCACATCCATAGAATCAAATCAACGACATTTCCCTCGTATTCCAATTATAAAGAGGAAGCTCCACTCAAACAGCTTTACCCAAGAAAAAACTACTTTGTGGATCAGACTTCTGCCTGAATACTTCCCTGAATACTACCGTCTCTTCAGGTCAGAGGTCAATCGCTGTCTATCCTCCTTATCCTCATAACTTCCACTTCCTCCCACATTCATATCACGTACCATGTATTGGGTTGGTTGTTTTTGTTTAGCGGCATATCAATTACTATCGGTTATTTAATGCCGAAATAGAAATATTTTCGTACACAATTTTATTTTAATTTTGAAGGTAATACTGGTTTAGTGATACAAATCTTACTAATTAACCCATAGCTGAAGGGAGAAGAGGTGGATTCATATCTTTTCAAAGGCTATTTGCACGTAAGTGAATATAACTAACTCTACTGGAACAAATCCGTGTCAATATCCATTACATCGCCAACACATCCACTCTTACAGCACCTGGTATTCTCAAGCGGTCACCCATCCAGGTACTGACCAGGCTCGACGTTGCTTAACTTCAGTGATCGTACAGGAACCGTCGTTTCAACGTGGTGTGGCCGTAAGCATGTAATGGGTGAAATTTAGCAAAAGAAAAATAAATTGCAGAATCAGTGAAATGCTCGTTGATAGCTTCATGGCAAGATTGATTGGCGAAAATATTCCAAGGGTTTTATTTTTAGATATGGCATAGCAGTTTCATACTGAAACATTCCTGTTATGGCATCTCTGTAAGAGTTTACACCATCGTTAAGTCTTTTCTCTCGAGTAGGACGTAAATATTAATTACCATTTTTTCTAAATTTGATGAATCAATACAGGAATCCCCGGATGCATTCTACACACTCTGCTTTTTTATAATCGATCTGCCTCAGAACTTTCTCAGATCATTTGTAACACCACAGTTTATGGATGCACTTCCCAAAATCAGGACATTCGGAATCTTTCAGTTGATCCCTCTTCTAGCTGTAACTCCATTGTAACATCCATTATTCAAAAAAACAAACTAATATCCTTTTACCATCATCTATCATACTCTGAACATTAAAATTGTTATAGCATACCTACGGATGATAATGGGTATGTCCCTATTCGCATAAATACAGTAGTAAATACTGTATGTTGGTCTGCAGTCGGAGATTCGTCTCCAGCTGTGATGGTTAAACTTCCGAGTAGAGAGCATCCCCAGACAAAGCTATGTCGAAGGGCAGAGTCTCGTCCAAGGAAACAGCTACCCGACACCGTTTTATACGGGGTCTACAAGGAATTTTTGGCCGCGCCTACGGGCTCGGACACCCCACATTAAATTCGGCCTTGTGCAACATCTGACCGCGTGTGGCGGCTGGTAGATATCCTGCAGTTGGAGATTCGTCTCCAGCCGTGCTGGTCAAACACTCTGCTTCCGGGCAGAGAGGATCCCCAGACGAGGCTATGTCGAAGGGCAGAGTCTCGTCTCGGGAAACAGCCAGCCGACCCCGTTTTATACGGGGTCTACGGAGAAATTTTAGCCGGGCCTATGGGCTCGGATACCCCACAATAAACTCGGCACATCTGACCACATGGGGCGATTGGTAGATATTTTGCAGTTGGATATTCATTGTGGAATTCACTTGACTTACTTCTAGTAGTTGACTACTACTTCTACGCGTCGCTGGCGAATCTTATATGTGTTGTTCTTGTCTGAAGTATTATCGTTCATTATCAAACTTCGTTTGTTTATTCTATTCAGTATCTTTCCCTAGGTTACAGCAACAATCTTAAACTCTCCGTATCAAGGGCCAATCGTTATCTATCTTTCTTATTTCTTATCCTCATGATCTTCATTTCCATCAACTCCTTTATCATTCACATCACATAACACATTCATCATATCCATTTTAACGATAACCATAGTGTCAAACAGAAAAAATTCAAGATATGAGATTAGTAAATACAAAACACAGCAAATACCTCGGTGTATGGACAAGTTATAAGTTTGGAAGTAAAGTCTGATGATCCGCAATCCTTTTAAAAGGGTTGTGGTGAAATAATTTATTACATGGAACCTTAAAGTGGTCTGTTTTTATTTAAATTATTTGTTATGAATTTACATTGAGCTCTCTGGATTTTATCCTCCTTAGGTTTACCCATACGGATTACCTAGTTTTTCATAAACTATATATATATATATATATATATATATATATATATATATATATATATATATAGCAAACTTTGAGACGAGCCCCCTTCCCTATTCTACTACATGTTGATTTCAAAGTTTCCCAAACTGGGGCTACAAACCCCCGAAGGAAAATTGGTTGGGAAAAGGCAGTGCTTTTTTTTAATTACAAAATATCAGGGAATTATCAAGTTGAAATAAAAATTTCAGTACATATTCATAAATTATTTACTTTTATAATAATTTTTTAAAATTCTGAGAAAAAAAAAAATATATATATATTTTTGTAATAGCCACCAATTTCTTCATGTCTAAATTTTACTCTAATAAAATTAAGTCGCAAATTTTTTTTACATATCCATATAGGTTAATCGCCGATACATCTCCGCTGAAAAAAAAAAAAGTTTTACAAAGATTCCAACAAAAAACAAATGGGATTGTCTTAAAAATTTGTTTTAAAAACAGTATTTCAGTTTGGGGGAAAACCTTTTCATGTGTTAAAATCTTTAAACTTTTTTTTATTTTTTAAGCGATTATTTTCTCGGTTTTATCTTTCTTAGAAATATAAAAAAAATAGGGACTAGAAATTTTATTTTAATTACTAGCCGTGGACTTCTGGTTAGTTTTACTATTAGTAAAAAAAATCAAAGATCCTCTTTAGTGGATGATCTAGGAATAAAAAATGATTTTACTGAGATATATTAACCTCTTAATTGATTCAAAAGAACTGTTCAAAAAAAAAATTACAATTTAAAAAAATAAGCGATACTGAAATTAGCAATTTTCCAAACCCTCCCCAGTAGCCATGAAGACCCCACGCAGCTGAAATGTTCGAGGAAGTAAGCACCGGTGCTATCGATTATTATGGTTGATGATTGACAATATAATTTAGAAGGGAAAAAAGCAAAAAATGCTACTGAAACTAGCCCTTTTGGGGCTCTAACCACGTTGGGGGTCCATGCGTAGTACACACCGCACCGGCTATACACGATGTATATTATATAATCGATGACTAACAATGTAACGTCAGTTTAAAAATAATTAAAAACAATGGCGGATCGATATAAAACAGTGTTGAAAAATGGCAGAAGCCACAAGGGGTCCCCTAAAAATAGCGACCCCCCCGTTTGGGGATAAGACGCGCCGGCCCTGGGATTTCGTATAAAACGTGTTAGGTACATTTAGTTTTTAACTGTCGCTGTTGTTAGATTATGGCGCTTTTTATGTATCTATCAGTCTGTTCATTATCTATATATCTATCTATGAACAACAACAACAACATGACAATCTTAACCTCTTCATGTCACTCTTCCTTATTCTCATAATCTTTTTCCCTATCAACTCCTCTATATCACATACCTCATTCACCAGTCCTATTTTAATAATAAACCTCTACTTTGAATGGCTCTTGAATCTTATAATGGGTGGACTTTATAAAAAAACATTCATTTTTTTTTCTTACTTCCATCGTTTTATGAGAATTGTTCCTGTTTAAATCTACAATCTTCCCCCTTTTTGGTTCCAAAAGTAAATTAATTTTAAATAATTTTTTACCCTTTTATTCCTACCTACACTTCTATTCCGGACGTAAGAATATAAAAAGTTGTCTTAGCATAAATCGTATGGACAAGATAATGTTGTCAAAACTATTATAGCTTCATGACCATGGGCTTTCGTATTCGATTTAAGGTTGAAAAGATGGAAACTATTTTTAAATGTAACTTGACAGAAGTAACACATTAACATTATAACATAAACATTCAAATAATTTTGAAAATTTGTAAAAAGTAAAACTGAAAATTAATATTTATTTCAAAATCAACAAAAATTGATATGTTAACTCGTTTCCACATTAAATGGACTCTAAAAAAATAACACTTATCTATAGAACTGAATCGTTTTTTTTTTTTAAGTCGTTTTGATTTTTCTGAGTTTATTTTTTATGACTTCAGTTGCATATAATCTCTTCTTTCGTGTTTCGTTTTTCAAAGAATGTATGAGTGGCATCCATGATCATAATACTTTACATCTCGACTTTCGCCTGAAGAACTTGTAACCCGGGCAACAGCACGGAATAACCACGCTAGAAAACGGATTCTGTAACATGAGACGCATAAAATGACGCAAGGACGGATTTCGTGGCCTATGCAGTTAAAGGATTGCCACTTTCGGGCCAGTCTTCTTGTAAACAAGATTGATTCGAAAAGCAAGTCAATGAGTCGCGTTATATAAACTGCACTAAAAATCTATTCCGCAACCCAAGCACTACGGACATTTTCAAAAAATATATAGCATCAAAATGTCTATGTAACTTTCTTCTTTTTTTTCATTTTCACACTTTGGTTGCCTCCACCCAACACACTAATCTCTACAATTTTTACAGCTACATTTAAAAATAGTTCCCATCTTTTCAACCTTAAATCGAATACGAAAGCCCATGGTCAGGAAGCTATAATCGTTTTGACAACATTATCTTGTCCATACGATTTATGCTAAGACAACTTTTTATATTCTTACACCCGGAAGTGTAGGTTGGAATAAAAGGGTAAAAAAATATTTTAAATTAATTTACTTTCGGAACCAAAAAGGGGAAAGAGGAGATTGGAATAAACAGACAAATTGGGAAAAATTTGAAATTTAAATAAACGAGCTATCTGGAATAACTGGGAGATTTAGGAAAAATCAGAATTTAAACCGAGTAGGCCTGTATATTCGGGATGCAAGAATATTTCAGGGTATAATAATTATCACCAAACAGATATCCAAAATGACTGCTCACTCATTTTCATCCGCATCAATCATTTTGACATGTCAGTGACGAGATATTTTGTCAAACTCTCCGGAATATGGATTCATATTTGTCTCAGGAGCAGTCGTACTAAAGTAACCACACTTTCAATCTATCTAAACGCCTTGTCCCTTCAGTGAGTATGCGATAATGTCTCTCCACATCTTTCTTTTTCTTTAATATCTTTCAAAGCTGTTCTTGCTAATACTGTGAAAGCTGACAATATTATTACTTCATGTCCCAAGGTGTTATCCCCCAGACATTACCTCTCCTTCGAGGGGGAGCTGGGGTCATTATCCGGTGCCTCAGGCGTCCACAAACAGGCAAGTGCCGAAGAGGCTTAAGTAATTTTACGTTTCTCCAGAAATTCTTGTGTCACATTCCGTTGCAACTTTGGCGCGCTGATAAATATCCCTCCCTGGTGAAGAAAAGATGAATTCATCCCGAGGGCACTAGTGTCAAATTTGAAGTTGATTCCATTTCCACACATAATCATCTGCATAACACCACAAAACTTCACTTCATGGCGCTTACGTTCATAAAAAAACACACAGTAACCTTTACCTTGAGTGTCTCTTGGGCCGTGTATTAGGTGATAATTAGTATTAAAAAATACAGGTTGGTCATCACCAATCCGGGCATTAATCTGTTTCAATCAGAAATCCGGCAATAATTCGCACAAGAGCAATTTCAGATTTGCTGGCTCGCACGAAACTTGTCTGGTAGGGCTAGACGCAGCATCTGCCATTTTTAAACACTTTCAAACATTGGTAAGGTATTTCTACTTGTGTTATTATAACTTCCCGATGTTTATCCCGAGAAATGGCTCCAATGAATAAGGGAATTGTAACAGCACATATCCGGATTTTTCTACTTACCTTTTTAACAAATACAACAGAAGCTTCCCCCCATCTGGAATAATTAATTACACCTTCTTACTGAAGATGTTGCAGTTCTTCTTCAACCATATTCAAAGCAGCATAGGGTACTAGCCTTTTTATCTAAAAATTGGTTTAGAATCTGCTTTTAAGTTCAGAGTAGCTCCAATTTTTGTACAGCACCCAAGTCCTTTTTGAAAAACGCCACTAAACTTAATTTAAAGTTCGTCCTTGAAATGAATTTCCTTATCAGAAACCGACGTAAAGTTAAATTTATTGAACACAGGAATTGAGAGGAATTTCAAAAAGATTAAGTTGTTCTATCCAGTTAAGGTTTGGTTTGTTTTGCATTACAGCATATCGATATCAATGAAGTATTTAATGCCGCCATTTTTTTCTCGTAATATTTTGTTTTTCAAAAATCTATTTCTGGTAATACCTTCCTTAAAAAAATGTGTTAATTTTTTCAAAAGAGTATTGCCTGTAATATTTTTTTCCTCAAAAATGTATAGCTGGTAATAATTTTTCAAAATAGTTTTTTCTTCAAAAATTTATTGCTGGTAATAATTTTTTACAAATATTTCTGGTATTAAAACCTATTTTTAAACTTTCATAGTGTTTTTACCCCAGTTTCGGCGGTAAATATTTGCCATTCCGTTGGAATTACAAGGTTTTTTTTCGTTCTAACATGTGCTATCAATTAAGAGGTGGTTCCACGCTCCTCAAAACCTCCTGATCAAGGTCTTGCTGTTGGACGTAGTTTATCGTCTTACCCAGGACGCGGATGTAGTTTATCGTCATACCCAGGACGGTCCAGTTAAGACCAATTAAATTTAATTTCGGATTATCTGCCAGATAACACACACCGGGAAATATTCTATTTCGAAAAGAAACATCGCAAGTTGAGAAACCAGTTAAACGAATTGTACTTCCAGATGCGCTCATTGCTATATGATCTGTTTCAGACACACGTGGCTTTTCAATTTGTTCCCAAGTCGAATGTCATATTAATGTTATGTCCGACGTTGTATCAAACTGGAAATGAACTTTGCACTAAGGTAATAAAAAAATGAAACCTACCGAGAAAAACCTAATGACGTCATCAGCAATTGCGCTTGACGTCATCAAAGAAGGTCACGAAATAGACTTTGACCAACCTGAAATAAAATTGACCAACCAACACAAATTCAACCAAAGACAGGGAACTGAACAAATGATAATAGCAAGTACTGAAAATGCCTGTAATAGAATTGATGCAGCAGAGATTCACCCAGCATGGACTTTTCTACTTCAACGGAGAATACAAAAAAACTAGGAGTATTCTTGTCTACTCTTATTTACATTAATCGGATTATTGTCCTCATCTTTGTCGCCATATTTATTACAATGTTTCGGCCGTTGTACGCTCCGGCCTTCTTCAGGTGGTTGGAATGTCGAACTAAACCCTTTATTTAGTGGAGAATTTCAGAGGGAAATTAACAGGAGATAACTGATAACTGACATCCATTAAACATGGCACGTGAAACTAGAACACTCTACCCCAGTGAGCGAAATAAAGAGTTCAGTTCGACATTCCAACCACCTGAAGAAGGCCGGAGCGTACAACAGCCGAAACGTTGTAATAAATATGGCGACAAAGATGAAGACAATAGTCCGAATAATGTAAATAATGTACATAATACCTTTTCTACTCTTGTTTGGAAATTACATTTTTTAAGCAATTCTCATGCTTTCAGCTTACGCCAGTCTCACGAACTCAATTCGTTCGAATTTTTTTTTTTTTTTTTTTGTTAATTTGGATTTATAACTTATACAATTTAGCTTATTTCATTTACTTCTCAAGAGTGATCAAGGATTTTAAAAAGCTTTCCGAAAAATATATCTTTTTTAACTATAAATTTTCCGTTGGAATTACAAGTTTTGTTTTTTTTTTTTTCATTTTAATGAAAACTAACGGGTTTGTTGTTTACAGAAACAATAATATATTTTCTGTTGGATTCATAATCCACTCTGAACGTCGTAAACACTATGTTTCGGTTCAGACATTTTCCTGTTTCGTCTTTTAAATTTTCCGTTGAATTTTTGTTTGAATTCTGATTCTAAAATCCTTCTTTATGTCCGTTCTGGTGAGAAATATTGCACTTATGTTTCTTGAACGGACAAATGCATGCATAATGCCAGTTACCACAATGCCAACATTTTGAAGGTTTCTTTTCATTCCGAACTTGTTTTCTCGCTTGGATATTGCTGGTTATTGATTAATCATCATTTTTTTAATCAGCATAGGGTCTCTTTTTATGTTTAATAAATTATTGCGTTCAGTGGTGAAGGCTGTTAACGTAATGTCATTGTCCTGTTCCAGTTTTGAAAGAAGTCGGGTGCAAATATTGAACGTTTACCTATTTCGTTTTTAAAATTTTTTTCGGGTTTAATTTTCGTTTGAATTTTTGTGCGAATTTGGATTACAAAATCCTTCTTTATGTTCGTTCCAGTGAGAAATATTGCACTTTCGTTTATTGAACAAACAAAAGCATGCATAATATCTGTTGCCACAATATCAACATTTTGAAGGAGGTTTCTTTTCATCCAAGAATTGTTTTCTCGCGACGATGTTGCTGGTTATTGATTAATCATGTTTTTTTTTAAATTTTTTTTTTAATTAGCATAGTGTCTCTTTTTATGCTTAATAAATTATTGCATTCAGTGACGAAAGCTTTTAACGTAATGTTTTTGTCTTGTTCCAGTTTTGAAAAAAATTGGATGCAAATATCAGAATGAATGGAAGATTTTTATTCCTGTGAAAAAAATCAAAAACTTTAAAACTGTTCCTCTGTAAAAGAATTTAATTAAAATTTTTCGTATTCCGGATTTCCGTGATCAGCAAATGTCACATAATCGCCAGCGCCATCTTTCGTTGACTTTAAACAATTGAATCGAATATTAAACAAAGAATGTTTTTCTCCGGATACTTCACTGAGTAGTTCCACTGTTTCAGTGAATCTGAAATCCGTTGCCTGCTTTGGTAAAATATAATTCGTATAACGGTTATGTTCCTCAGTACCCAGTTTAAGAATTAGGAAACAAATTTTCCGTTTATCATCTCCGTGAAAAAAAATCGACGTGAAAGGTATTCATTTAATGTTTAAACCACGAAGTGATTATTTTCCCTCTCGCTGGGTCATAGTGGAATTCTGTGATGATGTTGGCTAATATACCCACTGAATTGGATTTTTTTTCCAGCGCAGAAAATTTCGATTTGATTCTGGAATTGTGCTGACATTTCTGTGAATAACTGTTGTTGTGACTTCTGAAACTCTTTTTGCTGTTGCCATAAAATCTCCGTAAGCATCTCTGGTTAAATTGCTATGTTGATTTTGAAGTTTGCGTCCTTGTCGCCAAATAATTTGCTATATCGTAAGTTGTTGGGATGAACAAAAATGAATGAAAATAAAAGACAAGTGTATTTTGATACATAATAAAATAACTTTTATTCATTTACTGCCCTAGAACAGCAAGGATTTGTTTCGATTTAAACCATGAGTTCTACGTGCCTGTCAAGTTATCACCATGTTGAATTCAGCGGTCAAGGGGCGTAACTGAGTTGTATATTTAGTTATCATCTTTTATATGGGGGAAATATGTTTGCTCCCTCTAACAATTATTATCTTAAAGCATTATTACAATCTAAAAATATTTTCTGTCTCTAAATAATCTGCAATATTTTGGTAAACCGCAAAAATATCAAATCAACCAACTTAAGTCGGAATGTTTACGGAAACCAAACAATGGATGTGATCACAAACATTTCAGTAGTGACAACAACAATATGACTGACCAGGCCACGTTTCGAGATGTTCTGCATAGCCGGCAACTCATTAAATGCAATATTTTGTTAATCAATAAGGAAAACGTATAGCCAATGTTCGTAACTTTGGGGAGAAAAAAAAAGTATTTTGTACCTGAAAACTATTCAACGGTTGTGATTATGTATCTGCTATATTTTATTTGAAAATAAATAGGATGTATTAATTTAAGAGCGTCCCTTATACACAAACACACACATATATATATATATATATATATATTAAAGACATTTTTATGTTTAACATTCTTTTTATAGATACAAGTATTTAAGTAAATGCTCTGTTTATAAATAAACAGTATAAAATAACATTTACCTGCCTGAATGTCCGAGAAATTTTCATAGAAAATATTCGTCCTTTGACAGGATTCGAACTTGCATCCTATACGGAACCGCTGACGTGCCTTAACCGACTCGGCCACAATGAAAATACCTCGGACCTTCAGGCCGGTAAATGTTATTTAATACTGTTTATTTATAAACAGAGCCTTTACTTAAATACTTGTATCTATAAAAAGAATGTTAAACATAAAAATGTCTTTAATAAATTGTCGGACTTTGTCCAATTCTTAATGTATATATATATATATATATATATATATGTGTGTGTGTGTGTGTATTTATATATATATAAATTTCGTAGAAAATATGCGTCCTCCGACAGGAATCGATCCTGTATCCTATACGGAACGACTTGGCCACAGAGCATTCGGGCCGGTCAATGTAATTAATACTGTTTAATTAAAATGAAAGAGCATTTACTCAAATAAGTGTATCCATAAAAAATAAACTATAAACAGAAAATATATTAAATATTTGTCGGATTTAATCCATTTCCCATGATATGTTGTCATTGTTTACGTTAGGATACAAAATCAGACCAGATATTATAGATCGAGAAAGATCGGCCAACGTGTGTGTTTAAAAGAAGTAATACGAGCTTTGCAAATATAAATATATATGCGTGTGTGTGTGTGTCTCATTTGTTTCTATGTTTGTGTGTTTATACGACTTTAAAAAGAGTCATTGATCCGGAGATCAATTTTTGAGCGTGAATAATATGAATTGAACCCAGATTCCGAGCGAGCGTTAAACTTGAGCTCTTCTCTGTGATCCAAGTTAGTGCTACGTGACTTCAAACATTAGAACGACAAACAGCGGAATAACAATTCCCTGCGTAGTCCGGAAAGTACATCGATGAAATCTAGACGTATCCAATTCGGATTCAGATCCCCATACACACACATTCTAATGTCCCTATTCAGTAGTAGCGTGCGTTTTCATCTCGGTTGGATAGGGTTTCTTGGCCCATGTTTCAGATTGGATCGATCGCAGGTGAGACTGAGGATGTAAATTCTATGTCCGTTTTTGAAACGATTTCTTCGCTTCTTTCGCTTGAACGAGCGAAATGTATACAGTATCGTAGGGGTCATCAGAATAAGTGGTCAGCATGGATGAAGCACACTCCGGCCGTAGAAGATGAGAAGAAGAATGATGCGGCAGCCTAATAATATAGATAAGAGTAAGTGGTCATAAACAGAACGCAGAATTCAACAGCCGACTCTCGGGTAATTGTTCATAACTAGACGGGAAAGGAAAGAGGACGAGGAATAGGAAAGCCCGTAAAACTGGTGGCGGGGGGGGGCTTGCTCGATTCGAAATTTGGTTGAAATGAGGAACTGCGTGATTTCTATTATTGTTGTATATCAGGGGAGTTTCTTTCTGTTTAGAACATCAGGTTACTCGAAGAAGTTTTTGCATGTATCCGCAATCCACGATCTCTCACCTTTTCTCCCAATTCTTTATTCACATTCTGTATAAACAAACACACACACACATAATATATATATATATATATATATATATATATATATATATATATATATATATATATTTTATCCCTCTCATATCTTCTATCTCCCCTCTCTCTCTCTCTCTCTCTCTGCATACACACACACACGTATATTAATAAATATACATATTTCTAGGTTCACGCATATACAATTGCTAATATCTAATTATTTGGTTTATATCCACACTTATCTCTCTCTTTCTCTCACTCTCTTTCTATATATATATGAGGAATCTAAATCAAGTAATAATTAAAAAACGAAAGAATATTAATCTACAACCAAGTGTGTCTGAAGATTTTAATTTTTTAATATTTTTTATTGTTCAAAATATATATATGTATATATATTTATATATATACATATTCCTCGGTTCACAGATATACAATTGCTAATATCTAATTATTTGGTTTATATCCACACTTATCTCTCTCTCTCTCTTTCTCTCTCTCTCCCTCTCTCTCTCTCTCTCAATATATATATATATATATATATAGATATATATACATTTATATATATATATCTGTGTGTGTGTGTGTGTGTGTGTGTGTGTGTGTGTGTGTGTGTGTGTGTGTGTGTGTGTGTGTTTAAGTAGTCAGTGTTGTTCTTTTTTCTCTAGTGGAGTGATTTCAACAAATGTGTTAATTCCTCGGTGAAACATGGGAAACGCTTGATAGTGTGACTGGAAAAGACATATTGGTAGCAATATCTCGATTTCTCTTTCTCTCTTTCTCTCTCTATACAGAGTGTTCCCAAAAAATATACAAACTCTTTAAATATCAATAAACGCAGTGTCTATTGACTTTCAAAAAAAATGAAGAAATATTAATGTTTATTGACTTACAAAAAATTAAGGTTTAAATTTATTATTAAATCCCCGTTAATTTCTGCACAATTAACTTGGCATGATGAAGGTTTCTGTCCGGTGGGTTCCACGTCTTCTGACAACTGATCAATAGTGCACCAGGATGATCACATCATGAGAAAATATGATATTGTTTGAGGCAGAGGCTGGTTTCCATGAACGCTTCTTAACCCAGCGTGAGTGTTGGGTTCATCAGAGACAAAGAGATAATCCATGAAGCGGAAACATCTTTCCTCGCTGGCTCCAAAGACAAATGTCGTTTCATCTGAATGGAAGATGATGTTCTCAGATGGTCAAGGTATTGTACTTATTGACTATCTTCAAAAGGGCCATACCAGAGTACTATGACAGCTTGTTGAGATAGATAAGGAAGGCCATCAAGACCAAATGCACAGGAAGACTAAAGAATGGGGTCTTGTTTCATTATGGCAATGCTCCGACACACAAGTTATTGGTTTCAATGGCCGTTGTGACTTTGTACTAGTTGATGACTCATCCTATTCTTCTGATTTGACTATCATCTTTTTCCCAACATGACAAAACATTTGGCGGGAGTTAAGTATCGCAGTGAAGATGACGCCATGTCTTCAGTTGATGACTTTTTTTTCAACAGTCTTTTTTGAACAATCAGATATTGAAGTGAACTTTAAAAGGAACAGGAAAACCAATCCTAAACAGGAAAAAATCCAAGACGTGATAGGAAGTGAAAATGTGAGTACATTTTTAGGACAATATATATATATATATATATATATATATATATATATATATATATATATATATATATATATATATATATATAAGGTATTACCTATGAATGTAGAGGAGATATATAGATATGGCTAGACATATAAATGGACAATAAATCATGACTGTCATTTTACATTTTAAATCATGCAGTTGTGTGTCGATATGAAAACTGTCTATATCTGCAAATATATATATATATATATATATATATATATATATATATATATATATATATGAATAAAATTACAATAGGAAAGCTGGTAATTGCTGAGGCGTTTCGTCGAATGTGGTCTTTATCAAAGCAAAATACGAAAATGAAATTAAATGAACAAAGTAACTAATAAAAACAAAAACAGAATATACCTAGCAACTGGAATGTAGAGAAACGCTATTTTCCTATTTTTATATTTTGATAAAGTCCACATTGGACGAAACGCGTCAGCAATTACCAGTTTTCCTATTGTCATTTTTATTCATAAATATTGTCTTCTCTACCGATTAAATCGGAGAAATATATATATATATATATATATATATATATATATATATATATATATATTGATAAAACATCGAAAACATGTCAAATTCGCTACAAAATGACAGTCGTGTTTGATGCGTATCAAATGTATCTCATCAGGCGATGAGACGCATTTGATACGCATCGAAACACGACTGCAATCGTGTAGCGATTTTGACATGTTTTCGATATAATATCCTAAAATAAATAATATTGCTCTACTTTGTATTGAGCCCTATTTTAAATTAAATGTTACGAACGTTGAAATTGTACTCTATACGTTCTCATCTTACCTGGGTTTATATATATATATATATATAATGCGTATAAATATAAACATATATATATATATATATATATGAAATTATATATATATATATTATTTATATATTATATATGCGCTGAACTTATTGAAAAGCGCTCAATATCAGTAATAGAACTAACATATTTAGTTGGATTGATGTGAATTTGTGACCCTGAGTTTCACGATATTTGCGATCGTCAGACACTGATTAGTTTTTAAATTTTGCAACCATATATAAATATCAAAATTTAAAAATTAATCAGTTTGTCTAACGATCGCAAATAGCGTGAAACCCGGGGTCACAAACTCGCATCGATCCAATTATATATATATATATATATATATATATATATATATATATATATATATATAATGATGATGTTGAGTTGTTCATCTTTTGGGGTTAAAAGCTGAACTTGTTAATAGAATGGAATTGATCAATTGCAACGTATTTTATAACTTTAAAAATTAATTCGTTGTCATTGCTTTATTATGTAAAATCTTTTTTCAGCTGACTGAAATGATGGCATTCACAAGACTAAACCTCATCATCACAGTGCCTAGCTGGCAACATTGTACCAAAGGTTTTTAATTTTTAACAGATTTCAAGAATCATATCCTTTCAAGCGAGACTCAATCTTACAATGATACCGTCCAATAGTCATACCCAACAGCTAAGTGGCAATTATTACACACACATATATATACATATATATCTATATATATGTTTGTTTTGGTTTGTGTGTAAGATTACAAGTAAAAATAATAATAATGACCAATATCACATAATAAAATAATCGATAATAAATTATGAGTATAAATAGTTAACAGACAACACTATAAAATAATCATATAATTGCCGTTGTATGCACAATTACTTCCACTCACCAGGCCATAGAAACATGACCGTTATCGCCCAACCAATTAACACTTAGAACAATACAATAATGCACCATTGCCAAGCATATATAAATAGCCGAGCTAAAAAAACAACGCACGTGGTCTAACGATTGCGTCTAAGCATGAAACAGGCTGTCCCTGAAGGGTCTTGACTCAATATCCACTTGCACGCACACAAATATATATAAATATATATAATACTAGCAAAGTCCCGGCGTTGCCCGTGCTTGATTCGAAAATCGTACGACTCATTTTTTTTTACTATGAAATTGTATTGTTTGTAATATTTTCTAACGTGTTTTTATATTTTCATGTTTTGGTCTCAGTTTGTGGGGGTCACTATTTGATTATAACTGGGACACTAACAGGTGCTGCCATCCCGAGTCAGGGTGGGTCTAGGAATAAAAGCAGGTGGTTCCACGCATCTCAAAACCTCTTGATCAGAGGCCTTGCTGCCGGATGTAGTTTATCATCAGATCCAGGACGAGATATCAGTTCTGACGTATTCAATAATTTTAATGCATTATTATAGTATAATAATATCAAATTAATTCATGTCAGTGTTTCAATATTTATTGTGTCTTTATATATGTAATAATTACAGTGAATACAAAATTTAACGTACTTAATGATTCTAAGGTAATTATATATTAAACTAGCAGCATGGCCCGGCGTTGCCCGTGCTTGATTCAAAAATCGTACGACTCATACAGCAATCGCTATCACCTGACTTAAAATATTTTTGCCCTTCCTTGCCGTGCTGATGTTGATACATGCCTTACTTCTTGCCTATCTCACACTGCAAATTTTTTCTAAGATCTATAATAAACATTAAATCTGTTACGAAAAAAGAACAAAACAAAATGAACACAAAACGATCAGCTTTAAAAATGGACTCGTAACTGGAAAAACCGAATGAAAAAAGAATGTTTACAACAAATACTTTTTCACACCCATACCAGTTCTGCGGAATCAGAATCAACGTTGAGTTTAAGCAAGCGAATGAGCCAATTGGAGTAAAGTGCCAGGCAGATTGAAATTTTTCCCACTTGTGACGAATGCAGCTATCGATTTTTTTTGCATGCTAGCATGCTAGTTAACATTCGGGTCAGTCAGCTGTTGGCTCTCACGCTGGCTAATAGAAACTTCCTACCTATTCGTGGCAGCCAGCTATAGGCTCTCACTCTGGCCAGTACAAAATGGCCGCAAACTACATGAAAACTGCCGTATAAGCATAAAAAGTCGATTATTTCCACTATCGATGGGAGTTGGGAAATGCAAAGTCGGTTTTGTCCTTCCCGCTAACTTGGAGCATGTGCATGTAAATTTTGGTGCAAATCCGTCGAAAATTGCGGCCGTGCATTCGTTACACACACACACACATCCTGCCTTTTATAGATAGAGACGATAAAGTTAATTGGTAATACATATGGATAATTCCAGGCAGGATATAAATCCTGAGAGCTCAATGTAGTGAACAGAGCAAGTAATATTACCATGGCTTTCTGAAGTCTCTCCTGAAATTATATATCCTATTATATTATATATATATATATATATATATATATATATATTAAAAAAAACAAATCACTTTAAGGTTCCATTATAATATTTATTTCACCAGATGCTTTTTTAAGGGACGCTGGATCATCATCTTCATTTCATCTTTCGTTTCATTTTTGGAAGTGTTATCTGATGATCTATACCGTCCCTTGAAAGGCCTCTGGTGAAATAAATTATTATAATGGAACCTTAAAGTGGTCTGTTTTCCTTTAAATTATTAGCTCTGGATTTACATTGAGCTCTCAGGATTTCATCCTCCTTGGGACTACCCATACGGATTACCAAGATTTCATAACTGAAATATATATATATATATATATATATATATATATATATATATATATATATATCCAGGTACGATGAGAAAGAATAGAGTACAATTCCAACTTTCGTAATATTTAATTTAAAAGAGGGTTCAATTCAGAGTAGAGCCATATTTTCTTGATGTTACGTTAGATCTCGTTAACGATATATTTCAACCTTATATGAAAAATAATGCAAACTCAATTTATATTCAACCCAATTCTAACCACACTCCATCTATAATCCAACATATACCTTTGTCTGTAGAACATAGGCATAGCAACCACTCATTAGACAAAGATGTGCTTGATAAATACACCGGTGTTTATATTAAAGAATAGGGTTTATAAGTACGCTGAAATCAAATTTACAAAATATAACGACTGTGGTCCAAAAAAATAGAAATACGAAGGTCATTTGGTACACCGCCCACCATTTAATCTATTAGTCAGTACTAAGTTAGGCCATAAATTCTTCCATTTCATTGATTAACATTTTCCTAAAAGTAACCGTCTTAGTAAAATATTTAACAGAAACACATTAAAACTAAGTTATAGCTGCACCAATAATCTTGAAAAGATTATAAAGTTACACAAATTAATAATACGTTCAAAGATAAATATTAATTATATTAGCCAATGTAATTGTAGGAATTCTGACCAATGCCCATTGCTAAGCAAATGTTTAATTAAAGCTCTTGTTTATTGTAGTACTATCTCTACAATAGAGAATCCGACGGTTGAAAAATTCTGTATTGGTAGTACTATGAAATCTCTTAAGACTGGGTGGTATCAACATACCTTGTCCTTTACCAATAATGCTTACAGAAATAATATATTACTTTCTAAATATTTTCAGAGTTTAAAAGATGATGATAAGACTCCTAAGGTGAAATGGAAAAAATTAAAAATAGCAAGCACATGTAGATCTTTATATAACCCCTGTTTACATGAAAAACTCGAAATCATCAAATTTTTTGACAAAAATTCATTATTAATCAAAGAAGTGAATTAACAGTAAATTGTAAGCATATTTTAGCTTACTGTTTAGTTAAACTTTGGAATTTGATAATGCTTTTTCTTATATTTTAGTTGTACTGCGTTGCGCTATATATGGCTTATCTTTCTATTTGGAAGATTAATCTGGATTTAATATACTTTTCTATTAATTTTCTGGTAGTATTAGTATCATCTTGTACAGGTGTATTGGTATTTGGTTGCTATGACTGATTAGTATTCTTAACATCTTATATGAAGGATTGCATATATATATATATATATATATATATGAAGTTGCATATTAATTTACCAAATAATTCTATATATTTAAATTATTTACTAGTTTCTTAAACAAGCTATTTATTTATCAACTGCAAAAATTATGTAGGAAATTCACAAAGCATATAACTTGTTTAGTACCTTGGTAAATTACCTCTCCACCCTTCTTTTATTTCTTAGGAAACTGCATTATCTGATTTGTATAATCTATGTAACCATATGTATCTCCGTTACTTAATGTCCGGTTGCCGTTAGCTGCCAATTTATGGGCCATGACCCATTTATAAAAACTAATTTTTAATTTTTGTTTCATCGCTTAGTTTAAATTTAACGTAGGTCATATTTATTGGTTGATCAGAGTAATGCCCACAAAATTTATAAGCCCCTTTTCCATTTTTTTCGAAAAAGAGTCTGTATTTTGGTTATAAATCTAAATAAATCGTTCACTCGCCAGTAATTTACAATCGCCTGATGAGATGCATTGATAGGCCGTGAAAAACTACTGCAACTGTGTGGCTATTTTAACAGTGTCATCGGCGAGTGAGAATATATATATATATATATATATATATATATATATATATATATATATATATATATATATATATATATATATATAAGCGTATATATTGTATATAAGTATATATATATTAATATAACCTAACAGAGTCCGACGCAAAACCGCGATACCTAAGGATTAAAATTAATTTTTAGAAATTAAAAATCTTACTTGAGGCTTTTATTTTAGTTTTAATTTCAAACTACTAGATTAAATTTATTATTTCCAATAAGCAAA
Organism: Acanthosepion pharaonis; assembly: GCA_903632075.3. Lineage (NCBI taxonomy): Eukaryota > Metazoa > Mollusca > Cephalopoda > Sepiida > Sepiidae > Acanthosepion > Acanthosepion pharaonis. The sequence goes on from CAHIKZ030000760.1 coordinate 392,724, forward strand.
ATACTTTGTTGTACACAAAAATCTAATTAAATTTTTTTTTTTTTGCTAAAGTCGCTGGTTAGCGTCTTTTTTACATAATCTTTCATCAGAATGTAATTTTCTTTATTACAAAATAAAATACACTTTACTCAGACTTTATTTGAGGAATATTAGCTCATTTAAAGTATAATTAATCTCATTTGAAACAAATATAATTTAAGTACTCAATTATTTTTCAAAATTAGGAAAATATTCTCCGTAAGCTAAGGTTTTACTGAATTTTAGAAATTTTGGCTTTAAATTTACTATAGTCATCGCTCTTATTTACTGTATGCTCACCCGTATTTATAAAAAAACAGAAGGTTTACACACTAATAAAAAAAAATCAAATATTTTTTTTAAATATTGATGTTTAATGATTTGTATTAAGCTTTTCTATTTATGTTTAGTAAAGTCAGTTTAATAGTTTGTTTTTTATTTTATGATTTCGGCAATTTTTAACTTTAAGTTTTAACTATTATAAATAGGACTCTGGAATTTTAATAATTACCATGGTTTTCTTAAAAAATTTCAAAAATAATTTCATTCATTTGTGAATACGTCCTGAAAATTTAATTAAAATCCGACATTTATTTGATTTTTGCAAGTATTTCCAAACAATGTGTTTTTAACGCCAACAAAAAGCGCTAAATTTCCATACTGATTTTTGGCCCACCCGCTGATGCAAGAAAAACAGGATTTGTAACAGAAATTTCAGTGCTAAAATGGATTAAAAAATTTAATAAAATAATCAAAAAATACTTTGGTCTTTCCTGTTAATAATAACATAAACATTTTGACGATAAAGCTTTGATAAAATCAAGCTTTGATGGACTCAAGCTTGATAAAATCAAGATTGGGTCTTTTCTCAGCATGCTGCACTCTTTTAGGAAATATTTGGATACACATATATATATATATATATATATATATATATATATATATATATATATATATATATATATATATATATATATATTGATTATATCCAAATATATATATATATATAGTTTATTCGAAAATTATAACATAAATATGTTATAAAATCACTACAAAAGTAGCCATTTTTTCAACACTTCTGGTGTCTTATCAAGTGATGGTGTTGAATGTAAAATAAAGGGTTTTAAAAAGTTCAAATCAATCAAACACCCCTCGCGAGGGGAAATGCGGTAAGCATATGAGAATTAGTAAAAATGGGAAATGAACCTTGGTTATAATAATTAATGCTTTAACGTTAGGGTTAAACTAACATAGAAATCATTCTAACTAATTAATATTAAATTTACTATAAAATTGAAAATTAAAAATTACCAATTTTAAATTTTAAATTTAATCATTATTAAGTTTAAAATATAAAATTGTTCAAAGAAGAAAAAAAAATATATATATATATATATATATATATATATATATATATATATATATATATATATATATATATAATCAAATATCATGTATCGTTGTCGGGCTGTCGGTTTCCTCGAAACTGATTTGCTTGACCCTCATATGTCGAATTCGACGGGAGAGTCGACTATATACATATATATATATATATATATATATATATATAACTAAAGAGCCAGATGAACCGCATAGGTGAAACCTAGGTAGGTTTGCCTGGCTCTTTAGGTTCATAGTTAGACTTGCACTACTTAGTGTATTGAGCACTTTACTTAGTTACTTTTGCTTTACTCGTTTTGGGTTTTTTTTTCTTTGGACTCTGAGCCTCAATTACATGTTCTTAGTTCTTTCTTTTTTTATTCCTTATTTTTCTTTGGGTATTGGTTTGTTCATTTACAAGCCAAAACACCTCAGGTTTTTACAGACGAGTATAATTACTTATATATATATATAGGGTGTTTTGGGGTAACTATATTTCATGTATATGTATTGGAAACTTACAAAATGATCCGAAATTCAGACAAAATAAACTAAAAACCCTTAATAAACAGCTTTCGTTAGTCATTAGCTAAAATTTCGTTGAAGAATAACGAATTTTCTTTGCTTGACATTGGTAATTATTTTTTTAATTTCTTGAACCATGAATATAAATTGTCTACCGATTTCTGAATAATTTCGGCTTCCCTTCTGGTATATGAATCAAGGTAAAGATTAAATTTCAGAAACTAAAATATCGCAGTGTTAGAACATTACCATTCATAAGAACTCGCGCGACACAAGCACTTCTTGTATATCGTCAACCATGACATCTGTCGAAATTCTTTTGTTAGATCAGAATGTTACAATTTTACTACTCTCACCTTATCCAGGTGTTTTGGGGGAAATTCCATGAGCCAAAATGACGCAAATAGACAAATTGGTCGATTTCAAAAATATGACTTTTAATGTCTGAACTGTTGCGTTAATATCGGTTGAAATATATAAAATCGGTTTCTTATGACAGTTGGTTAGGAAATTTAATATCTAACTATCAGTAGAGCCCGGTAAGAGATAGATCAGGTATCGACCATCATAAAGACTGAAAAATAAAATTGACAAAGATTATTGTTTAAGGTTGACGGACACGCATGTCTTAATTAGTTTTGTTTTTGTTTTTGTTTTTTTTGTTTTTTGGGGGTTTTTTTTACGAATTGGTCAAACCCAAACTCAAACAAAAACATTGTTTTCAATCGTTACGAGTCTATCGAATGAATAGAATTTTATTATAAACAATTGTCTTGTAAATGGAATTTTTAAAGCATTCTGAATGTAAAAATAATGAAAAAAGTGTGCAAGACAATAAGAAACACTACCTGCCAAAAAAATGTGAAGTTTTGTTGAAATCGGTTGAAAAATGTAGGAAATCCGATCCCATATATAAACGAACACACACACACACACACACAAAACCTGGGTTTTATAATAAGTATAACTCGATACGAATTGTCCCCCTTTCATTCTGGCGACAGAATCGTGTTTTATCGTGTTTTCAAATTGATTTCATGTAAAAACAATTGTGTTTTTCTCATTTTTGACGCTGTCAGAACCACCGCAAGGTAATTTTACGTAGTCCTGTGAAGTTTTGTTGAAATCGATTGAAAAATGTAGGAAATCCGATCCAATATATAACCGTACAAACACACACACACACACGCACGCACACACACACGCACACACACACACGCACACACACACAATCTGTGTTTTATAATGAGTAAGATGTTTACTAAATGTTATAGCTCTTTCTAGTATATTGATGTGCGTTTCGTTGCTAAACTTTTGTTTTTGATAGTTTGAAAATTTAACAGGTTGATTATATCATTATTTTCCCTTCGATTTATATGTGTTACAAATATTTGTTGTTGTTGCTTTTGGAAGCGTCCAAGTGATGTGGTTATTGATATTTTGTTTGTGATTATGTAGGTCTAGTGTTGTTGTCTTCAAGATTTCAAGGATTTATTTGTTGGAAAAGCGAAGAAAAAATTAATTAATTTAGTATGTGATGTATTTCATTAATTTATATGTGAACATTTTGAGCGTTCCCAGAAATCAAACATAATCTTGCGTTAGATTTTAGTTTTATTGAGAGTGCTACAATGATTGTGTTAATTCTGAAGGCACGAATAGGATTAAGGAAGGTTTGCAAGATTTTCGTAGTGTCTACAAAGAACTGAATGGTAAAATATATCATAACGTTTTATGGTAATTTACCCACGCACGCATGGACTCTCCCAGCTATAAATAGGAGCAGGTACTACCTTTTGGAGAGGGAAGTTTCCAGCAGTCAGCTCGGACAGTCGGGCCGAACATTCTTGCTGTAACACTTTTGTTTGTATATGTTTGTATTACTGTTGCTGTTAATATATTTGTTTAACTCAATTCCTCTCTTTGTGTCTTTATTTCGGGGTCTAACAAGGCCACAACATATCGCTACTTTACTATTGTTATTGTTGTAACACACTCTTACTTATATAATGTATTTCGTATAAGGATTTTTTATAAATAATGTTTCGGCTACTTGCTAAGATGTCAGTATTTGTCTGAAGACTGACTCCAAACGTTCAGGTATTTACCCATGCCTCCTCACTTAGACGTGATGCAACTCAAGGTTAAGTTTAAAGTGGAGAACCCGAGCACCTACACTTGGGCCGCTATACCAAAATTTACCCATTCCTTGCAAAACAAGCACTTATCTGTTCTTCACTGCCGAGTCTCTATCCGTACACTGAGCCCCGGCTGAGTCACCCTCTGCCCGAAAACAGAAGCCTTTCAGTCGCAAGCCAGACAGCGAACGGCCTGTCACCAAACGACTAGGTATTTACCCAGGCTTCCCCACTTAGACGGCATACGACACAAGGTTAGGATTAACGTAGGGAATCCGAGCGCGTACACTGGGCCGCTGGTTGAAAATTTACCCATTCCCTGCAACTTTGGGCTCGGATACATTACTTGTTTTTTTCTCAGCCGATTTTCTGTTTGTAGACAGACCCCCGACTGAGTTTCCTTCGGTCCGAAGACAGAGAGCTTGTCAGTCGCAAGCCAGAAGGCAAACTGCCTGACTAGAACTTGCCACCAGTCTTGCCTCTAACCTGGAGCTCTTTATAGTATTGGGCTAGTTCATATATTCACGGGGATTTACTATTTACTTCACAACAAAATATATGCGTCAGGCTAAACAATTACATATGATATGCAATTGCCATAATTCCCCATGTATAATACACCTTAAACCATAATACGCACCCCTAGAATTTTGCTGAAAGTATGGGAAAATACTTCTACTCATGCATAATACGCACTCCTTGCTTGGTAATCAAACCTTATAAATTGTATCACTCCAATTTCATTACGGTCAGCGTTTCCTACTCTTATTTAAAAAATGCTTTTAAACATAGAATATTATTCTAATTTAGTTTTATGATAATTCTTTTTTTTGTTTTACGGGAAATTTTTAAAGATTTTTTGTAGCTGTGCATAATACGCACCTCTGATTTTGCTTATTATTTTTAGGGAAAAATGTGTATTATATGGGGAATCTCGGTACCTTTAATTTAAAGAAAATGTATGATCGTTTAGAGATACCAAAATATCTGTCTACTCTATATGCTTTCGAAGGGAATACGAAGTCGGTATTCAGTTAAAGACCGATTTATTTTTAAAGCTGGGCGTTAGTTTGGAATTTCCTTACAAAAGTAACCCTGTTTGAAATTTTGTGACTTTCACCTACGTTGATTGTCTGACACGTTTTTATTTTTGTCTCTTTTGTGTTATTCAGTTACCTTTGTTTCTGTTACTTTTTTTAAGATTTTTTTTTTTTTTTTTGCTGTGGGACCTTCATTGTTATGGAGAAGTCTTCACAATAGTCACAAGTATCAACCTCTACTATTCCTTCAGTCAGTTTGGGTAGGGAAACATATCTAAGCAGGGCCCGAAGTACTATGAGGACCAAAAGAAAAGTACAAGGAATTCGTTGCTGGAAATGAACTCTTGCCCATTCCCTTGATCTCTGAGTTTGTGTCTCACAGTTCGATCTCCCTGCTGACCTCGGATGTGAAAACAAGAAGGTTAATCGGTGTCGGCAGGGAAATAATGGGAGAGGGATTAAAGAGCATCAGTATTAATCCGAAAATATTGACGAGAATGTTCAATGCCACGTGGGACATTTTGTTAGCAACCGCCGACGAGGCGAAAGCACTGATCGGGAGCATCCTCACAACAAAATCGGTGAGGATGCCGACCGAATATTTGGCACAAGAAAGACAGGGTCGTTCTTCATGGGGTGCCACTTCATATAGCGGAGGACTATCTGGGAGCATTTTGCTTAATATGGATGTCAGCGAGGTTGTAAGGACCAGAAGTCAGGGGGGAGCATTGCCACGAGAGAGGTCGCTCTGTAATTAATACTGACGCGGAAAAAACTTTTCCAACATAGCCAACGTCTTATTTTGCAGCCAGAACATTTTTGTTGTTATAGAGGGACGGTGACCTCACTGCTGGTCCTGCGGCTTGCCCCGGCAGGAACCCAGCACCACCAACCTACGGCATCGGAGGAGGCAGTCAGGCCAGACAAGTCCGACCAGACACCCAAGATGAAGGCGGACAAAAGGTGGTGGCCCCTACCCCTCAACAGAATGTCCTTCATGGACGAGTGGATAACCTGCAGAAGCAGGGTTCAAAGCAGCAGTCGCAGAAACAAGAGAAGCAACGACAACCACAGAAGGAGCAACTACAGCGGCAGCAGAAGCAGCAGAAGTTGCACAAACAACAACAGCATCAGCAAGTAGTGTAGCGATTGCAGGAGCTGAATCCACAGCAGCAGCAACAGGTGCAGTAACTTCAGCAAAGGAAATGCGGCAGCAGGAAATGCAACACCAGAAAATGCAGCAACAAGAGATGGAGATTGAGATGGAAGTGGAAGACATGTCACCATCACGTTCTTCTTCTTTGAAAAGGGGAACGGCGGAGGAAATAGACAAGAACGAAGGTGTAAAAAAGGATAAAAGGATTGGTCGAACATGCCAAGTCCCAATCTGTCCCTGTTTCATCAGATAGAAACATATATGCGGACAAGGCTAGTAGACTCTCCTCTTCTCTATCATGAGTTTATCTGCCATTTCCTCCATACAATCCCATCCTACCTAAAAAGAGAAACCCTACCCCATGGGGGAGCTATCTGTTGCATTGACAGGAAGTCGTTAGAGAGAGAAAGACCCACCTGAGGCCATTGTTCAAATTCCCGGCAATTTCCCGCAAGCTCCTGGGACAGTAGAAATTAAAGATTTGGAACCCCTTAGACGCCGCTCAAAAATGATTTCTCCAAATCAGAATAACTCAAGTGGAGTCGGAAGATTTTTTTAAAAAAAAACTAAGCAAATTATGTGCAGTGAGGGTCCCTGTGTTACTCCACTGCTTCTTATACAGGACGGTATTGTCACAGACAGTCGAATTACGACCAACATTGGTACTGGAAGTCTGGGACAATCCGTCGGGGTCTTGACTCCAGCAGATTTCTGTCAGTTTGCATTTAAAGGATTTGAAAACCCTAAAAAATGTTTATCAAGCTAGCTAGTTTGAATGCGAGAGGCCTGAGAGATCGGGGTAATACCGCCCGCCTGCCTTCTGGGTAGATGTAGACGCGATCCAAGAGACACACTTTTGCGACATCGATGCGTGTGTGCTTTTCGAGACTTGGTGGTCTGTCCTACGAATTGTACTTGAGGCTGTCGCACATCTTTGTTCCGAGTTTGACTGTCGTGTTCAACAACTGGTTCCGGCAGGGGTCCATCCTCGACCGGATCAGTGAAGGGATGAACAATTCAAAGCAACCTGCATCTGATCCGCTCGATGATAGAGGGCGTAGAAAACAACAAGCGAGCCGCGCTGATCAATTTAGATCAGTCTAAGGCATTCGACAGAGTCGACCTTCGATACCTGGCTGCTCTCCTGCAGGCCGCCGGATTCGAACCCGACTTCTACAAGTGTAACAGCCTCCTGTATCGCTCCATCAATGCTGTGGTACAGGTGAACGGAAAGCGGTAGGGCGCTTTTGAGCTGTCTCGATCAGTTCGACAAGTTTGCCGCTGTTGCCTTTACTTTAAAGGGGATGCTGTCCGGCTCTACGTGGAATAGCTGCCACTAGTGGAGCTCGAGCCAGTTTTTCTGCGTACACCAATGACGTATCCATTTTCGTGTCGTGCCGCGGCAATATTGAGGTGGTACAGAAGGCGTTTGAACGGTATGAGAAGGTCACGGGGGCCAAGATTAACCGTAACTAGTCTTCTGGCTTGTGGTGAGCTGCCGGGAAGGGAGTCGATCTTCCGGGGCCCTTTGGTTGCATGAACGGTCCTGTCCTCATTCTTGGTTTGGACTCGCCCTCCAGCTGGAGAAAAAATTGGTTAGAAGTACAGGCAAAAGTCGGAGAACTGGTCGGGACGTGGCTCCGAAGGAGATTGTCCTTGAAGAGTAAAGCTGAGGCCTGTGCTACTTACGTCTTTCTTTTCATCGTTTACCACTTGGCTACACTTCCTATTTTCCGAGGATGGCGATCGAGTGCTCATTGTCTACCCTCTTGTGGAGTGGCCGCGAACACAAGGTCCGTAAAGAAGCCTGTGTCCAGCGTCCGTGTCGTAGGGTGTTGGGATTGCCATAGGTGAATCGTTGACACGCATCGAGGTAGGCTTTCCTATGCCGCGTTTTGACTGAGGGCTCGATTCTGGACGAGAGTGTTACGGACGTCATCCCTAGCTTTACCATCACTTCTCCCATTTCTTGGCCTGAGTGCCGTCCTGGCTGCGTAAATCTGTCGACTTTCCTAGGGGAATGTCGAGTGGCCTTGATGGTCTTTCCTCGGTCCAGTGACCTCTCACGGCCTCGAAGGCTACAGTATCGTGAATTAGTGGATGGGGTCTCTACAGACCCTCTTTGTGACCGGCTTGTCTTGTCGGCATCAGAGTTGCACTCTTTTTTTTTACTCGGGCGCCAGTGGCGGACTATATCAGCAACTCTGAGTTTTCGCTTAGCAGGCGATTGATTCGGAACATGCTACCTCTCAAATGCCGACTATCATCGGTGTGACTTTGGCGTAGAGGAAACAACTGCGCGCGCCTTCTACCATTATCATCAGATGCGCCCTTTCTGGAACAATGTCGGCGAGTTGGCGGCTCCTATCGCTCCCGATCGGCTCGTGTCTATCTATCTCACGTACACGTGTGACAATGTGTTTCTCACGCAAGAATGATGATATGGACGTGGCGAAAGGAAGGAATCTTGCGATACGAATGTTATTCTCATCAGCATCTGGTTGTTTTCATTGGGTATCAGCTCAAGGTAAAGATTATATCTGATAGAAAGCATTTGATGTCGACAAATTTCAGCGAAAGTTTGGTGACTATTGCGAGCCTGGTTCGTGTGAACGGGGCTAGCCTTGATGTTCTCTTTTAAATCCCCTTGATGCAACGAGGTGGTTTCCTGTGAACCCTTCCCTGGTTAAGTTAGACATTATTATGTTTTCATAGTCAAGTGTTGATTCCCAACCTCCCCAGTTTGTTTTTGTCTCCGGTTTTCATCTCAACTGGGTCAACCTTTGATTTTCATTTAATTTCATCCTTCCCATTCCATTAATGAATGTGCTTTTTGATTCTGTCTATCGGTAGAATACAGCGGCCACTCTTATTATTTTGAGAAGTGGACACAGTTCCTACTAACATTTGTTTTAGTTGTATCTTTGTGATACATTTTTAGTTCGCTTCTATGTTCATCACCTCCCCATTTTTTCCTGATTCATGGAATTTATATATGTTTTTGTAAAAAAAAGGAAAGGGCATTTTGGACTTTCATCAATTTTTTAATGTCAAGGGGTGTTTTTGTAAGTCGCCTGTGAATATGCGGTATTGTGGTATATGCAGGATTGAGAGGTGATGGATAAGTTCTTGTCGTGAATGAATAAATTGTAATGAATTAATGGGAGGTGAGTTTGAGTAACTAAGACTAGAGTAGCTAATGAAGAACAGCCCCTCCCAATTTCCCCTTCGGCCTTGTGCCAAAAGTTTGTATTTTTACGAATTAAATAACCTATATGCTTTCGATGATGTTAAAGGTTGAGATTCTTCGTTATACTTGCCTGTTAAGATCAACTTCCCAAGAAACCAGATAGATAGATAGAAAGAAAGAAAGAAAGAAAGAAAGAAAGAAAGAAAAAAGAAAGAAAGAATTAAACTGATGTATATAGTGATGTATAATAATATAAATAATCAGATATATCAGATAGCAAACAGTCAGACAGACAGACAGATAGATAGATAGATAGATAGATAGATAGATAGATAGATAGATAGATATGAACATACTAAGTTAGATAGATAGATATATGAATAGATATATATATATATATATATATATATATGAACTAAGATAGATAGATAGATATGAATAGACTATATATATATATATATATATATATATATATATATATATATATGAACTTAGATAGATAGATATGAATAGACTATATATATATACATATATATATATATATATATATGAACCAAGATAGATAGATAGATAGATAGATAGATAGATAGATAGATATGAACAAACTAAGATAGATATGAATAGACATAGATATTTAGATAGATGTGAAGAGATATAGACGTGAAGAGTCATAGATAGATAGGGAAGAAGCATAGATATAGATAGATAGATAGATAGATAGATAGATAGATAAAGCCGTATAATTACATAGAGAATAAATCTTTCAAAGATCATTTCTTTCCGTTTCGTCGGATCGCATCTTACAAGCAACGGTAAATTGCTGAAATGTTTCCTTAATACAACATAAACCTCATAATTTTCGCATGTGAAAACATTGCTCTATTATCACAAGTGATTTTATTACGACGTTTAGTTCTTTTTACATCAAATAATGGCCGACTTCCTGTTTGCAAAGATCTGATGTTTAAAACCATAAAAAAAAAACTTCACTCTTTGGATTCTGGCGTACGAGTATTTATTGTTTGCAAATACTGTATAGTGGGAATCAGTACATTACTTTGGAAATTTAACACCACATTAGTTAGTATGACACATACACAGACACATCACGCATACACATCACATCGCATCAAATTACGCATATATATAACACCATATCTAAAATATCACATCAAATTAAGCGCACATCATATCACATGACGCCACGCATGCTCACACATCCCATCTCATTACACGCCCACATTACACTGCATCACACATACACATCATATCTCGCGTTCACACTAATCATTTCAAATATATTACAACACGCGTACACACCTCACATTACGTTGCTCACATAAACACATCACACATATATACATCACGTTGCGCAAATTGCACATATCTCACACATCACATTTACATACACACCACATTGTACACATATCACGCATGCACACCTCACATTACAGACCTCACATCTCACCACACGCATATTACATGGTATATATACATACAATATATTGGAAACACAAATCACGCACGCATCACATTACATACACACTGCACATCTCACATACAAGCAGATCAAATCAGACATAACATCACATGTACACATACATCATATAACATTGCACACTCATCACATCACATCAAGCATAGAGATACATCATATATTTCATACAAATTACACATGTGTCACATCAAATCACACATACACATCACATCACATTGTACACACATAATACTACATTTCCATACATACACATTAAATCAAACACACATTTAATCACAATACGTAGCATACAAATCATAAACACACGTATCACATTGTATTAACGTCACATCACACTCACACATAAAACATAAACATCGCATCGCATTATATTACACACTACTAACACATACATACGCATTACATCAAGTTGCATAGATCACATTGCACATACATACACATCACATCACACATGTATACAAACCACATTACACCAACATCAAGTACACAGCCGACTCTGTGGGTCCTAACTGTAAAAGCCTGACTGGTGAAATGTAGCACGTCTGAATATTTGTCATGTAAACCGCGATAAATTAGAAGAGATTAATGTCTCGATACTTTCACAATAAACTTGATGGTACACTGAAAAGTTCATTCGCTGACTATGAAGGAGTAACGCTAGAACTGTGAAATATTACATGTATTAATTTCAACTCTTCTTCTTAATAATTGCGTTGTTTCCTTCTACATAAACTGACATCTGACTGATCAAAGAAGACTTCAACCACTAGTGACTTCATTTGAAGTGAACAAAATTTGGTATCGTGTTATCAAATTCCTGCAAAAAAAAATTGGTTTTAGCCCCCAAGAACATTCATACTGATATGGTAGCAACATTAGGTGTGACGTTCCAGCTTTATCAAGAGTGAAAAAGAGGGCAGCTGAATTTAGGCGGGGAAGGGAACATCTTGAAGATGACCCAAGATCCGGACATCCTGCAACGGCCACCACCGAGAAAAGCATTTATTGACTATCTTCAAAAGGCCCATACTATCAATGGAGAGTTCTATGTCAACTTGCTGAGGCACTTACGAAAGGCTATCAAGACCAACCCCAAGGAAAACTGACGAAAGGTATCTTGTTTTATCAGGACAATCCTCCAGCACACAAGTCCTGTTTTCACTACATGGTGATGGATGACAGGCAATTGACCATCGACGCATAAAATTATGTGATTTACGTTAATCTGCCCGTCACATCCTCTAAAATAGCCATGCATAGAACGAAGAACGAAACTGAATTTTGAGAAGTTCAAACAGGTAAGAGGGTACAAGGGACAATTGGTTTTACTTTGGAAAAATTATGTTTTATTATTTAACATACAAAATACTCGCACAATTTTAAAAACAATTTAATGATTAAAATAACAAATACTTATTTAATAAAAAATGCAATATTTTTTTAATATCCTTTCTTTAAGTTTTTATAATTTATTGTTTGTGTTGCGAAATTTAACGAAACCTAGGGTCCTCGATAAAAGTGGTATAAATAACTTCAATAATATTAATTATCTTAAGGATTTCAACAGACGTTAGCGTGTTGCAAAAAACTGATAGTAAATCAAATAGCCAATGCGATTAGCATATCCCTTGAGAGACTTGATACTAATCTGAACAATTAACTTGGCATAACGAAGGTTTCTGCTTGGTGGGTGCCACGTTTTCTAAAATCTGATCAAAAGCCCACCAGGCTGAGTAAATCTGACATCGTTTGAGGTAAGTTCATTTGGTTTCCTTGAACGCTTCCTAAACCAGGGTGAGTTTTGGATTCATCACTCTGAGCTAGACACAAGGAGACAATTGATGCAGTCGAAACACCCCTCCTCAGCTGCTCGAAAGAAGACCAAGTTCGTTTCATCTGCAGGGAAGGTAATGGCCTCAGTTTTCTGGGAGGCAAAAGGCATTACGTTTATTGACTATCTTCAAAAGGGCCACACCATCAATGGAGAGTACTATGTCAACTTGGTGAGGCAGTTATGAAAGGCTATCAAGACCAAACACCCAGGAAAACTGACGTAGGGCATCTTGTTTCATCAGGACAATCCTCCAGCACACAAGTTTTGTTTTTAATGAGTGCTGTGGCTTTGAACTGGTTGATCACCCTTCCAATTCTTTTGATTTGACAATCATCTATTCTCCAACATGACAAAACATTTGGCTGAGAACCAGTATTTCGGGGATGATGACGTCATATCTGTGGTTGATTGATTTTTGACTAACTGGATGAACAGTCTTCTTTGAACAGTCAAATGTTAGAAGGCACTGGAAACGCATTCCTAATACGGAAACAATGGATACCCCTGTTCAAAAGACAGAGTAGTGTGAACCGGGCGAAAAACAAACTATGAAATTTATTTTTAATCCGACATTTTTTATTACTTCAAACGTTATTTTTAGTGAATAGAGAAAACTTAATAAAGCGAATAATCTCACTAGCAATGTTTCTTAGCACATTTTCTTTATTAAGTTTTCTTGGATACGCAGGCAGGCGTAATATATACAACGGGATGTCTATTTCAAACGCGTTTATCCATACATATTTTATACCATATATGTCTTGAGCACTTTCATGCATGTCTATACAAATATATATATCGAAGAGTCTATATATGTTTGTATATTATAAATTAACTGATTTAAATTATGGTTTCTTCGCTACACAGGAATTACCATGTTTCAAAAACAGAAGCTAAAATCTTCAAATTTGATTATATAATTAAATTAAAACGAATAAAAATTATATAACTATATTATATAATTATATAATTAAATTTAGTTATATAATTAAATTAAAAGCATTAGTTCTGTTTCATCTTCAAGCGAATTTTGGAATATTTATGGTCTGTAAATTTACATTGAGCATTGTTTTGTAAAAATAAAAATATCAATAAGAACACCGGATTATATATCTTAATGTTCTTTCTTTTTTATTATAATATAATATATATATATATATATATATATATATATATATATATATATATATATATGTATGTGTGTGTGTGTGTGTGTGTGTGTGTGTGTGTGTGCATATATGCATATATGTATAAGGTGTGTTTCATTAAGACGGATTATATTTAAGGGTGTTTCATTAAAACGGAACAAAGTCAGAAGTAAATAAATCATTGTTATTATTTGAAAATTTATTTATTTCTCTATTGGATCATTTTATTTAAGTCATAGCAATTATGTGTAAAAAAATAGTATTGCCGAAATATCAGGCGAATCTGAAAGAAAAACTAAAAAATCACTGAACGCTTAAACTTAATTCACATTTAAAATCGGTCCAAGAACACCTTTATTAGAACACCTTTAATATATATATATATATATATATATATATATATATATATATATAATGCTGGCCACTTGTATTCGAGGATACCTGTCTAATAGGGCGGCTAATCACTCCCTAATGCAGACGCTCGCTCAGGCACATTTTGTTTGTTCAACACCCATAGAGCCTACCTGTGGTTTATACAGGAACTATGCTGAGTAGACCTTAGTTACAGTTTTTGGGTGAGAGCCTTTTAAACTCAAACCCTCAGTCACGATGACTTGTGACTTCGTGCACAGCTATCGACGGCTCCCAACTGTTCCATCTACCCAATTTCACTCAAAAGGCTTGGGCCAACCCGTGGTATGGTTTTCAGGCACTTTCCAAAGGTGCCGCACGCTGGGATCGTCCCCACTACCCTCCAGGCCGATAACATCAGGAAGTCTCTTTCCCAACAAATCAACCGTGGTGAGATTCGAACCCGGGTCTCATGGTCAGAAAGTGAACTTTCTAAACACTCATATATATATATATATATATATATATATATATATATATATATATATATATATATATATATATATATATATATATATATATATATATATATATATATATATATATATATATATATATATATATATATATATATATATATATATATATATATATATATATATATATATATATATATATATACATATCTACACGTTTCAGTGAGTGATGTAGACATATTATGTCTATTTATTTTTGTACTGATCATTTCCTGTTCTCTAATCATTTTTCTTGATATTTATTAGGTTGGTGCAAAATAATGACGTAATAATGTCGTTTTTGACGTTAAAAAATACGTCAAAAACGACATTATTACGTCATTATTTTTGCACCAACCTAATAAATTGAAATTCATCAAGTAAAGCGTCGTCGTCTTTTCCTTATTTTTTTTCCCCTTTTTTCCTTATCCAAATACTTTCTATCTTCGCTAGGATCATTACAAAGACACATTTAATGCAACTGAGAAAGAATGTGCGTTTTGCTGTGACGGTGATTTAAACAAAAAAAATAAATAAATAAATAAAAAACAAAAAAACACACGCCTAAACGTATAATTATTTTAAAATTATAAATTTATTCCTTTGTAGCTCTGGATTTTTTTTTTTTTTTTTTGAAAAAGCATCCCAATATGAGGGAGCTGACCAAAAATTGTTAAAAATGGAAAAATACCATTAAATGAGCTTTAAATGCACTTCAACACATTGCTGCGACACTCGGATAGCGGCTCGGATTGAGAAATGAATTCCAGTCGAATCCATTACATTTACTAACGTATAAATCCTCTTCTTCTCCTCCCCGCTTCCATGGCTGGGGGGAAGAAGAAGAGACAGACCTGGTCATATAGCCTTGGATAGCAACTGGTCTACCGCAGAAAGAAATGGCAACGCACGGGGAAAAATCTGCCTTGTCAGTCATATATCGAAAGATACATGATCGCCTAAGCGTGTATCACGCATGGCACATAACTGCCTGACTGAACTATAAACGTTTATATATAAGTTTAGGGTTATTTGAGGAAGTATTATGTTCTTTTTTATTTATGTTAATAACTCTAATAGCTCATCTAATTCGTTCATCAGCGATGTAATTAGAAAATTCATTATTAATGAGTGTTTGTTTAATGTTTTTGTAATCCACTGTAGAAAACCTTTTTCGTGGAGGAGTTATTTTTTTCACGGTGTATTAAATTTTGTATAATAGCTTTTATATAATAATCAGGAATTCACTTTTATAGTTTAGAGGAGAAGTGTTTATGCTAGTTGTTTCTTTTTATATGGAGACGTATTATTATTATTATTAGTGTCGATTAATACATCAAGAAAAGGGATTTTATTATTATTGATGGAAAGTACCTGGGGAGGAAAAAACTACGTCGACTCCCTTGATGAATTTCATCTTAGCATCAAGAAACTGATTAGAGAACTAGAAAGGATTATTATAAAAATGTATAGACATAAAATATCCTATATTATTCAATAAAACACGCACACGCATATATAGTAATCTTTCGCTGTGACTGACCAGACGATGTGCGCACATGAATGCCATCATTCGCTTTGAAATGGATGCACCCAACCTACCTCAGCTTGACCTCTTTCCGAAGGTGACTGACATGTGGATAAAAATTATCTCTTACACCCATTACCGAAATGGTCGCACCAGCCGTTTCCATAGTAATTAATTTTGCGAATGAACATGCTTATAAAGATGCGTAAATTTTCAAAACTTGTTATTCCTAAATTTTCGCTTGAGGATGAAACAGGGCTTGATACTTTAACTCAATTTAATTTTAATAATTATATTGAGGTTTTCGGCTTTCGTTTTTGAAACATGAGAACTCTTATGTAGCGAAGGAATCCTATTTTTTTAAAAATAATTATAATTTAAGATCTACTTCAGTATGGAGCACTGTTTTTTGTTTTTTTTTAAATAAAAACAAAAATACTAAAGAACTCGGATTATCTACCTAACGTGTTCTTTCCTATTTTCTACATATCTGCACACACACACACACACACACACACACACACATATATACATATA
This sequence comes from Acanthosepion pharaonis, assembly GCA_903632075.3. NCBI lineage: Eukaryota > Metazoa > Mollusca > Cephalopoda > Sepiida > Sepiidae > Acanthosepion > Acanthosepion pharaonis. The sequence goes on from CAHIKZ030000760.1 coordinate 409,582, forward strand.
TATATATATATATATATATATATATATATATATATATATATATAGGTTTACTACATTTATATATTTATATCTTTACATACACGTATATATACACGCAAGGACTCATATATCGACATATATCTTTAAATGTGTAAATATATAAGTACACACACACAGATACATACACACACACATATATATATATATATATATATATATATATATATATATATATATATATATATATTTATATATATAGGGGCGGTATACTGATATATACGAAGGAAAATGAAAAAGTAAAGGCAATTTCCTAGTCCTGGGTCCGACGATAAATTAAACTGGCAGCAAGGCCTCTGATCAGGTGACTGGACATTTTTAGGAACGAGCAACCTCCCCTTAATTGATGTTGATCTCAGGTCCACCCTTACCCGTGGTGGTAGCACCTATTAGTGTTCCAGCTTTGGTAAAATAGTGAACCCCCAAAGAACAATCAAAATACTAGGAATGTATAAAAAATATATTTCTGCGGTAAAAGTACCAGCAATGCATTTTTATACAAAAATACCAACAATACATTTTTACAATAGAATTACCAACATCAGATATTTATAGTAGAATTATCAACACTGCATTTTATAGCCAAATGATAATACATACACTAAAAAGTGTCCGTCCTGGGTATGACAATAAACTACATCCGGTAAAGCATCCGGTAAAGCATCCGGTAAAGCGATAAACTACGTCCGACAGGAGGTTTTGAGGAGCGTAGAAGCACCTCTTAATTGCTAGTATTCCCAGGTTCACCCTGACCCGGGATGGTAACACCTGTTAGGGTCCCAGCTATGGGCAAATAGTTAACCCCCAAACTGGAGTTTGGGGGTTAACTATGAAAGTGTAAAAATAGTTACACTATGAAAGTGTAAAAATAGTTTAATACCAGAAATGCTTTGCAAAAAATTATTACCAACAATGAATTTTTGGAATCTTTCTGCCAAGGACATATGGCACAGTGGATAAAGGCGTTAGTTAGATCCAGTGACCAGACCCAAAAGAGTGTGAGTTCAATACCTGGTTAAGACAGTAGAGAACTTTCACAAGGGAATTAACAGGAGATAACTGACATCCATTAGACATGGCACGTGGAACTAGAACAGTCTACCCCAGTGAGCGAAATAAAGTTTTCAGTTCGACATTCCAACCACCTGAGCGTACAACGGCCGAAACGTTGTGATAAACATGGCGACAAAGATGAGGACAATTAATTGGGCCATTCTTTGATTTGAGCCACAGATGGAAAATCTAAAACCAGTCAAGAATTATGTGCACCCCCGACAGTTGGTGCAGGTCATTTAAATTAACCAACTTGAGGTCAATTTTTTGTTGGTCATTGCTGACTCATCGCTTGATTGGTGTCAGTCAAACAACATAAGCAGCTGTCAGGAGAGGTCTTAGAATATAGGTATAATTATATGAGTCAAATTTTGTCTATATTTCTGAGATGAGGTATCATGTACATTATTTACATTATTGGAACTATTGTCCTCATCTTTGTCGCCATATTTATTACAACATTTCAGCCGTTGTACGCTCCGGCCTTCTTCAGGTGGTTGGAATGTCGAACTCAACCCTTTATTTCGCTCACTGTGGGATCAGGTTAAGATCATAGACAAGGAACACCATTGGAAAATTCATAAACTTAAGGAATCAGCACATATGCTAGGCCACAAAAATCTCCTGAGCTGACCATGCATAGAAATGAATACAATATGGGAACCAGTAATAAGGAGTGCCAGAGAAAAAGCGATAATAACAAAAGTTGCAATATGAGCTCTGATAAAAACATGAATGATAACAGGAAAAATTGCAATATGAGCACTGATAAAAATGGTTGCTGAAGACATTAGGTTTATAATACCCAGAAATTCATACACAGATGTCCTCAAGAACACATTGCACAGTGGATAAAGGAATTGGTTAGATCCAGTGACAGGACCCAAAGAGTGTGAGTTCAATACCCTGTTAAGGCAGTGGAGAACTTTCAGAGGGAAATTGACAGGAGATAACTGATAACTGACATCCATGGAACGTGGAACTAGTCTACCCCAGTGAGCGAAATAAAGGGTTAAGTTCGACATTCCAACCACCTGACGAAGGCCGGAGCGTACAACGGCAGAAACATTGTAATGTAAATGTCGACAAAAATGAGGAAAATTGTCCCAATAATGTAAATAAGGGTCAAATTTTCTTTTTATGTGCTGTGTCCTTTCAGGACGTAGGCGATCATGGCTCTCCACCTCTCTCTATCCCTCAATAAGTTTCGTCTCTCTGACATACCCACCACAAGACCACGTTCTGTCATCCACTTGCTTAAGGCCGTCAGATATGTCATGCGTTGATTTTCTTTGTCTCTCTTTCCTTCTATTCGACTCGTGAGTATCAGATTCTCCAGACCTTCTTTTCTCATTACGTTTCCCAGAAACCTCAAATGCCTCTTCCTGATGTTAAGTATAAGCCTCTTCTTTGTTTGCATCCTCTCCAAAACCTCATCGTTGCTCACATGCTCGGTCTGTGAGATCCTCAGCATCCTTCTGTAGAACCATATCTCCGTCGTTTCGAGTCTCTTCTTAATCTTTGAGGAGACCGTCCAACATTCGCTGCCGTAAAGGAGGACAGATGTCACGTAACAGCTCAGTAACCTTTTCTTCGTTACTAAAGAAATTCTCCTGTCTCGCAATAGACTGCCCAGCTTTTGGAATGCGTCCTTGGCCATCCCAATACATCTACGGATATCAGTGTCGCACTTACTGTCCTCTGTCAAAACACTTCCCAGATATTTAAACTTTCGCACCTAAAACCCATCCATATAAAAACGGGTGCGTGAAAGAAAAGGAAATATATAAATGGATTACTATGTAATACAAGATCGTAATGAACTTAAACAGCTGCCTTCCTAAAGAGCCTGATTTTGTTCACTTCACGTTTAGTTACGTAAGGGAATACGACAAAATATACAGGATAATATAATCAAATGAGCCTTGAGGGTTAGAGTAGATGAATATTGTTTCTAATTTATGCATGAATAAATATTAAATCTTTTAATGTTTTTTTTTTTATAAATTAATCCTGGATTTGTTTTAGATTTAAATATAATTATTTTCTATGATTGTCCAGTGAAATTGGATAGAAGAACCTGTGCGGAAACCGTCGATTCTTATGCTAGCAAAAAGTTACAAGTCATCGTGACCGAGGGTTTCAGCGTACTAACTCTGTTCAATTACTGACCATCCCTGATTATTCTCTCTCTCAGAAACCCTAACTAATGTCCGCTCAGTCTAGTTGCAGTATAATCCACTGGTTGCAAACTATTCCACATTGAGTTCAGGAGGATCTTCAGAGTGCAACCTGATTATATAAATGTTTATACTTAGGATGAGTCCAATGGTTGTGCCACAAAAATACTGGGCGAAAATTCATACTGTGTATCATATTTATAGGTGTTTCTGTGTCCACGTTTTGTGGCTAAAGAGGCCTGATCACAAAAAGTAGATACGACCACACGCGCCATATATATATATATATATATATATATATATATATATATATATAAAAAAAGAAAGAGAGGTGCCGCAAACGTTTTTGGTTGTAATGTGGATTTATTTAGAAAAAATATTATGCTTTGTTTTACATAATTTTACGACACGTGTTTCTGGTCACGCGACCGTCTTCAGGTAAAAGTGGAGATTTCCACATATAAAATAATAATTAATTTTTCCTCATGTTCAAAAATGGAAACAGATCCAAGAGCACATAGGGGTCAGTAAAACATTAAAAGATAAAATGCCGATAACTAATTTATCATTTCGCTGGACCAACCTTAATTGTTTTATGACCCTTCGCGCAGAACTCTTCATTGCCAATTCAAGAAAGAAATTCAGATTACCAACACACAAACAGAAAATGTCTCATATCGAGAATATTTAACATTGAACATGAGGAAAAATTAATAATTATTTTTAATAATATGTGAAATCTCACTTTTACCTGAAGACGGTCGAGACCAGAAACACGTGTCGTAAAATTATGTAAAACAAAGCATAATATTTTTCTAAATAAATCCACATTACAACCAAAAACGTTTGCGGCACCTCTCTTCTCTTCTTTTTAATGTACATACTCTTCTCTCGTTGGAACCACTACATTTATTTTTTCTATATATATATATATATATATATATATATATATATATATATATGTGTGTGTGTGTGTGTGTGTGTGTGTGTGTGTGTGTGTGTGTGTGTGTGTGTGTGTGTGTCCATCCAAGTATATAATTGGTGTATACGGAATGAATTCCAATAACCAACAATTACTATTCTCCTCAGTAATTTGATAATTTTAAACTTAATAGTGATTAAATTTGGATTTTAAAATTGGTAATTTTTACTTTTAATTTTAATATCAAATTTTATCATATAATTTAATAATTATTGGTTAGGATAAATTCTTTTTTAATATTACCCCTATTTAATGATCTGAATAGCTATTATAATTTTCTTATACTTGTATTTTGATTGGTCATTCTCGCTTTCGTAATAGCATTTTCCCCTTGCGAAGGATCGTTAATTAATTTGAAACTTTTAAAACCATTTATTTTACATTCAACATCATCACTTGATAAGACACCGGAGGTGTTGAAACAAAATGGCCATTTTTGTAGTGATTTTATAACATATTTATGTTATAATTTTTTAAATAAATAATTATATATATATATATATATACACACACACCTGGTCACAATCTTAAGACCAGATACAAAAGGATTAAAAAATATGAAATACCGTTACTTTAATCACAATATATTTGCGAAGCATTTACATTTGATTAGAAAATGTAGTTTATCAACAAACAAGTAGAAATTTTAAACTCTTAATTGATTAATGTAAAAAAAAAACAGTGAAAAAGTTTTTGGGTTTTTTTTTTAATTTTCTTGTGGGGGGGGGGTCATAAAGATAAAGACCATGTGTGCAAAAAAAATTTACTGGACAAAGATTTTAGAACTAGTCAGTGTGCTCATAGCTTCAGGCGTGTAGACATCGACGTAGCTCATTTCCAGTATTAAATTTCAGATTTTAAAATGGCTAAGGGTGAAATTTTAACAAAGTTCGAACAGGGCAGGATTGTTGAACTTCAAAGACGTGGTCTTTCGCAACGAGACATTGCAAATAAAATTGACCGTAACAGAACTGTCATTGCTAACTTCATTAAAAATCCAGCTGCGTACGCTTCTAAGAAATCAAGCGGTCACTCCAACAAAATTTCACCATCTCTCGACAGACGCATTAGGCGAGAAGTTAAGAGAGACTCAAGCCTAACATCAAATCTGATAAAAGTGAATATAGATGCTGAATGCAGCTCTCGAAAAATTAGACGACATTTAAAT
>CAHIKZ030000760.1:420000-422500 GCA_903632075.3 Acanthosepion pharaonis
TCTATAAATATTTGTCATGGTAATTGTTCAGCCGATCTTTCCTCTTTGAAATCTACACTTTATGAATTTAAACGCAGTACTAGATTGGCTGCAAGGTCTCATCATTTTACACTCGAAATGTCTCGATGTAACCGTAAGTTCTATGCTAAGAGTTTCTTCTACTATCGCACTTCTCGCAAATGGAACTCTTTTCCAAATTCTTACATTAATTTAAAGTTTGATCTTCAAATGTCAACCGTTATTTTCTGTCCTGTTAATACTTGTCCTTTTATTAATCTCTCTCTTTAATAAAGTTTTCTCTTTCTCATATTTTCTCACACTCACTAACCCGCCCTCCACCTTGCGTCTTAGTGGCTTTATTGTTTTGGTTTGTGTAAAATGATTTTTTTTTTAAATTTTAATGTATGTAATTGACTGAAATTGTATAATTATTCTGAAGACTATCACACTTTTGTTGATCAATAAAGGCGCAAATTTCCAGTTCAATAAAAGACTGGTGTGATTCATAATTGATTAAACTTAACATGATCTAGTTTATGCTCGGCGAGATTTTATGGATGTGGAACTTTCGTTGAAATTTTTTGTCTGACCTTTCTTCAGAAAATCTGATTCTTCAAACAAACAATTTATTTGTTTGCAACATGCTTTTGTTTGTATTGCTTCTCTAAAAATGCGGCAGTACTTTGCGAACAGCATCAAAGTTAGTAGCTCGCAGGAAGGAAGGAAGGAAGGAATGAAGGAAGGAAGGAAAAGTGCATACAGGAAGAGAAGAGGAAAAAAAGGGGAGGGATTATTAGGAAAATAATTTTAAAAATAAAGGAAGTTGTGGGCAGAAAGTGATGAATGAAAAAACGAGAAAGAATGCCATGACAGAAACTGTAGAAAGTAGGAAGGTTGAAATGAAAGAAAGGATGAAGTGAATGAAATAGAGTAGCAAAGAAAGAAAGAAAGAAAGAAAGAAAGAAAGAAAGAAAGAAAGAAAGAAAGAAATCGAAGGGTGTCAGAAAAGTAAACAAAAGGAATTCCGAAGCTAACGAAGAAGTTAAGGAAGGAAGAAAGAAACGAACGAAGGAAGGGAGGATAGAAAGGAAGGAAGGAAGGAAGGAAGTAAGGAAGGAAGGAAGGAAGGAAGGAAGGAAGGAAGGAAGGAAGGAAGGAAGGAAGGAAGGAAGGAAGGAAGGAAGCAAGAAGGAAGGAAGGAAGGAAGGAAAGAAAGGAAGGAAGGAAGGAAGGAAGGAAGGAAGGAAGGAAGGGGAGGAGGAAGGAAGGAAGGAAGGAAGGAGGCAAGAAGGAAGGAGGGAGGAAGGAAGGAAAGGAAGGAAGGAAGGAAGGAAGGAAGGAAGGAAGGAAGGAAGGAAGGAAGGAAGGAAGGAAGGAAGGAAGGAAGGAAGGAAGGAAGGAAGGAAGGAAGGAAGGGCCATAAAATGTAAACAGTTAAGATAAAAAAGAGGAAGGATTATTAGAAAAAAACTTTTAAAAATGAAGGAATTTGAGGACAAAGAAGAATGAACGAAACATGAGGAAAAATAGGTTATAGAAACTATTATATAGAGAGTGCATTGCCAAAGAAAGTTAGAACTAGAGAGGAAGAAGTGAATGAAGGAGAAGTAACAACGAAAGAATGCGGAAAAAGAGACGGTTACCCTGTAAAGAAAGAAAGAAAGAAAGAAAGAAAGAAAGAAAGAAGTGGATTTCGAGAAACGTAAACAAAAAGAAAAAAATGAGGAGGAAGGAAGGACGTAAGGAAGGAAGGAAAAATAAAAATATAAAAAAAAATGTACGAATGCAGAAGCGTCAGGAACGAGGAAGGTAAGGAGAGGCTATGCTTTTGGTGAGACGAACTTCAAGGATCGTCGTCGTGCAACGAATTAAGCTTCAAGTATTTTGTGTAAGGTGAGAAGGCTGAAATTCTATCTGCTAATAGGAATGGCCCGTAAAGGCGCAGATACGACAGTCGTGGAATGTTTCGTGTTTATGCAGTGGCGAGTTTGAGCTTGGGGGCGGGGATAATAGAGAGTGGTGGGGAGTTAGGGTGATCCTGGGTGTAAATCTCACTCCCTGTTATATATACACTCACTGAGAAGACCATGTATATTCTGTTAAAGAAGAATACAGGTTTTGGTTCATCTAAGAGAAAACGTTGTTTCTTTAACTAAACTTACCAGAAATACACACACACACACACACATTTTATTTATATTTATATATATATATATATATATATATATATATATATATATATATATATATAGATTTAAGAAACAGCAGATATATTTTATATATAGTGCATAATATTAAAAATATTAAAAATAGAGCGTTAATGATATTATAGGAAAAGATTACTTTTAAATATCAAATTTCCAGTCTTCAGGGGCTGTGGTCTTAAATGGTAATTTTCTATACCATTTAAAAATACCGTTTAAAACCAGGACCCCTGAAGACTTTACCAAGAAACATCCATGTTGGGACAAAATGAATATTTAAAAGTTAACTAATATTT
>CAHIKZ030000760.1:425000-467500 GCA_903632075.3 Acanthosepion pharaonis
AGTCAATGTAAATTATGAAGTAAATTAAGTGACTTTATTTAAACAAAAGTGACTAAACGATGTTTTATTTTATTTTATTTATTTTTTTTAAATAATTATTATCAACTGTTATCAGTTCTCCGAAAAATGCTTCTGATCCTATTCAAGTCTTTGTCACAATAATCAAGTTATCTGTGTGGCCAGTCTAGCTATTCCGGTCTAAACTAAAATACGACTATACATTGTGTAGTTCATTATGTGTGTGTGTGTGCGCGCTTGCGCGAGTGCTTGTGTGCGTCTGCATGTGTTTGATGTTGTCATCATCGGTGTGAACAATAGAATCGTCAGGTCGAGTGCAAATACCCATAAAAGACATTACTTTTACTTCACACTAATACCCTCGGGAAAGGTATGAATCCATTTCTTCTTCCTTCTTGAGAAGACAACTTGTTTAGAAGAAGGATAACTATATTGATGCCATCAACGTGTCAGCGTGTCTAGTAAGGCATATTATGCTCCATGTTTGATGGACTTGGAAAAGGCCATCGCCTTTCAATCGACTGAGAAAAATGGCCAATATAGATATAAGATGCCATCGGGAATTCTAAATCGCTAAGAGGACCACCCTTGTCGGCAAGGTCGAAGACGGGGACCCTGACTAAGCGTGATCAAACACCCCAACAGTGGAACAAACTGGTAACGATTACAACAGACCTCAACAATTGAACCAGTGAATGAAAAGGGCTACGCATGACAGACATGCTACAGAAGGCGCAATTCGAAATTAGTCAGTGGCAGTCCGTTGCAGTTTCATAACTGGATTCTGCATGCCTCATTCCATGTGTCGCAGAGGAAGGTCATGAAATCAAGTATGTGGGTCACTTCCTGGTAAGTTGAGGTCCACCTTAAACAAATCACGCAATCAGCACTTTGTTCTATTCGGATTTTCTTTCAATCGTCACACTTCCTCCCCGAGAGAGCTCAACCGAAATTAAATTTTCATATATATATATATATATATATATATGTGAAAAGTGTATATGAATATAAATAAATATATATATGTATAATTATTTATATATTATATGCGCGGTACTTATTAGAAAGAGATAGAGATAGAGCTAACATATTTGGTTGGATAGATGTGAGTTTGTCTGACGATCGCTAAAGCGTGAAACCCAGGGTCACAAACTGACATCTATCCAACCAAATATATATATATATATATATATATATATATATATATATATATATATATATATATAAGGGATGGCAATTTTTCGGCCCTGTCTAGAAGTCATTCAAAAACGTTACAGTTAATAGCCCTTCTCATTTGTTTAGATTTGGGGCTATTGGTTGGGCCGAGAACTTTTCGACCCTTCCGCTGAAATGCGAAAGAGTAAATATGCTTGCGTGCGCTCTCTGGTGCCGCAATCGAAAACATTTTGCAACTAAAATAGTAAAGAAGATATTATTTGATGTATAGACCTAAGTTTGGCACAAGGCCATATTCATCGTGCTTTATGCACGTAACGAACTCACTGCTAATAGCTGTGGAAACCCAATATTGTTTTTCGGCGGGGGATTCTTGGTAGAGAGATTAAAAGTGAAGAGGTTCAGATCTTATATCTTGCAATTATTTTTAGTGTAACTTGTAAGCAAGGGACGCATCAAATTGTGCTTATTTTAGAGCAAGCAAATATATTCGACATTTTCAGAAAATACAGTTCTTTTATTTATTTATCTATTTATTCATTTGTTTATTTATTTATTTTTGATTTTGGTAAATTACTTCTGGGATCAAAATCTTCTATAAAGATGAAAGTTATTTATTAATTAAGCATGGGATTAAGTTGGCCCAAGCACAAATCTATATCTCATCATATATATATATATATATATATATATATATATATATATATATATATATATATATCATATATATATATATATATATATATATATATATATATATATATATATATATATATATATATATATATATATATATATATATATATATATATATATATATATTTGTTTGTGTGTGTTCTGATTACTATAAACATTATTTTAGTGGGTACACTTATTTGAGTTTATATACCATTTTTGTTTTGCTATTTTTCCTTGAACAGTACCCACTAAAAATAACACTTATATTAATCATATTGTTTTTTATCCCGTGACCCATAGGGTTGTAGCGTCGCCATGTGTACTGTAGCTACAGCAGAAGTGATGTTTCTTGGGCAAGATAGCCTGACGTAGCCCAACCCGCTCCAGGCCGGTTTTGAATTCAGAGTTTTTCCTTCTTCTCGACCGGTTACCATCCAAGGCTATAGAACCCAGTTTGCCCTGCTGTTTACCCATAGCTGGTGGGGAGGGGGAAGAAGAGGATTCATACCTTTCTCATGAGTATTAACACGAAAGTGAATGTAATTTATCCGAGTGAAATTCGAACTCGGCTCTACAGATTCCTCAATTCGAGCCGCTAGATATAGATTTGTAGAAATACGTGCTTTCTACAAAGAGGTAAATCAAACTTCGCTCTATCAACCGGTCTCCATGGCCGAATTGGTAAACGAATAGTTCGGCTATAGAAGCGGTTTCCCTGAAGAAAAAGAGGATGCAGGTTCGCATTCTTGTCGGAGGCACAATCTTTCTTTAATAAGACTTCTTAATACAGGCTGGTTGTCGTTAATTCAAATGTTTTAGAAAATTAAAAAATAAGAATAGTTACTCAAATGCGAGTGTCAACTAAAAAAGTAATGTTTTTATTAATAAGAAATAATGTCGGATAAAAAAAAATGCATTCAAAAAACATTATATATAGTAACAGCGGGTCTTTCAGTATAGCTTGTTAACCATCACATACTGATTTTATCCAACTCCACTGACGTATTTATGACATTGCTTCACGGACTAAAATTTTAAGTTTGTCTTGTATCGTCTCGCACATCAATTTTGTTTTATCGTTTCACCCCAAGCAAGGCGACAAAGCCACTATGACGCAGGTATGTAACAGCGGAGTGAAAGATAATGAAAAGACTTTCGCGATGAAGAGTGAGGAAGATACCATAAAGGAACATGATTTGGGAAGACAGAAGATGGTGATTGACATTGCACTTAAATTTTTGAAGATTGTCGATGGCAAGAATGCAAAGAAAGGTGAGAAAGAGACTGATGTCGAGATGCCATGTGGGGATCGATTACATTTCAGGTAGAATATATATATATATTAATCATTTCACCCCAAACAAGGCGGGAAGACACTAGTACGCAGGGAGTGGGGGTTACAGAGAATGAAAGTGAGGGAAAAGACTGGGTATAGCGGGAGTTGAGGAAAGGATAAAGGACAAACAGGGTTCAAGACAACAAAAGATTGCGATTGACGTTGCATTTACATTTTTGAAGATTGTAGTTATCAGGGAAGCAAGTAAGCGGAAGGGAGATCCACTGCCGGGAAGTGCTAGAAAAGAAGCTGTTGGAGTAGAAGTGACATTTACATCGACAGTAAAAGGGTGAGACCTACTTGCAAACATAGTAACATGTTTAAATTCATGTAGTCAAAGCACGAGAGAAAAAGCTCGCCAGATCAGTTGCCATGAAAATATTTGTAGAAAAGACAGAGGGAAGCCACAACACGTCGTTCAGAAAGAGGCTGAAGTCGAGATGCGAGGTCAGGATCGATTACATTAGAGACAGTTCTTTGAATTTTGTCAGGAATCTCGAGATATATACTAGGAGCACCAAACCAGATATGGCGACAGTATTCAAAGCACAGACGAATAGTAGATTTATAAATGTTCAAGATGGAGTCTGATGAGAAAATTTTTATGGCACGACACAGTGAACCATATTGTCTAGCAGTAGACGTAGCAAATGTTTCAATATAGTCGTCCTATTTCATATCAGTGGAAAGAAAGCTTAGAGTGTTGCTTCAGCCATACTGATGGCAGACAAAAAAGATTATCTGTAGTGATTCAATGAAAGTAGTTTTGTTACGGAGGCGTTAAATTTACAAGCTATTTCTTGTTCCAGTTAACCACTGATTGGAGGTTCTTTTCGGGAGCATTTGCTTGGTATACGTTATGGTGTATGTTGGTCTTGCTACTAAGGTGTAAATAGTTGTATAATCTGCATAAATCCAATAGTTGGAAACTAATGACATCGAGAAGATTATTAATGCAGATCAGAAACAGCGTAGTTCTTCCGCGTAACTATGAAATAATCTCGAAGGGTGTCCGTTCAAAACGACCTTCGTTACAAGATTTGATTAAGTCAAATATTCGTCCCGTGGTACTGTAACCCTCCAACATGCTAAGCCCTGTTTGAGATCTCTAGACCCACAACCAGAACTTCACTATTCGGATCTAAACCTTGATAGATAAATTCAGTGATGACAGATAACATGTCGGCGATAGACCTTGCAAAACGGAAGCCATATTGTTTGTCTGAAGGGAGGCCGTGCGAAGTATGATGCTTAACCCAAAACATCTTTTGCTATTCTCATTAAGTCTTCTGAATTCTTTATCATATTTCGAATCTGCACATTATTAAATCTGCAAATATGAATAAAATATTGCCATGACTATTTCAATATCCTTGTTTTAATAAATGGCAATCCCAGGGACTACTCTCTCTCTCTCTCTCTCTCTCTCTCTCTCTCTCTCTCTTTCTCTCTCTCATTCCATGTAATTCGAGATCGAGTCATTGTTTTACTGTTGAAATAGCTAGCTGTAACTGCAATTTATATGCTAATAGCTTCTTTTCTCGCACTTCTCCCATGTGGAAATCTCTTCCGGTTACTGGCTCCCCTGCCACCTAAGATCTTCAAAAATGTAAATGCAATGTCAATCGCCATCTTCTGTCTTCCTGAATCCTGTTCTTTTATTTTCTTTGTACCTCACTAAATTCTTCTCATTCTCTTTTGCTCTCAGTAACCTATGTGGTATTATTACTTTACGTGTGGTGGAATGATTAAAAAAGGAGTTATGGTAAGTTATACTGCGTGTATTATTTCTTTGATGGTAATCATATAGCATGGGAGACCAAGCTCTACTGATTATTATAAGGGAAGATTCTTGAATGTCTAAAACCCTTGTACAAATTAATTGAAACAAAACGAATAATTCCGTTTTTGTTTTTTTATTTTTATTTTCTTTGTTCAACATTTACGGCGAGATATGAAATAGGAGTGGGTGAAATATTTAATATTTTTACCATTGAGAATTCTTAGAATAAATAGAGGAGATTTTTCTAAGAGATGAATGGAGATACTTTTTAGAGATGGGCTTTTTTTCTCGAGCAAATTATAAGAGATCCTTAGAATTTGGTAAAACAATTTCCTAGGATGAAAAAAGCAGCCAAATCACCCAAAGAAAGTTTGCACAACCTTATCTATACACTTATGCAAATTAATTGAAACAAAACGAATAAATCCGTTATTATTGACTTTTTCATATTTCTCCAACGAAACATGACCCTGTACACATGTTAGCACTTCGTATGTCCATTCCACGAAATCGTTCCTTGCAGATCGACCACAGATTCTCGGTCGGATTTAAATCAGGAAAGTTTCCGTGCCAGTCTATAGTACTTTGATTTGCTCATTGGTAAGGCTTTCTAGTGTGTTCGTGCAGTGTTACAATTTTCGTACGCTTCCTTGGAGTAACGTCTATCACAAAGAATGAACGTAAGACAACTAATCAACAGTCGAAACAATAGCGTCTGGGCGTGATGAAAATCTGATGCAATCACGGATGACGCAATATTTTTCAAGGCCAAACAAATTTCATCATACACCTCGAAAATAGATTCATATTACTGCACACCACTGCAAATGACCTAATCTGAGGAAAAAATAGAAATCAATTACACCCTGTCACTCCATAGCGTCTAAATTTGACCGTATGGTGAAAGAAAGGAAACTAAAGCGGTTGTTTCAATTAATTTGCACAAGGGTGTATTTATTACTGAAGAGAACATTTAAATCATAATGATTAGTGGCGGTTCGGTAAGGATGACCCGGATTCTTGAGGATTTTTTTTTTTTTTTTTTTTGCAAAACAATATGTCACTTAATCCTTAGAGAATTAGGCCAAATATATTCAGAGACGTTTACTTGAAGGTTTTGTAATTGTATGCAGTAAAACGAGATTAGCTCTCGCCTCTTGCGTCTTATGCTCTAAATACAACCAAAGAAAAATAGAGAAAAAACTGAAAATCATAGCAGTTGATTAGTTTTCGTTTATTTCTTTATCCATCAAAATAATATTTTCTCATCTCGAAAGGAATGTTGTGGAATTTGGACGAGAAGGCAACCTTTGAGTTTTCAATATCAAATTCAGTTATTTACGGATTTGTTTTAATTCGATACCAAGGTAACTCTCATCACCCTAGTCGCGTTTAATTGTGAAAACCTTTTAGATCAGAGATTCTTAACTAGAGGGAAATTCTCCCCGGGGAGGTTCTCACCAGGGGAAGATTTTTTTTTATTTTTTTTTTTCATTGTATTTTGGGTGTATAATCTAGCTGATTTCATTTAGATTCTTTTTCGTTTTGTTTCTATCATCTTTGTTATTAAATATCCCACATTATGGAAAGGAAAGATCTGATAAGAACTGTGAAATGAAGTAAGAATCTAGACGAAAATTCACGGTGGATGATCTGGCGATTAAAGCACATTCTAAACATTTCCATCTCAGTGAATAATTTTCCCTTTTAATTAGAGTTATGTCACAATTGTGGTACGTCTCTTTACCGTGAGCAACTATATGTGTGTTGGTTTTTAAAATGGCGACTTTTGTGTTCATATAATCTTTTATTTAAGCTACTTGAGGCTTCTCCAGTATATTATTACTGGCAATCTTGATAGTAGCGATTTTCAATTTTTTCCTAAATTTAAAAATACCAGCGTCTCTCGTTTGTGCTCATGTGTAGTCGCATCAACGTAAACAAATATAGTCCAATGAAGTCCTAAGAGACGAAACGCAAAACATGAAAACTTTTTCCAATTTGTCGTATATCTTTCCTCCAAAACAGTCCTTAATATATAAAAAATTATATATCGTTATCCAATAGATATATATATATATATATATATATATATATATATAATATATATATATATATATATATATATATATATATATATATGAATTTTATATATATATATTATAAATTAATTGATTTAAAATATGGTTTTTTCGCTACACAGTTCTAACCATGTTTCAAAAAATATATCTTACTGTTCTTTCTTTTTATTTATATATATTTATTTATATATATATATATATATATATATATATATATATATAATATTTTATTTAAAAATATTTTGCATCGCTATATAAAAATTTCTATGTTTAGGAACTTAAAATTATTCCATCATCAGAAGATGTTAGGTAGCTTATGATGAAAATGATTTACTTTTGAAAGCAGAAAACAGTAAGGTAGCTTATTTAAGAGTTAAAAAGGAGGGAAAACCAGATTTTAAAATTTTGTGGTGATGTCTAGGTTAACCAATCAAAAGACGGGTCAAGGCTAAAGCAGAAAAACTGAGAAATATAGGTTGGAGGTTTGAAGTAGTCATGTTATTCATTCATGTCTAGATGAATTGACATTTTTAGGACGCGTCACCATTAGCTGACATCCGGCTATGAATGTAACTTTAAGATACATTTAAGTAGTCGGAGAGATATATTTAACAAAAAGTTAATTTTAAAGAATTTCAAGATTTTTAAAAGAATTTAATTTGTAAATACTTGAAAACTAACTTAAAAGCGGCCTCTTGTGTGATTAAATCACACACACACACACACACACACACATATATATATATATATATATATATATATATATATATATATATATATATATATATTTATATTTATTTATTTTGAACCTAAAATACAAAAACGTCCGAAATCCTGATGGAGTTCTCGAACTGATGAACCTTGCGAAAAGAAAAATGTCTCTGGCAAACCTTTATATTCCATCATAATCATAATGTTCTTGTGAATGTTCTTTCGCATTTATTCTGTTATATGAGGTCTGTTTGAGAAGTCACTTGTGTCACAAACAATTTATTTCAAGTCCAAACAAAAACTTACATGGTTACCCCTTCACATTAAACTCGCTAGACTCTAATGCACATTTCCGACACGCTTCTATGTACTGCTGGAAGGATTCTTCTTGGATGCCACTCATTTCCTTCGTTAGGATCATCTTGAGGGCCTCCACGTCTTCAAAATGGGTCCTGATAATACCATTGAGCATGATAAAAAGAAGAAAGTCTCACATAGCAAAATCAGATTGAATTGGGAGGTTGTTCCAGTTCGGCGATGTTCTTCTTGGCCAGGAACTGCCGGATGCTCAGGGCTTTGTGAGTAGATTAGATTTATGCACTCCCAAGGTATCCTATTAGATGATAACACAATCTGCTTATTCGACTTTCGGCCATGGGTCAAACAGTACACCAGGTCCCATTACTTTTCTGACAAAGCTCGTATTTGAAGATGCATGCATGTGTGTGTATGTATTTGTATTTGAGAATATATATGACAAGTAACAGTTATGTTTACTTTTGCTTCGTTTTGATATTTAGTTTGTTTTGGGGTTCACCCCTCCCCTTTCATGATCATTCATCCGATTTGTATATATAAATTGTAAATAATATTTATCATCTCATTGGGATGTTCTTTTTTTTTTAAATTCTCCAACCCGAGAGGATGTGGTATTATGGTGTATGGAGGATTGATTGACGGTGGATGAGTTTTTATGGTGAATGAGGAAATTGTAACGACTGAATGAAACGTGGATCCGATAAGCTAGGTATAAGATAGTGAAGGCCAGCCTCAACCCATTTCCTCTTTTCGGCCTTGTGCCATAATTGCATTCATTTACAATAAATCTCAACAAATATAAATGGTCAAATTAAAGCATATTACAGGCTGCACGAAAGGCCATTTCAAGTGCAGATCGTACAATCACACAGCGAGTTTTAAGTTACCAAACCTTAGATACTCCACCAAACTTGCCAACCACATGTGGAATTAAAAAAAATAGCAGGGACCCGGTCGTAAGGCGGACAATATAAATAAAGGTAAAACATATAACAATTATACCTGCATTTGCAAACTATGTCAATATGAGAAATTAACAATTATGACATTTCCGGACCCAAAAAATATTTTAAACCAAAAATCAGAAATTTTAAGGCCTTGCCCTCATATAAAACAATTTTTATTAAATGAATATGAAACCGGTTAAAAAAAAACACGGTTACCCTTTAGACACGCACCTCATCCTCCATAAAAATTATATTTGATTTCTCTTTTTACTGTATAAATTTACAATATACTTACATTCTTGTCCTTTTACATTCTTTCCTTCACCTCCTTTTCCATTTCTTTTCCCATTACACACAATTTCAATCATTGTTATTGCTTTTAAGATAATTACGTAGTGTTCATTGTGGTTTTTTAATAAAGCGTTAACGTGGTCATTTTGAAATTACCGCCCGACGAAACCGTGGCCGCGTATTTATTTTTCTGATATTTAAACTTAAAGGCGCTACATGTTAATTTTATTTTTACTTATTTTTTTTTTCTCACGTGTATTGAGCACTTTTTGATACTACTGTTCCCTGGTCTGATTCAACTCTAACTAACCTTTATATATATATATATATATATATTACCAATTTGTGGCTAGTAGGGATAATTCCAAGGAAGATATTAATCCAGAGAGAGCTCAATGTAAACTACAGAGCATCATAATAATAATAATAATAAAAAGAAAACGTTAAAGATCCATTTCGGTTATAATTTATTTCGTGAATAGATCTATATATTCATATCTTAAGGCCGAAAACTTTTAATAAAATGGCACTTTTATTTTATTAAAAGATTTCGTTCTGAAGAGATGAATATATAGAGATATTCACGAAATAAATTATAACCGAATTGAATCTTTAAGGTTTTTAGATTTATTATATATATATATATATATATATATATATATATATATATATATATATATACTCGACTCTTCTGTCGAATTCGACGTATGAGGGTCAAGCAGACCAGTTCCTAGGAAACCGACAGCCCTACAGCAGCACATGAGATTTGATTATAGTGGTGAAGGTTTCGTGCAGGACCATCCACACTTTGTGAAGGGCCAAATTCAGAGACCTGGTGCCCTAAGTGCTACAAGGTCCCCAAACGAACCTCCGCAGGTTTTGAATTCAGAGTTGTCCTTCTCCTAGACTAGTTGCCATCTAAGGCTATAGAACACAGTCTGTCCTGCTATTTACCCATAGCTGGATGGAGAAGAAGAAGATTCACACCTTTCCCTATATATACAGTGTATCACAAAAGTGAGTACACCCCTCACATTTCTTCAAATATTTAAGTATATCTCTTCATGGGACAACACTGGCAAAATGACACTTTGACACAATGAAAATTAGCCTGTCTGCAGCATATATAACAGAGTTAATTTATTTTTCTCTCAAAATATAGACATTAAAAGCTAAATCCCTGGCACCAAAAGTGAGTACACCCCTTAGGAAAAGTTGTCAATATTAACATATAACATGTCAACTGTCAATATTTTGTGTGGCCACCATCATTATCCAAAACTGCCTTTATTCTCCTGTGCATGGAGTTTACCAGAGCTTCACAGGTAGTCACTGGAATGCTCTTCCACTCCTCAATGACGACGTCGCGGAGCTGGCGGATATTTGAGACTCTGTGCACCTCCACCTTCTGCTTGAGGATGGCCCAAAGATGTTGTATTGGGTTCAAGTCTGGAGACATGCTTGGCCAGTCCATCACCTTTACCCTCAGCCTCTTCAGTAAAGCAGTGGTTGTCTTGGATGTGTGTTTAGGGTCATTGTCATGCTGGAACACTGCTCTGCGACCCAGTTTCTGGAGGGAGGGAATCATGCTCTGCTGCAGTATTTCACAGTACTTGTTGGAGTTCATGTTTCCCTCAATGAAATGTAACTCTCCAATACCTGCAGCACTCATGCAGCCCCAGACCATGACATTCCCACCACCATGCTTGACTGTAGGCATGACACACTTATCTTTATACTCCTCACCTGGTCGCCGCCACACATGCTTAAGGCCATCAGAACCAAACAAATTAAATTTCGTCTCATCAGACCATAGGACATGGTTCCAGTAATCTATGGGCTTTGTTGACATGTCTTCAGCAAACTGTTTGCGGGCTTTCTTGTGTATTGCCTTCAGAAGAGGCTTCCTCCTGGGGTGACAGCCATGCACACCAATTTGATGTAGTGTGCGGCGTATGGTTTGAACACTAACAGGCTGAATCCCAATCTCTTTAATCTCTGCAGCAATGCTAACAGCACTCCTACGCCGATCTTTCAAAGAAAGCATTTGGATGTGACGCTCAGCACGTGCGCTCAGCTTCTTTGGACGACCTACCTGAGGCCTGTTCTGAGTGGACCCTGCTCTTTTAAAATGCTGGATGATCTTAGCCACTGTGCTGCAGCACAGTTTCAGGGTGTTGGCAATCTTCTTGTAGCCTTGGCCATCTTTATGTAGTGCAACAATACGTTTTTTAAGATCCTCAGAGAGTTCTTTGCCATGTGGTGCCATGTTGGAACTTTCAGTGACCGGTAAGAGAGAGTGTTAGAGCTGCACTACAAATTTGAATACACATGCTCCCCATGAACACATAGGCATAGTTACACTAATGAGTCACATGACATTTTGGAGGGAAAATGAAAAGCAGTACTCAATTTAGACATTTAGGGGTGTAGTTTCTTAGGGGTATACTCACTTTTTAGGGGTGTAGTTTCTTAGGGGTGTACTCACTTTTGTTGCCAGGGATTTAGCTTTTAATGCCTATATTTTGAGTTATTTTGAGGGAAAAAGAAATTAACTCTGTTATATGTGCTGCAGACAGACTACTTTTCATTGTGTCAAAAGGTAATTTTTCCAGTGCTGTCCCATGAAGAGATATACTTAAATATTTGAAGAGATGTGAGGGGTGTACTCACTATATATATATATATATATATATATATATCAAAATATATATATACACCAAAATAAAGGTATATATATATATATATATATATATATAAGAAATGTTTAAAACGACAGGCTTACCCTTTCAAATATCAAACGTTTAAATTTTGCACAGACACATTGTTCGTCTCTAAATTATTAATGTCTGCTGCATAAACTAATTGTTTTAGGTGGCCCCAAAGATTAAAAAAAGGACTTAATCATGTCCAAATCGGATTCCATCGTTCACTCGTTACAATTTCCTCATTCACTATAAAACCTCATCCGTCATCAATCAATCCTCCTCATAAGAAATCCTCTCTTTTTCTTTAAAACGATTATTTACTATATATATTTATAAATATATAGACAAATCGATGAATGATCATGAAATGGTTTTATCAAGGCGTCAAAATAAACCTGTTACTTGTCATATATTTGCAAATACAAATAAATTGTTGTTTTAAAAAGTTAAAATATTACCTTTTACGTCTCTAAATTATTAATGTCTGCGGATTGCTGGGTCTAAATTTGTTTTAATTGTTTTGGCACCAATTTCAAGTCACTCAAGGTGATGCTATCTAAACCTCAAAAAATTAAAAATTAATACAATGGCACAAGGCCGAAAAGGGGGAATGGGTTGAGGCTGGTCTTCAGTAACTATCTTATACCTAGCTAATCGGATTCACGTCCCATTCACTCGTTATAATTTCCTCATTCACCATAAAAACCCATCCGTCATCAATCAATCCTCCATACACCATAATACCACATCCTCTCACGTCCGAGAGTTAAAAAAAAAGAAAAAAACAAAACAGAAACCACCCTAATGAGATGATAAATATTATTTACAATTTACATATACAAAAATAGGATGAATGATCATGAAAGGGGAGGGGGAATCCCAAAATAAACTACATATCAAAACAAAGCAAAAATAAACATAACTGATGTCAGTATGATCCGCCCAATCCATCGAAAATGAGAAGCCGCTGTATTCTGCCCTTGGATAAAATCAAGAGACTCTCTCGCTAAGGGAGAGGGAGAAGAAAAAATATATACGGGCATAGGGATTCAATAAAGTTGACCCAGTCGAGATGGAAGGGGCCCAAAACAAACTGCGAAGGTTGGGAATCTCAACTTGGATCATAACCAAAGATGTAGCCTGGCCTGCTCCCGGCATCTTACTCACATTAACTAGGGGCACAAAAGTTTGACTAGCCAAATCAGGGGAGGGCTCCACAGGAAATCACCCCGATGTGGTTGACCTAAAAGAGAAAATCAATCAAGGCTAGCCCCGTTCAAGTGAACCAAGCCCGCCTCAGTCACCAAACTTTCGCTAAAGCCTGTCGAATGCAAGCGTTCTCTATCAGTTCTCATCTTCATCTTCAGCTGATGATCAAAGAATCGGATTAGATCCTGATGAGAAAGACGGTCGCCTCGTAAGACTTCCTCCAGTCGCGTCGTCCAAATCACCATTCGGGCCGTGGCCGGCAGCGTTAGAAACACCATTCGTTTCACCCCAGAATACGAGGGCGACACATTGTCACACGCGTATGCACGATCAATGAGCACGAGCTTTTCTGGAGCGATACAAGCCGTCAGCTCGCCGACATTGTCCCATAAGGGGCGGTGTTGTGGAGTTATTTTCGCAGTGAAGGCTTATCTTTGTACTAAATCGGTCCTAAATAGTTCGACGTACAAAACGTTAGGAACTTGATATAACAGGTATTACGCAGAGTAGTCTTGTTGTGGTCGCTGACTACTTTCGTATTCGACTAACTGTCGACTACTGTCGTCCGATATCGACTGACCCTCGTTTCTCTTACTACTCCTACTTATATTAGGTGGGTGAGTCTATTAACTATAGAATAGGTGTGACACCATTTAGGGTTGCTGGAAGGAGAGAAGAAAAATGAAAGAAAAAAAGAGAGGCGAGAATTGAAATTAGGTAATAAGAAGCCATCACGAAAAGGACACTAAGCGGTGTTATTTTTCTGACAAGGAAAAGTGGTAAAATTTTTATTTCCTATTGTCGAGAAGGTAAAAAAAGAAGATACTGGAATTAATCTGATTTAGGTTACGGGGCGGGTGGAAATTCCAGGTTGGCCAAATAACCTCAGAGACAGAATTCTAAATAGATAAACATTTAACTGTGTCGCAGGAATGCCCGTTTGTGACCTCTCACAGAATTCTAAAGAGATAAAAATTTAATAGATCATCCGCTGACCGAGAAACAAAAATGTCCGTTGACCACACAAGGGTTGCCAAAACAAAGGACCAAACCATTGGTTATCTAAGGGAAAGTCGTTTGAAAAAGGCATTTGTTTTGTGTTGAAATTCGGCTATGACAGCGAAACTATTTTATCGGATCAGAAATTGGCACCAAGAATGAAAATACGTTCAATTGACCACCCACTTGATAATTGGCGAAAATTTCGTTGACGACTTCCATATGAATTCGGCTGTGAATTGGCGAAATTGTTTTATCGGATCAGTGGTTGGCGCCAGGAGAGTGAGTATGTCTGGTTGACCACCCACTTGTTAATTGGCGAAAATCTCATTGACGAATTCCAGGTAATTCGGTTAAAAGATAAAAATTCTAGGGTGTGAGTTTCATCGAAGAGAAGAAAGAAAAGAAAAAGGGGAAAAAAGAGAAAGGAAGATAATTTTTTTTCTTTAAGCAAGATTTTTTTTAAACCGAGGCTAGTCTAGCCACACCCATGCTGCTGAGAGCCCATTGGCTGAGTGGTGGCAGGAGTATTGGCCGGAGGTGATCATGTGAGGCAGGAGGGGAGGCCTGCTGGCACCCATTGAGGGGATAGGTGTGAGATGCCACTGTGAGAGAGAGGGGAAACCCGTTGACACCCTCTGAGGACATGGTGAGATACCAATATGAGAACAGAAGAAGGTGGAAAGACGAAGAGACTTCCAAAAATGGAAATTAATAAAATTTTCCTGACCGAAAACAAAGAAGTGGATTGTGGGTTTGGAATTATCAAGGAACCTCAAACCCCGACAAGCCCACCCCGGTTTTGGTCGGCGTCCATATAAGCAAAGTCACAGCGTGCGAAAATCAGTTCAGTTCGAGTTTTTCCAGTTCGAGTTTTTCCAGTTCCAGTTCCAGTTAAGTTCCAAGCAGTTGCAGTGAGCTGAAAGCTCTGAAGACCGCCTCGCAGAGCTTACTTGAAAGATTCACGCAATTCCGACTCATCTTCTAATCAAGAACAATTTATTTTTGAAGAACGACTTAGACTCACACCACCAAAACAAGTTTAACGAATTTCGCCTGAAGACACACCAAGAACCAGTTTCTTAAAAGAACAAACAACTTGAGATGTTAAGACTCGCCTAACAAACACAAAGTGTCATGAATCCATATAGCGGGTTTGGGAAGAAAACTCAGTCCTGTACTCAGCAACCAGATATAAAATATTGTTATCCTTTTTTAACACATTTGAACTTTTCGAGTTATTATTTTATTTTCTTTTACACATACTTGTGCGATATCGCCCTTGTTCGAACTCGGCTTGCAGTACGGCCCAGCGACTGATTGATTTCGTCTGCCTAGATCAATTCACAACGTGGGTAGGTTAGACTAGAAATCAAATCAGTTACTTCGGTAACCAGACGTTGGAAGCGAGCTGGGAACGACGAGGCTGATACCGAATCTAACCAGATTCCCATCCGAATCACCAAAAGGTTAGAACGTCACATTTGGTGCCGCGACCAAATCCAAGCCAGTTGGTCGTCACAAGACAGGATAGCACGACTGACGCAGACAGGCGGACGTCACATTGGAGCGGCGACACCGGCGACATCGGGGGGACGTCACATAGGTGTGTTTCACCATAACAGGCGGACCCGAGAACAATGGTAGAAGGCGTGCGAAGCCGTTTCTTCCACGCCAAGGTTACATCGTTCACAGTCTGGCAAATCCGCCAAGCCCCATATGAAGGTCATTTCATCGAGAGGCAGCCTATTCCGAGGCAGTCGCCAGGTAAGCGAAAACTCAGAGTTACTGAGTTACGCCCAAGACCAGAAGGAAAGAAACTCCTCCTCCGACAAGTCGAGTCGCTCACGTAGAGGATCATTCGCGCCCCCCTCCACGATAGAAGACCCTTCTAGACTGAGAAAGGTCACTGAACCGAGGAATGACCTTCAAGGCGTATTCAAGACCTTTCGCGAAAGAAAGTTGATAGAACCCGCGGCTTACGACGGCGCCCAGCCCACGAGATGGGGGGGTGATGGTAAGGTAAGGGAAGGCGTCCCTTACAATCCCCGCCATAATCGAATCTCCTGTCAACGCGCGGCGTAGGAAAGCCAACCTCGAGGCGAGCTTATGACTTGCCAAGTGTGGCATTCCCAGACCCCCATGACACGGACGTTGTGCACAGACTTCTCTGTCAACTTGATGCTTGCGTCCCCTCCACAAAATGGAGGATAGCGAGCAGCTTCTTATGATCTTTACAGAGAGAAAGTACGGCCAGGCAATAAAGGACAAGAGAAAGACGTAAGATACTATTATAATGGATATTAAGTTGCATTAAGAATAGTTTAAACATAACGTTTCGCGTGTGGGTCCTTATTGTGTTTCACGGTGTCACGTTAGAATTATTCTAATTTGTTTTAAAATATATTAAATATATTTCATTAAAAAAAAACTCCCTCGTGACTACGCGAAACGCGATTAGGATCAACGCACAAAATAAATGACAACAAACAAGAAACGTATTTGAAAATGGCTGGTAATGTTAGCAGAAAGTAATTAGATATGATTAATTTTTATTTTACAATACCGAACGGAAATCAGAATAATGGTTTGTTTTGTTTTATTTTACGGCATATCAACCTCAATGGGTTAGTTAATGCCGACAAAATTTTCATTGCTGATAATATTTTTTTCAAAAATCTATTTCTGGTAATGTATTTTCCTTCATAAATCTATTTCTGGTAATAATTTTCCTTTGCTGGTAATTTTTTTCCAAAAAATGTATAGCTGGGAATGTTTTTGTTTTTTTCAAACATGTATTGCTGGTAAAAATATATTTTTTTTTACAAATTATTTCTGGTATTAAAACCTATTTTTAAACTTTCAAAGTGTTTTGGTACCAGTTTGGGGGTTAACTATTTGCCCATAGCTGGGACCCTAACAGGTGCTACCACCCTGGGTCAGGGTGAACTTGGGAACACCAGCAATTAAGAGGTGGTTCCACGCTCCTCGAAACCTCATGATCAGAGGGCTTTCTCTTGGAAGTAGTTTATCGCCTTACCCAGTCGCTCAGGATAATGATTAGAAATGTTGGATATTTATTTTTTTAAATTAATAATCGCAACTGAACTTTCGCTTTTTTTTTGCGGGGGGGGTATTGGGTTTTTTTTTAATTTTTTTTATTGTTTTTTTTTATTTTATTTTAATGAAAATTGCATAAACAAAAACATCGATGTCTAAATATATCCAATGTATATATACACTACAGGCAAAAATTTTGGACCATCCCGCATTTCTTAAAAATAACCCACCTTAAAATCAGATAGTTTTTGTAATTTTGAAATTAAAATAGAACATTTCAGTAACTACAATGCATTCATTTTTATTTTACCCAGAAATAAGGATTTTACTATAAAAAATATCACACAACAGCATATTTTGTTTTGACATAATTTAAAAGAGCGTTTAGTATTATTATCTTATTAAAAGATGAATTGCTACAAGAAAAGGTTCATATTTTAAGGATACTTAAAAGAAAAGAACTGGATATCAAAAGAATGGCAATATCTACTATGAACATAACAGTCTAAATTTGAACATTTTTACTATTAAGAGGAAAGTGTATGTAAGAAGAAAGACAGAAGAAATACTGAATGAAGTATATGTGGTCCCAACAGTTAAGCATCTTGCTGGACCGGTTATGGCGTCAGAGAACTGGTGGGGAGAGGCCTAGAGATTTAATTCATGACAAGGGAATCAAGAAAAAAGAACTATATCATTCGATTTTACAAAGACATGCAATACATCTTGTTTGCACATAACTGGAATAAAATTTAGCTTTCAAGAAATGAATGATCAAAAAAATAATCTACTATATTATCTCAAAATCATCTTGACTCCAAAAATAACATTTTTTTTTTTAATTATGATTTGGCCGCCTCAATCTACTGACATCTCACCCACTGAATTGGTATGGGATAAATTGGATAGGTGAGTTCGAAGAGAATACCCAAAGCGTGAGAGTAAGCCTTTTTCAGTGCTTGAAGAATGCCATATACATTTTTTTTTCAAAAATTGTTGGAAATAATGACTGGATTTTGTAAAGTAATAATTACGGCAGATGGTAGTTTTATTGATGAAAATAAAATATGATGCTGTTGTATTTTATAGTTATATGCTTTTGTTTGTCAAAAGCTACTCAAGTGTTATCTTTTAATTAAAAAAATAAAAATAACTCATTTTAAGTTGTTTTTTAAAGAAATGAAGAGTTGCCCAAACATTTGCCTCTCTCTCTCTCTCTCTCTCTATATATATATATATATATATATATATATATAAACATTCAAATTTTGAAATTATGTTTAATTATTAGACATATACTTATAAATTTTGTAACATATAATGGAGTGTTTCTATATAATATTCTCGTTTCTGTAAAAGTACAAATTATTCTTTAAGTGCTCATATCAGGAATTCTTTTCGTATTATGTAAAGTCCGATGCTTATTTTTGAAATATTTGAGAATCTAAGTCAAGTGAGTTGATTTCGTTCCACTAACGCATTCCAAATTTTCATTCAGACATCAGTTCTCTTCCTTATCTCACTCATTCCACCTCTCTCTCTCTCTATCTATCTCTCTATCTCTCTCTCCTTCTACTTTCTCTCTATCTCATAATTCACTTTCTTTCTCTCTTCCTCTCTCAAAAGCATACATAAAATTTATTTTTTTTAAATTCTAATATGCTCATTTGATCATGTTTTGTGAAGGTAGACAGTATATTTAAGCATTCCCTGGAACACACGCACACTAACAGATATATATATATATATATATATATATATATATATATATTAGAAGTAATTCATGTTCACAAAGCTTATCGAAGATCTACTCGCTATGTCGACCGTTCAGATCGAAGTCAAGTGTGAGACTAATAGCAAAAGAAATGAATATGAATAGAGACAGATTCTAATGAGGGTTTGTGAATGAGAAAAAAATAACCTTAAAAATGGTGCCTCGAATCATGAAAGTTTAATTCCTGAAATGGCAGTGACAGTTTGCTGATCAGGTTATTGCTGACTCTTGTCAGCTTCGAAGTACTTCTCTTGTGAAACTAGACGCGATAGAAACGAAGCAAACAAACCGCAGTGTGCGATATGTAAATTGTAGTTATTTTATATAGTTAATTTCGCGCGTTGTTTGTTTTTGATTTTGTCGACTGCACAGTAGAGTAGAGTCAGTTGGGCACCGTCTGTGAGAAAAAGAACACCATGACGCAATTCACTCCGCCAGACATTTCGAAACGGCATACTGTACTACTTGGCATTCGCGCCGGAAACTCCAATACGAACATTTCAGAGTATTTATGTCAATCTGAGAACAGTGATTCGAAAAGAGCTGGATGATATATCCAGTCAACATAATGGTGTTTGGAGTAATCCCTGATTATGGCGACATTATGCCCCCATTGATCTTCTCACAGGACCTCTGAGGCCTATCAGTGTCTTGAAGAGATGGTGCTGTCCTGAGTCAAGAGGGTGTCTTCTGAAAGAACCTATGTCTGGCAACAGGACTACTGAATATTCGGAATGAATATTCAATGCAGAGGATACGGAATGAGTTGAAGGAGTCTAATGATGATTACGAAGGTACAGCAGCTAGGAAAACTAACTTTGATCGTTCTGATAAGAAAAGACCCAACATGGAGGCCCACATCAGATACCTTGAAGAAGTAGTTCAGCTGTGGGTCAAGAGGGTTGTTGCTGGAAGAAATTATGTCACACAAGCAGGCCAACACAGTCATGGCCGTCAAACAATTTCTGCGATCACATCACCCCTTACATCTGGCCACCTAACTCCGCAGATTGAAACCCTCTTGATTATTATGTGTGGGCCGCAATTGAGCGAGAGACCAACAAAACTCTTTGTAAGACTAAAGATGAACTGAAGGGGAGGATTAAGGCAGCATTCACCAACTGAAACAAGGATACCTCCCAGAAGAGATGCAGGAGATTCCGAGGTCGTCTGGAGGCCGTTGTTGAAGTCAATGACGATTTTATTAAATAAATTTACTCTTTACTATTTCAAGATATTTTTGTGTGGTTTTGGTAAAAAAAAAAATCTGTTAAAATGAGATATCAGTGTTATTTTCATTTTTTCGTAATTTAGATGACAATTTATCCATCGCACCTAATAATCAATTGAATCCATTTTGGACTGGCCAAAGATGACTACTACAGCATACAAAAGACAATGATTGAAAGGTTTTGATAGGGAAAAAAATTCCTTTAAACTAACCATTCTTCGCCTGAGGATGGTTCCATACCCGAAACCCGTGTAGCGAAATATAACAAAAAAAATACATATACATTATATAAAAAATCTACATTATAATCAAAAACGTTTGCCGCCTTTTCTGTCTTTACACAATAATCCGTCCCTCATATATATATATATATATATATATATATATATATATATATATATATATATATATATATATAGAGTATATATATAGAGAGAGTGTGTTAAAATATTGCTGCTTT
Source organism: Acanthosepion pharaonis (assembly GCA_903632075.3). Lineage (NCBI taxonomy): Eukaryota > Metazoa > Mollusca > Cephalopoda > Sepiida > Sepiidae > Acanthosepion > Acanthosepion pharaonis. Next base: position 445,781 of record CAHIKZ030000760.1, read on the forward strand.
CCCGTGACTTAAGTTTCATGAGGAATCCCAGTTTATTATATGACTGTCACGCAATGTTCAGACGGTTCAAGCGACAAGATACTCAATTCTATATTTTATATATAGAAAGTTGATCAAAATGAAAAGGTTCATGACATATTTGAAAATAGAAAAGCGCTCCTTCCTGACAAACCCAATGAATCAAAATATATTGTTCTACCCACTAACTCTATGACAACTACAGCTGAAAAAAAATTATCTAAACTCATCATAAAAATACAATTTATTTCAACTAATATCTAAAACGACAAAAACTTAAATAATACAAAACAAAATAATAAGCTGAAACTTGAAGAAATTTACACTATCACCTGTAATAATTGTCATCGTAGAAACCTCGTCGAATTTAAATAAACGATTATATGAACAGAAAAGGAATATTTTACCAAACAATACATTAAACGCATCGGCTTTGATTTTAATGTTACTCTACTTAAAAATGTTACTCTACTTAAAAAAGAAAACAATTTAGGAATACGAAAATGTTTAGAGAGTGCTTTAATCGGTAGATCATCCACAGTAGTTTTGTGTTTAGGTTCTTGCAACGTTTCACCTTTTTTTAGCAAATCTTCTATTATCACAATGTGGGATATTTAATAAGTAAAGTGATGGAAGCCAAAACAAAAAGAAAACTAATATGAATGAAATCGGCTAGATTATATACCCACCCCACAAAAAAAAAAAATTAAAAAGAAAGACATTATTTTTAAATTTCGACGTAAATATAATGAAATCCTAAAGAACAAAACGTGTTACAGGAACACTTTTTCCACTTTGTCACACTTCCTACCCTTAAAATCATTCTTGATATTTAAAACTTTATATATCGTTATCCTTTGCTAAATGTATAAAGAATTCAATAAGCTAAATAAAGAATTGAGTATCTTGTTTCTTGAACTAAACTGGGAATCCATGTGAAACTTTCAGTCGCGGAAAAGCAGTAATACTTGATTATCAAATTTTTAAATATCGGGGTGCGTTTTGCAGGTCCCCCTGAGAGGATGTGGTATTATGGTGTATGGAGGATTGATTGGTGACGGACGAGATTTTGTGGTAAATGTGCAAACTGTAACGAATAAATGGGTCGTGAATCGGATTAGCTAGATATAAGATAGTCAAGACCAGCCTCAATCCCTTTCCCCCTTTTCCGCCGGGTGCCATAATTGTATCAATATTTCATTATCATTTTATATATATATATACACACACACACACACACACATATATATATATATTTCTTATATTGGTTCTGTTTATATATTCCTTTAATATTTTATATTTAACCCGTATCTTATAACGTTCTTGTTTTATTAGACAATATATATATATATATATATATATATATATATATATATATATATATATATATATTTTTTTTGTTATTTTTATAGATACAGTTTATTTAAGTAAATGCCGCTTTTAATTAAACAGTATTAATTACATTTATCGGACTGAATTTTCGAGAAATTTCGTAGAAAATATACGTTCTTCGACAGGAATCGAACCTGTATTCCTACACGGAAATCGTCTTTTGATCTGACGTGCTAAACCATTAAGCTACAGAGGAGTGTCGGTTTAGCAAAGTCCAAATTACTGCTAACAAACACACAATCTTCGATGATTTTTTTTCAATCGATCATATCTACCCCAAAATGTATCTTAACGTAAACAATGACAACATATAATGAAATGGATTAAGTCAGACGATTATTTAATATATCTATAAAAATAACCTACGAACGGAAAAATATTAAATAAATGTCAGACTTAATTCACTTTATTATATATATATTGACATATATATATATATATATATATATATATATATAAAATATATAAATTGAACATTGAAGTCAACACTTAGTGGCGACAGTCTGTTTGATGCTAGACGCAATCGTCAGCATGAAACAGACTGTCGCCTCTAAGTGTTGACTTCAATGTTCACTTTATACACGCTCTATCTCTGATATTGAGCACTTTATCACATAAATATGGCACACCTTAAGACTATAGTTCTTCATATATATATATATATATATATATATATATATATATATATATATATAAAGTGTTTCATTAAGACGGATTATATATAAGAGTGTTTCATTAAGGCGGATTATATATAAGGGTGTTTCATTAAGGCGGATTATATAAGGGGGTGTTTTATTAAGATGGATCAAATTCAAAAGTAAATAAATCAGTTTTATTGGTGAAAATTTATTTATTTCTCTTTTGGATCCTGTTATTAAGTCATGGCAATTATGTGTGATAAATAATATCGCCCAAATATCAGCCAAATCTGAAAGAAAAAGAAAAAAAAATCATTAGTCGCAAGAGAGAGCAGTGGTTCTATATATCTCGGAGGCGTTCAACACAGTATCAGAGACCGAATGTCTGATCTAATCCAATTGTTCCTATCGAATCGTGAAATGAAGGTCGTTTTGAACGGACTCACTTCCAGATCTTTTCTCGCGAACGCGGGTTTCCCCCGGGATGCTATCCTGGGTTCTACGCTATTTCTGATCTTCATCAACGATATCCCCGATGTCATCAGTTCCCAAGTAGGCATTTATGCAGATGACACTACCATTTGCTCCTGTCTTAGTAGCAAATCCAACAGATCTGACAAAGTACACCAGGTCGCTGCTCTTGAAAGGTAACACTGATCAGTTGTTAACTGGGGCAAGGAATGACTTGTAACTTTTAACGCCTCCAAAAAAAAATCTACTTTCATTTAAACACCATAGAGAACCATTTCTGCCTGAAATCACCATATGGCCGATGTTAGGCTCCAGGAGAGCAACACACTGTGTCTTCTTGGCCTCACGTTTTCCACTGACGTGAAGTGGAGTGACTACATCGTATCAATTGCTACTGCAAGAAAAGTTAGGTCACTGTGTCGTACCAGAAAATTTTTCTCGTCAGAATCCATCTTGCACATTTAAAAATCTACCATTCGTCCGTACATTGAATACTGTTGCCATATCTGGTCTGGTACTCCTGTTATACATCTTGCCATTCTTGACAAAATCCAGAGAAGGTCCTATAATGTAATCGATCCTAATCATCTCGACTTCAGTCACTTTCTCACAAGCGTAATGTGGCTTCCCTCTGTCTTTTCTACAAATATTTTCATGTCAACTGTTCTGACGCGCTTTATTTCCTGGTACACCGAATACATGCATTTAAGCGTGCTACTAGATTGGCAACTAGGTCCCATCGTTTTACTGTTACTTCTACTCCCACAGTTTATTTTCTCGCACTTTCTACCTGTAGAACTCCCTTCCGTTTTCTTGATTACCCAATAACTACAATCTTCAAAAATTTAAATGCAACATATATCGCCATCTTCTGTCTTCTTGAATCCCGTTCATCTTTTGTCATTTCCTCAATCCGCGCTAGTCTTAGTCTTTTCTTTCACATTCATTTTCCGTACCCACCACCTTGCGCACTAGTGGCATCCCCTCTCTCTTGTGAAATGTTTAAGATAGATAGATAGATAGATAGATAGATAGATAGATAGATAGATAGATATAATAATAGTGGATATATATATATATATATATATATATATATATAAAAGTGAACATTGAATTCAACACTTAGAGGTGACAGGCTGTTTCATACTAGACGCAAGCGTCAGGCCACTAGATTGCGTCTAGCATGAAACAGCCTGTCGCCTCTAAGTGTTGATTCAATGTTCACTTTTTATATTTACACTCTGATATTGAGCACTTTATCCCATAAATATAGCAGACCTGAAGAGTATATTTTTCATACATATATATATATATATATATATATATATATATATATATATATATATATATATATATAAATTCCCAAGAATTTAGAATCCAGGTAGAACTCAATGTCCAGGACAGAGTAAGAATATAATATAAAAGGCTCAATGACTAATATTCCATGGTTATAATTTATTACATTGGAATCGTAATCACGATTTAATTCATCACACCAACAAATTCAAATCCTTTTTTTTTTTTTTTTTTTAGTTTGTAGTTATGATGAATTGAATCGTCATTACGTTTCCAATGTAATAAATTATAAACATGGAATATTAGTCTTTGAACCTTTTATATATATATATATATATATATATATATATATATATATATAGTAATGTTTCTGTTGTTCATTTTCCAGTGCTTCTTGGTAAAACTCGAGTAACAAAATCTCGGAAAAGAAAACATAAAATTATTTTTTGTCCTACACGAAAAATAAACAAAAATCAAAATTCTTGTCTACATGTAAAATTTCCTTAAAATAACCTCGATGTGGGTAAATCATTGCTCAACATTTGGTACAATGTTCCCTTAATTGTAACTCTGTTAACGAATAAGAAATTTCTCTGGGGCACGTTTTACCCCACCCATTTAATCGGCCAATTAACGAATGACGGGTGTGCACTCCGACAAGTACTTCCTCAGCGCTGGCAACTGCAAAACTCGTTAAACTTTCTAATGAACACTCATTTAGTTTAATTATCCTCGTACCTCGTTGAAAAGTCTGTTCCTTCCATTATAGTATCAACTGACGCTTCCCTCAATTTCACGGAAAACGAATACACTTGATATTTACTAAGCTCTGCATAGTCCTGCGCAGAGTCAAATGATTTGAATAAAGAGAAAGAAGATTGGGTTTCATCTATTTTTTTTTAAATATGGAAACTCAATATCCATGCATTGAAAATCAACATTCTAAATGCTGTTCTTTTTCCTGAGCTCAAACAGTGATTTTTAATAATATCCACCCTATACAAGGCCCAAGGGTCACTCAAGATAGATGAGGCGGCAGTTTATAAGGATATGTGTGAAAGATAAAGCTGCTGTAGCATACCTACGGACGATAATGGATATTTCACCATTCAGATAAATACTGTATGTTGGTCTGCAGTTAGGGATTCATCTCCAGCTGTGCAGAGAGCCGGGCAGAAGAGAAGATCCCCAGACGAGGCTATATCGAAGGTCAGAGTCTCGTCTCGGGAAACAACCACCCGACCTCGTTTTATACGGATCCTACGGGGAATTTTTGGCCCAGCCTACGGGCTCAGATACCCCACATTAAATTTGGCCTTGTGCCTTATCTGACCGCGTGGAGCGGTTGGTAAATATCCTGCAGTTGGAGATTCGTCTCCCGCTGTGGTGATCAAATTCTCTGCTTCTGGGCAGAAGAGAAGATCCCCAGACGAGGCTATGTCGAAGGGCAGAGTCTCGTCTCGAGAAACAACCACCCGACCTCGTTTTATATGGGTCCTACGGGGAATTTTTGGCCCAGCCTACGGGCTCAGATACTCCACATTAAATTTGGCCTTGTGCCTTATCTAACCGCGTGGAGCGGTTGGTAAATATCCTGCAGTTGGAGATTCGTCTCCAGCTGTGGTGATCAAATTCTCTGCTTCCGGGCAGAGAGAATCTCCAGACCAGTCTAGGTCGCAGGACAGAGTCTTGTCTCGGGTAACAACTACCCGACCCCGTTTTATACGAGGTCTACGGAGAATTTTTGACGGAGCCTACGGTCTCGGATACGCCAGATTAAATTCGGCCTTGTGCCACTTCTGACCGCGTGGGGCGGTTGGTACATATCCTGCAGTTGGAGATTCGTCTCCAGCTGTGGTGATCAAATTATCTGCTTCCGGGCAAAGAGGGTCTCCAGACGAGGCTATGTCGAAGGGCAGAGTCTCGTCTCGGGAAACAACTCCCCGACCCCGTTTTAGACGGGGTCTACGGGTAATGTTTGGCCGAGCCTACAGGCTTGGATACCCCACATTATATTCGGCCTTGTGGCACATCTGACTGCGTGGGGAGGTTGGTATATATCCTGCAGTTGGAGATTCGTCTCTGAGCAGAGGGGATCCCCAAATGAAGGCCAGAGTTGGGGGGATTTAGGAATGTAACTCGTTTGAACCATGAAGGTGGTTTGCCATATAAATGGAGATAGAGAAGCGAGAGGCTTGCAAAGTTTCGCCTGTGCGAAAGAAGTTTCAAGGTGGGAAACATTTCATCACCCACAAAGCCGCGTATACGCTTTGGTACTCTATGAAGTGAAGTTTGGACCTCTGGTACTGTATGAAGTGTAGTAATGGAATAGCGGCTCGGAATGAGGAATCGGAGAGCCGAGTTCGAATTCCACTCGAATCCATTACATCCACTTATGTGCTAGTACTCTTGGGAAAGGTATGAATCCTCTTCTTCTCCCCACAGCTATGGGTAAATAGCAGGACAGACCGGGTTCTATAGCCTTAGATGGCAACTGGTCTACCGCAGAAATAAATGGCAACCTACTGCAGGAAAAGAATATGCCTCGTCAGTTATGTATCAAAAGATACATGATCGCCTAAGCGTGTATCACATATGGCACATAATTGACTGACTGACGTGTTTATACCCTTGGGAAAGGTATGAATCCTCTTCATCTCTCTCCAGCTATGGTTAAGTAGCAGGACAGACCGGGTTCTATAACCTTGGATGGCAACTGGTCTACAATAGAAACAAATGGCAACCTACTGCGCGAATAATCTGCCTCGTCAGTCATGTATCGAAAAATACATAATTGCCTAAGCATGTATCACGCATGGCACATAACTGACTGCATAAAGGTTGGAGAATGAAAACTAGAAAGCTCCAGCCCAATTATGGTAGCAGTGATCCGTTTTCGGTCGATCTGGGTTTTATAAAGGTAGAGCATGGCAAGGAGGTCAGATACTTGAGTGTGTGAGGAATCGATCATTTTTCCAAGATCGTTAGTAATTGACTATATATACGAGTACTACTTGAGGTCTGGTATGATCTTAAATCCCAGTAGACGTTCAAAGCAGTGGGGGTCTCCTTGGAAGAACAACTGTTTGTTGCGATAGTCGACAATTCAGGGACTGACTGTTAACGACAGTTAAACTGTTAAAGCTAATTCAGAGCAGACATCAGCTACCAAACTCTGATCATCTAGAGTTTTAGGGGTTGCACTCATATACCGTTGAATCTTTTGCATCGATATTCACATGAGATCCTACTAACACCCGAGAAAAGAAATAACTGACACCTCTGACCAGACATCGCCGTAATACGCACACCTTATTTAAAATTTTTCAACGACGAATCAATCAAGGCAGAGGGTTACTGAAAAAAATTGTTGTAAGGGCGCAAAAAGAGGGCGGAAGAAAAGCTTTTGAAGATATATATGATAAATGCTAACCTTAGACTTGAAAATGTTAAGATCGTAGTGATCGGGTAAGCATCTTCTCGGGGGTCTGTTCTGCAAATTAACAGTTCTAGATATGAACATCGACTGGAATTCAGGAATCGGAGAGCCGAGTTCGAATTCAAGCCAAATCCATTACATTCACTTACGTTCTAATACCCTTGGGAATGGTATGAATCCTCTTCTTCTCCCACCCACCCCCAGCTATGGATAAATAGCAGAACAGACCGGGTTCTATAGCCTTGGATGGCAGATGGTCTACCGTAGAAAGTAATGGCAAACAACTACGAGAAAAATAATTTGCCTCGTGGATTCATAACTTTCCCAAGGTTATTTGCGCGTAAATGAATATAACAAACCCAACGAGAATTGGAACTCCGGTCTCCGAGGAACAATTCCAAACAGTTATTCATAACACCACCCGCACATCCACACTTACTGCATGTAGCATTCTCAAGAGCTCACCTATCTCGAAACTGAGCAAGGCTCGACGTTGCTTAACTTCAGCGATCGGAAACGAACCGTTGTTTCAAAATGACGTGGATTTAAGCCTAAAATGGCATTTAGAAACTGAATTATAAGTATCACAGTGGAGTAATGGATAGCGGCACGGATTGAGGAATCGGTGAGCCGAGTTCGAATTTCACTCGAATCCATTACATTCAATTACGTGCTAATACCTTTAGGAAAGGTATGAATCCTCTTCTCCTCCCACTAGCTATGAGTAAATAGCAGGACAGACCGCGTTCTATAGTCTTGGATGGCAACTGGTCTATGGCAGAAAGAAATGGCAATCATCTACGGGAAAAAATCTTCCGCGTCAGTTATGTATCGAAAGATACATGATCGCCTTATGCATGGCTTATAACAGATTCATTATCACCTACTGCGGGAAGAAATCTGCCTCGTCAGTCATGTATCGAAAGTTACATGATCGCCTAGGCGTGTATCACGCATGGCGTATAACTGATTGGTTATCACCTACTGCGGGAAAAAAATCTGCCTTGTCAGTTATGTATCGAAAGGTATGTAATCGCCCAAGCGTGTATTACGCATGGCACGTAACTGATTCAGGGAAAGACCTGTCTGAGTGGTCTTACTTCATCACCATTGGAATGTGGTGGGTATAAGGATGAATCGACTCTGTGTACGTGGCTTGGTGGATCCTAGCTATTAATATCCGGGTTGATGAAACTACTGAATTTAGCTCGTCTGAACGTTTGCCATAAAAATAGAGACAGAATAGAGGGTAGCAAAGTTTTATCTCTGGAAAAGGGTTGGAAACAGTTCAAAACTCAAAAGGCTTTGCCAATGCGTTGTAAAATAACACAGTAAATATTGAAATGAGATCACTAAAAGAATTGAGTAAATACCTAAAAAAATTTCCATTCATTCTACTCTACATAATTACAAAGTAAAGCAAAGACAGTACACCCTTGTGCAAATTAATTGAAACAGCTGTTTTAGATGCTTTCTTTCACTATACGGTCAGTTTTAGACCCACTCGAGTGACAGGGTGCAATCAATTTCTATTTTTTCCTCAGATTACGTCATTTGCAGCGACGTGCAGTAATATGAATCTATTTTCGGGGTGTATGCTGAAATTTGTTTAGCCTTAAAAAATATTGCGTCATCCGTGATTGCATCAGATTTTAATTACGCCCAGACACTATTGTCTCGACTGTCGATTAGTTGCTCTACGGCCATTGTCGGCGATGGACGTTGCTCCCAAGAAACGTAAGAAAATTCTAACGCTGCAGGGACACAATGGCAACCCTAACTAATGAGCAAATCAAAGTACTATCAGAAACTCTCCTGATTTAAATCCAATCGAGAATCTGTGGTTAATCTGCAAGGAAAGACTTCATGAAATGGACATACAAAGTACTAATATGTGTACTGGGTCATGTTTCATTGGAAAAATACGAAAAAAGTAAATAATAACGGAATTATTCATTTTGCTTCACTTAATTTGCACAAGGGTGTAATTAATTTGGAAATATGTATTTTAAATTATATAAATGCATTGTAAGAATTAAATAGGTCCTTAGAACTGCTATTCTATGTAACAATTACATATACAGAGTAAATGCTAAAAACAGAAATTAATTTGAAATTATTATAAAATGAATTACTATGCATTTAATATATAATTACCTTAGAATCATTAAATACGTTAAATCTTGTATTCACTGTAATTATTGCATATAGAGAGAGACAGTAAATATTGAAACACTGACATAAATTAATTTGATATTATTATTCTTTAATAATGCATAAAAATTATTAAATACTTCAGAACTGATATCTCGTCTTGGATCTGATGATAAACTACATCCGGCAGCAAGGCCTCTGATCAAGAGGTTTTGAGATGCGTGGAACCACCTCTTAACTGCTTTTATTCCTAGACCCACCCTGACTCGGGATGGCAGCACCTGTTAATGTCCCAGTTATAGGCAAATAGTGACCCCCACAAACTGCGACCAAAACATTAGAAAATATTACAAACAATACAATTTCATAGTAAAAAATAATAATTACCAGCAAAAATATTATTGAAAAAAATTACCGGCAATACATTAAAAAAAAAAAGCTTTCAAGAAAATAACATTTTGGCATTAAATGACCCATAAGGAGTTGATGTACCGTTAAAAAAAAAAAAAAAACAGACCAAACCAGAACTGATATTAACCGCAATGATTAAATCTATAGCAAAACAGAAGGATATGTCAAGACAGCAGATTAATTAATTTTTAAATATTTTCTCAAAAAATGAATTTCACATGTCTCTATAGAAATGCATTAGAATAATTAAATACGCTAGAACTTTCATTAACTTTATTAGTTAAAGTTTAAATTCAAAAAGCATAGAAAATTCAAATTCTTTCACTATAAAAAAAAGAATTAATTTATTACATAAATGCATTCATTCATTTATTCATTCATTTTTCAGTTAGCGCATTTTGGGCTGCTGTGGTCACCATACCTAATATTTCTGTTTTAATTGTGGTTCGTTGTGACATTCAAGTCAAAACAAAGCATTGGTTCGATGTTAAATTACCCCGTCAACTCCTCTCAAAAGTTCCTCGCGTGAACATGAAATTTGTATATGTATATATATATATATATATATATATATATATATATATATATATATATATATATATATATATATAAGTGATCATTGAAGTCAACACTCAGAGGCGACAGGCTGTTTCATGCTAGACGCAACAGTCATGCACCAATATTTATGGTATGGTATTTATGGTATTTATCAATCCACCCACGGGTATCGAATGTGGCACAAGGCCTTTTTAATGTGGGTATCTCTGAGCCCGTAGGCCCAGCCAAAAATAAATAATCATCCAAACCCGCCGAGGCGGGCCAGTTCCGTCAACCTCCCCCAACGAAACCCTATATATATTTATATTTACATACTCTCTATCTCTGATATTGAGCACTTTATCCCATAAACATAGCACATCTTAAAAACTATTTTTCACACACACACACACACACACACACACACACACACACACACATATATATATATATATATATATATATATATATATATATATATATATACTACAATAATTGCACACGATTCAAGACTGAGATGGTTGAAAGTGCTGGAACAGAAAAAAACAGAACAAGCATTAACTTTGACCTTGATATACAGCTACTTATTCGGTTGAATTTAATAAAATTTATTTCGACGAATACTTACTGCCAAAGTATACCTTTATAGATATACATAAAACACACACAAACGCACACATCTATCTATCTATCTATATATATATATATATATATATATATATATATATATATATATATATATTAGATAATGTGCAATGATACACAAAATATAAATAACCTCCTTAAAATACATAAATGAATAATAATCCACAATAAGATTTCTATTTCGTAAGAATCGACAGAATATGATAAGAATCGTAACCAAATTAATACTGTAACTCGTACTTTTTTTTTCGAGCGCTGTATATATAATTAACCTGAATTTAAAAATATGAAACTGTGTCATATCGAAAACGCCAGAGACTATCATCTTCTGCGTCTTTCTTGCGAAAGCAGACAACACTATACGAGAGCAAAAACAACACATTATTCATTCAATTAAGAAGAATGAAAGCACAGTGAAATGGTTTGAGGCTCGTGTTAGTACGTTAACGCAAAGAAAATGATCCGATAGCTCTATCCTGCAAAAGATATTTAGCGCCAACAGAAGGGAAGTGAGTTCGGGCGCCCTCTGTCGGTTTGATTAATGATACGTGCGTTACCGACCGGAAATGCAAGGGGGAATAAACAGATTGTTTTTTGGTACGAAGGCTTACGAAAGGAACGAAAGTGCAGGTTACAAACGCATCAATTATGATAAAAATGGTTCTTCAGCCTCTACGGCAGTCCGTATAGGATAGAAACTCACAGCTTCTGTTGGTAAGGATGAAATATAAAATTAAGGATGACAATGCAGATGAAGATGCGATTGCCGATAGTGACAAAGATGATGGTATTAGCAGTGACAGTAATTAGGAGAAATAATGATAAAGTTAACGGTAGCTAAAGTGAGATGGGGAAAATGGCACAGAAAAAGTAATGATAAAGATCGTAATGTGTTTAAAAATTATTAGCACGATTGATTGTTTTATTCTTGTCTAACGCGATAACTGTTTTTGTAATCGTGTCTAAATAAAAAAAAAAAGATCTTGAGTTTCCCAGCAGCATTTTCTTTCCTCCTCTAGCTAAATGGTTAACAGTCTTGCTAACTTAATCCTCACTAGGTGTCACTGGCATTCTGCCAGATTGAACCAAACATAGTAAATCATTACGTAAATGTACGTACATACCCTATTATCGTGGGATAATATATATCGAGCTTGTCTCAAAGAGAATTCTTCTTTTTCTGTGTACTGTATACCTTCCGTTCGTGGGTGATCATAGCTCCCCACAACTTCCTATGCTGTGTAACATTTATAATGTTTATTTCTTTATTATATCTTCTCTCTTTCTACCACCAATTTGCAGAAGCTCATTGACTACGTTACTCGCTATTTTCCTCTATCCCTCTTGTGTCCAATATGTCTTGTGAGTGCCAAATTTTCCAAGCCTTCTTTTTTCATTATCCATGTTAGAAATATCAATTGTCTCTTTCTGATTCTAAGTATAAGTGCGCTTTTTGTTTTCATTTTCCTTAAAACTTTCTCGTTGCTTATATACTCAGTCCATGGTAGTCCTGGGTATGACGATAAAATACATCCTGCAGCAAAGCCTCTGATCAGAAGATTGGAGAAGAATGGAAACACGTCATAATTAATGATGATCCCACGTACAACCTTACTTAGGGTGGTAGCATCTGTTAGGGTCCCAGGTATGGGCAAATAGTGAACGAAATCAAAACATTAGGAAGGTATAAAAACACATTTTACCAGCTATACAATTTTATGAGAAATTTATCAACAATACATTTTTGTAGTGAAATTACCAGCACCATATTTTTTATTAAAAAAATTACCAATAATACAATTTTATGATAAAATATCCATTTTTTTCAATTTTATAGCAAAATGACCAACAATACATTTTATAGTAAAATTACTAACATTGCATTTTATAGTAAAATGAGAATCAGTATATTTTATAGTAAAATTGAAGACATCCCATACATAGTCAAAAATCTGTAAGATAATTTGGTTGAATCCATTACATTCACTAATGTGCTAATATCCTTGAGAAATGTATGAATACTCTTCTCCTCCCGCTAGCTATGGGTAAATAGCAGAACAGATCGGGTCCTATAGCCTTGAATGGCAACTGGTCTACCGAAGAAAGAAATGGCAACCTACTACGGGAAAAATCGGCCTCGTCAGTCATGTATCGAAAGTTACATGATCGCCTAAGCTTGTATCACGCATGGCACATAACTGACTGACTGAAGATAATTTGGTAAAGAAATGTAAAGTAATTATAATTTAATCATGAAATAGTCTTTCTCTTGAATTAATTGTAAAATTTGAATTTTCAAATTTAGATTTCGACATTAAATAACATAAACTAATTTATCCAATGTATTTTCAGCATCCTTCTCTAGAACTACATCTCGTTTGCATCTAGTCTTCCTTTACATCTGTAAAGAAAACTGTGCCGCATTTGCTGTCATATCAAAGGATTGATATTACATAGCATTTCAGCACTGTTTTCTTTGCTTCTAACGAAATTTTCTAGTTTCTTATTGCTTTTAATTCTTAGAGGGCATCTTTTGCTATTTATATGGACATTCGGATTTTCCGTCATCTGTGAAATCACTTTCCAGATATTTAAACTGCTGTACTTGTTTGATTTTGGCATCTTCAATTCGGACTTTGCATCTTCGGCTTGACTTATCGCTGACAACAATACATTCTGTCTTCTTGCAATTGTTCGCGAGTCCTTTCTTCTAGATTTTCTCTGCTACTCTGTCTCGGACTTCCTCTGATTGTCTTTCTCTCTTTGGCATCAACACAGTGTTATCTCCGTATGTTATGTTTTTTTTAATACAGTGTCCACCGGTAATAAATCTTTGTAGCACATACAACTGCCTCACAGTAATGACTACCTTTTCAGTTTGAGGAATCGGAGAGCCGAGTTCGAATTCTTGTCGGATCTATTGCATTTACTTACATGTTAATATCTTTTGGAAAGGTATAAATCATCTTTTTCTCCTTCGGAATTATGGGTAAATAACAGGACAAACTAAGTTCTATAGCCTTGGCTGAGAACCGGTCAAGGAGAAAGTCAAACTCTGAATTCAAAATTGGTCTGGACAGGGTTGGGCTCCATCAGGCTATCTTACCCAAGAGACACTACTTCGGCTGCGGCTGAGGTGCATCTGCTGCCCTTACGACCTCCGATGTTTCAAGTGATTCGTGAGTGTAATCATGAAAGGTATTATAAAAAGATGCATTGTTGTTTTACATTTCTTTCTGTTTCTGCGTACAGGACTCAATTCATTTTCTATCCGTATGCCGTATTTTAATACCTATGCCGGCTGTTTGAACCCAGTTTTCGATTATGTCTAACATGCTTACGAGCGAAACAATAATTCTTCTTCTTCTTCTTCTTCTTCTTCTTCCTCCTCCTCCTCCTCTTCCTCTTCCTCTTCTTTTCTTCTTTTTCCTCTTCTTCCCCTTCTTCATCTTCTTTTTTTTTTCTTCTTCCCCTTCTTTTTTCTTATTCTTCTTTTTCTTCTTCTTCCTCTTCCACTTCTTCCTCTTCTTCTACCTCTTCTTCTCTTTCTTCTTCTTTTTCTTCTTCTTCCCCTTCCTCTTCTTCCACTTCTTCTTCTTTTTCCTCTACTTCCCCTTCCTCTTCTTCCCCTTCCTCTTCTTCTCCTCCTTCTTCTTCTTCCTTTCCTTCTGCTTCCTCCTCTTCCTCTTCCTCTTCCTCTTCTTCTTCTTTTTCTTCCTCTCCTCCTTCTTCCTCTTCCTTATCTTTTTTCTTCTCTTCTTCTTGTACCGTGTTCTTTCAGGACATGAGCGATCATGACTCTCCCCTTACTCTCCTTTGTAGCCCTTAAAAAACATTGTCTTTTTACTATATCTCCTGTTACATAAACCATTTTCACAAGCTCGTTAGGTAAGTAATACGCTGTTTTCATTTTTCACTTTTGCCTTCAGTATATCCTGTCAGTGTCATATTTTCTAAGCCCTCTTTCCTCATTATATACCCTAGAAATTTCAATTGTCTTTTCCAATGCTTGATTCTACCAGGGTCGGTCAAAAAGTAACACCTGTTCTAAATTAATTTTTAAAATTATTATTCAGAATACCCAGCTATAAATCACAAACTGTCGAAAAGACAAAGGAAAGATTTATGGAGTTATTTACCCTTTACTAACTGCATTCAAAATGGCTACCACTCTGAGCTTTCATAGAAAACAAAGAGATTTTACAGAAGGTGCGTTTTTGAAAGGGGGTTAATGAATATGGAAAACTGTCTTTGTTATATGCACAGTAAAGAAATAGAGTTAATTCGAATTCGAGAGAAAAGGGGGAACTGATTGAAGTCCCCGTCTCTTCATTAACAGGTTAACTTTTGCCGTGATTATACATATGACTAATCAGTGAGATATTCTTATTATCAGCTGACAGAACGCTTTCATGTGAACTTTGATAAAACCCACATATTTTAATGCAGTCACTAGACTTTTCAAAAGTCTGTGCAAATTGGGTACCTTGGTTGTGTACACATATCCAAGAGGGTACTAAGGATGTTTGTGGCCCAAGAGTTTCTGGATCGACACAGCACGGTTACTCACAAGCAATGTGACCTGGGTTCACGGCGAGTAAACAAAAAGCAAAATAAAATCAATGGTTACCGAGATACGAGAATTTAACAGTGATCGTTACTGTGCCTTGGGATCAGAAAGATGCCATACAGTCAGAGTTTTTGCCCAACAGCACAACTATTAATTTTAATTCATACATTGTCAACATTCGGAGCAATACTTCTTCGATCTCGGACACATTTGAAGATAGACGATGCGCTTCTGAAACATGAGAGTTCAAGTCCTCGCTACAGGTTAGAAAATAGAAACATTCACAGCATATACCGGGACAAATTAGCCTCTATCTAATGATATATCACCATTTTCTTTTGTGAGCCTTTGTCAGTGTTTCTTTGTTTCTCCGTCCGTAAATTATGGCGATCTCCAAAGAGGATTCATTTTTTGCTAGATTTAAAAAATTAAGTAAGAAAAAAAACAAAATTTTCTTTCAAATAGTTTTTATTTTCCCACGTAATTTCAGATAAGATTGAAAGTACTTGGGAAAATAAAAACTATTCGAAAGAAAATTAATTTTGGTATTTTTCTTACTCAGTTTTCTAAATCTACAAAAATTTAATACGCGAACTTGAAATGATCATAACGTAAACAAATCGACATGTATAAATTATGTAACCAAACTTGTTTTTATATATATATATATATATATATATATATATATATATATATATATATATATAGAGAGAGAGAGAGAGAGATAAATAGATAATATTAGTGGTCAATGTATATATATATATATATATATATATATATATATATATATATATATCCCAAGAAATAAATTCCCAAGTGTTTGAAATTTTATCTATATTTATATATATTTATATATATATATATATATATATATATATATATATTAATAAATATACAAACAATTCCTCACCTGTAGCCTGAGTCAGAATTTCATACACAACGCAATCTTTCAAGTGCTGAGTAGAGACAAACTGTTACATAATTTACATTCTTAATTAAATTTATTAAGAATGTAAATTATATATATATATATATATATATATATATATATATATATAATAAATTGTTTATCAATTAAATTAAGAAATACGAAATAGACGTATGTTAGGCTATAAAAACATAAAGATAGATATATATATAAACGTTAAAATTTTTAAATAAAATATTTTTATATATATATATTTATGCATGTTTCGTTAAAAACGACAGACAAGGTACTACAGTTGAGCTTTTTATTTAATTTTTCTTGTGTTCTGACAAGAGCTTTCTTTTCTGGACAAAGAGTGTGTAAGAACTGTCCGAATGTTCTGTGTTTCCGAGCACTTTCGGCTATACCTTTAGCCATTATCAAGGATGGTTCAATTATCAACTTAGTAGAATGTGTGTTCTATGTATGTTCAGTGTGTGGTAGTGATGTTTTAGTTTCCGAATACGGTTAGCACATTGTGGCTTTGTTCATAGTTGATATTGTTAAGAGTTGGCTTTTTCTTTTTTATTATTAGAGCTTCCATTATTTTTAGTCTTTTTTTGCAAGTGGATGCAGTTAATATATTAGTGTTTTCTACAAAGCCACAATGCCTGTCGCTGTCCGGGTTTCAATTCTCGGTAGTGAATGCGCACTGCTGATGACCCCCATATACAGGACGAAACGGCCGTCCAGTATCTTCTAGACTCGATGAATTACTTAATTTCTATCATTTATATATCCTTGCTTGAACCAGCATCTAATGCTCTGGATGGAGCGGCTTGGTGATGGTAGTCGTGGCTCTCGGAGGCACAGTCCTATGAGTAAAGGAACTTAGATGAGTTCCACCACGAAATATGCGAACGAGCAGCGCAATATCGTGACTAGATCGCTACTTCTTCGTCACCGAGTCCCGTATGACGTTTGCCTGTGCGAGTTTCAATTCTCGGTAGTGGATACGCACTGCTGATGAGGAATCGAACTTGTATCCTATAGCCTGACGTGCTTTACCGATTGCGCCACAGAGGAGCGTTTCGGTTAGCAAGGTCTATTTTACTGTTTTTAAACTACAATTTTCTATGATTAAAAACTGTAAAATCGACCTTGCTAACCGAAACTCTCCTCTGGGTCTCAATCGGTAAAGCACGTCAATCTATATGATGGTTCCGTACAAGACACAGGTTCGATTCCTGTCGGAGGACGAATATTTTCTATGAAAATTTCTCGCACATTCAGGCCGGTAAATGTTGTTAATACTGTTTATTATAAACAGAGCTTTTTCTAAAATATTTGTATCTATTAAAAAAGAACGTATAAATATGAAAAATGTATTAAAATAATTGTCGGATTTTTTCCATTTCATAAAATATGTATATATATATATATATATATATGTGTGTGTGTGCGGGTGTGTGTGTGTATAGTCTTGTGCAAATTAATTGAAACAAGACGGATAATTCCGTTATTATTTACTTTTTTTCATATTTTTCCAATGAAACATGGCCCACTGCATATATTAGTACTTCGTATGTCCATTCTACAAAGTCGTTCCTTGCAGATTGACCACAGATTCTCGATTGGATTTAAATCAGGATAAATTCCGGGTCAATCCATATTACTCTATTTGCTCAATAGTAAGGCTTGCCAATGTGTTCGTGCAGCGTTACAATTTTCGTATGCTTCCTTGGAGTAAAGTCCATCGCAGATAATAGCCGTAGGACAAAGAATCAACAGTTGAAACTATAGTGTCTGGGCGTAATAAAAATCTGATGCAATCACGGAGGACACAGTATTTTTCTAGGCCAAACTAATTTCATCATACATCCGAAAATAGAGCCATATTACTGCACACCACTATAAATGACTACAAATCTGAAGAAAAAATAGAAATCAATTGCACTCTGTCACTCCAGTCGATCTAAAACTGACTGTATGGTGAAAGAAATGAAACTAAAGCGGTTGCTTCAATTAATTTGCACAAAAGTATATATATATATATATATATATATATATATATATATTAATTTAATTTAAAGAAAAATAAACCACTTTAAGGCTCCATTTATTATAATTTATTTCACCAGAGAATTTTATTTTCTCTGGATCTTCAGACTTTACTTTCAAAGGTGAAACGAGAAAAGAATTTAAAATTTACACTTTTGACGGGCAGTATTAAGCTTATATAAGTTGACATAGAGGGTGGTGAGGGTTGGTATGAGAGTCATGGTCGAGGTTAGAGAGGGAAGGAGGGTTTAAAAATTTATATATATATGAATATAAAAGTGACCATAGAAGTCAACACTTAGAGGAGACAGTCTGTTTCATGCTAGACGCAATCGTAAGTGACCTGACGATTGCGTCTAGCATGAAACAGACTGTCGCCTCTAAGTGTTGACTTCTATGTTCACTTTTATATTTACATACGCTCTATCTCTGATATTGAGCACTTTATCCCATAAATATAGCACATCTTAAGACTATATTTCTTCGTATAGATAGATAGATAGATAGATAGATAGATAGATATGCATGTATATATCCTTGTGCGAGTTAATTGAAGCAACCGCTTTAGTTTCATTTCTTTTCACCATATATATATATCTATATCTGTTGATTGGAAAAATATTAATTTACCCAAGTTTATTCTCAACAATGGTGGGGTAACCAGTGAGGGTTAAAATCCCGTTTCTAGCATCGAAATAGCGAAACTAGCGACCTAATCAATGCTTTATGCTAAAAGCTTTAAAAGCACCATCTTCAAATGCTGGATTGTCGGATTAATTTTCAAAACTGCGAAAAGATATGAAGATATATGGGATCGTGTAAAAATAGCCATTTGCAAACTAAAACCAGCCAAAACTTCTACTGCATTCTTTCGTAAAATTTGATTCTCATAACGCAGGTCAAATGAAAGTCTGCTGTGGGTCGCTGATCAAGGAATTAACATTCGAGTAATTCAAGAAACAGGGTTTTCTTTTCCCCTCTTTTAGCAGAAATACTTTAGGATTAGGTTATACTTTACTTCACTTACTTACCATGGAGCAAGTCCAAATTGCTTCTAATCCCTCCTTGAATGTAAAGTAGCCGAAAACTTAACGATCACGCTTCACGCAGGCGCAGTCATTTTAAAATCAGATCCACCCAAGTTTTACTTCTTGGCAATCTATTTTACTCTTACGTTTTTTAATCCTTCTTATTATGGATTATAAGTATTGATAGTTTACACCGTCTAGCACTTCTGTTTAGATAGATAGATAGATAGATAGATAGATAGATAGATAGATAGATATGAACAGACTAGGATAGATAGATAGATAGATAGATAGATAGATAGATAGATAGATAGATATGAACAGACTAGGATAGATACATAGATAGATATGAGCAGACTAGGATAGATAGATAGATAGATAGATAGATAGATAGATAGATATGAACAAACTAGGATAGATAGATAGATAGATAGATAGATAGATAGATAGATAGATAGATAGATAGATAGATAGATAGATAGATATGAACAAACTAGGATAGATAGATAGATAGATAGATAGATAGATAGATAGATAGATAGTGTTGAGATGTTGTGAGTTTCCCGCGTGTCGGTGTATGAATCAAGACAAACACAGCTGTAGAGGAAAATACTGGTATATTCATAAAAGCAATTAACAATAGGGTGATTAATAGAACGAAGGTTGGTTAGTACGAAACAATATCCAAAGTCTATAGTCCAACGGTATGTACCGGGTAATCTTATCTGGACTGCTCAGATATTCAGTCACCCCCCCCCACGAGGGTGTCATGTGGCACAAGGCCTTTTTAACGTGGGCATTCCCGAGCCATTAGGCTCGGCCAAAAAATAGCCCATTTGAACCCGTATAAACGGGTTCAGGGCTGGTTTAACCTCCCCGAAGGAGACTCCGCCCTTCGGCGTAGCCTCCTTCGGGTTCCTCTCGCCCGTAGGAAGAGAGTTGAAACCGAGCAGTCGCTCAGAAAGTATCTGGACTGCTCAGTCACCCCCCCCACGAGGGTGTCTGGCACAAGGCCTTTTTAACGTGGGCACGAGCCATTAGGCTCCACAGAGCCCATTTGAACCCGTATAAACGGGTTCAGGGCTGGTTTAACCTCCCGAAGGAGACCCGCCCTTCGGCGTAGCCTCCTTCGGGTTAGGAAGAGAGTTGAAACCGAGCAGTCGCTCAGAAAGTATCTGGGCTGCTCAGACTCTCTTCACAGATAGACTTATATAAGAGGGACCAGTCCATTACTAGTTAGAAGGTGGGTGCGCCCCAACAGACAGATAGATAGATAGATAGATAGATAGATAGATAGATAGAGGATAGATAGATAGATATAAACAGACTAGGGTAGATAGATAGATAGATAGATAGATAGATAGATAGATAGATAGATAGATAGATAGATAGATAGATAGATAGATTTGACGTTTTGAAATCGTTTCGTAGATCCAGAAGGCCATCAATCAGCAACTACATTTTGGACATCGCCGAGGGAATCACATGTTGAAAGAACAGGTGCAAGCAAGCAGTTGAGAAGAACTTCGACCACGACCAGACAAAATAACAGGAGGTACAATGCCGGGTTCCACATAAATATCTACGATTATGCCAATTTCACGACATCTGTAATTCTCCTGGAGTCATAAGCAACGTGGGCTATGACGTACTTCACACAGTGTCTCAGAATCAAACCCACCACCTATTTCAAGGTGTTGTGTTCGGTAACATGAATGAAGGGATTCCTAAGAATAAAGTGTAAATGTTCCAGTCAGGTTCTTCTCGTCCCACCTTGGCTTAGCTTATCCAGCAGTCGAGATCGTTCACAATCAGGCCACACCTTCACTCAACGATGCCTCCTAAATCCCCTGGACTACAATCACGGAAAGAGGGGAAAATATTAGGAGTCTCACGATATCAGTCCCGAAATAAAGGCTGCAAATCTATTAAATATCTTTCTTGTTCTACATTACGTGGCGCATCCGACGCACACACAGACACACACACACATATATATATATATATATATATATATATATAGAGAGAGAGAGAGAGAGAGAAAGAGAGCGCGTGTGTGTGTGTGTGTGTGTGTGTATTCGGAGGCAATCCCTCTTTTATGCAACTTTCATTAAAAAAAATCGACAACGTATTGCGGTTAATTTCCATGGTTT